>LPNX010662518.1:662536-756958 GCA_001517045.1 Pseudotsuga menziesii
TTCTCTTTGATTACAGAGCTAACTCGATGGGGAAATCAAGTGATACCCTTATATAAAAATGTATGTCCACCCAAGGATTTGATGCCGAGATCTTCTACTCACAACTTACAACACTCAACCACTTGAGCTTTTCCAACACGCTTGCATTCACAATTCGCTCTCTACAACAACAACCAAGACAAGCATGCTATATATTCAAGTGTTAGGCCTACTCTAGCATATATAATCAATCATGTATAAGAAAATAAATACATCCATGGATACAATATTCATAGTGATGCACATGTACTAGATAGGAAATGGGTATTTCTATTAATAAAAACAGAGATACAATAGTGACAACCTTTGTCGACACTTCTTCGAACCTGAGAAACCGAGTCCTCCACCTAGGCCTCCACCACTTCAATCCTCCATCTCCCAATGGAAATCTTACAAAGAAAAGACAAGCTTGGGAAGAGAAACACTGTGTGCTCCAAAGGGACAAAGGGATGCAGACTCAAGCATAAACAAGTGAGGCAACAATGAACTATAGTTTCCTTGCTCTCCAATTTTTCCTCCTTCAATGTATCCAAGAGGCTCAATATATAGCACTCCAAATAGGAAATGGAAGGTCGAGTAGGAGAGTTATCATGGCATATGGAAGGCCAAGGGTCAAGTTATTCGGGACTCTATGAGGAAAAATCCAATTTTTTTTGGCTTTATGCACATTTCCCGATGTACACGGTTTTTGGATCAAAAGATGCATATACACGCGAGTATATCTTTAAAAGTCACCTATAAACATAAAGATGTGTTTTTTGGGGACTTTCTTGGGACATCAAAGTATAATATGAGCAAAGTGGGTCCAAGGAGTCTGCAAAGGGACATGGAAGGCCATAAATATGTGATCTACCAAATGTGGTAAAATCATCTATAACATATGCCCCCTAGTGTGTGAGGTCAGAGGGATAACATGATAGTCAAAATACATTATATCCATCCCAGAAGTGGATTAATGAATACCCAATAGGAAGAACCAACCACTCATCAATACAATACAATGATCAATATATTCATATGATTGCAAATATACATATAGTAGTCCTAGATACATAAGAGTACAATGGCCATGGATAGGAATGATATACAAATGTCATGTGTGGTCATCTCCACGTACAATATACAATGAATCAAGATCTCCATAATGGATGAAGATATCTGGTAATACACTGGAATCTAGTCACGAGAGCTGACATCGCATGAATACTGGCATGATCAAGGAGGTAGCATATATGGAATGCCACCAATCGCAGAGGTCTTCTATGCAAATAGTTATGATTACATGTCCTAACATGTGAATAAAGGTGTCGAGGTTGAACATGGTAGTCCACCATCTGATTGTCGGTCATTGATGTATACCATTAACAGACGCAAGATATCCCACCAATAATGATAATGGGAATCAAGGTACAAAGTGCAATTTAACAAGTGTGAATAGATGTGTTGAGGTCAAACACTTGAAATATTAATCCATCGATCAAGGGAAATTGATGTATTCCCAAAACTGTCAATGGCAATAGAACCTACCACTAATGATTGTAAGTCTCAAGGCACTCAAATGGACTCTAGACTCCTATTCCAAAATAAATGATCTGAAGTCGATGGAATGGAATCCCCTAGAAGGATGGAATTAGGACATTCCCCATCAACCAACACAAGGTACTCAACAATGCTGGATAATGTGGAAGAACTCAAATGATTAATATGTGCATGAACCCGTAACTGTACCAGGAATGGACGACATGCAAAGTCAAGATAATTGAGGAATGGTCGACTCAGGATTAAATTTCCTTCCAACAAGAGCATAAAGAAAATGCTGACTGAAGGAAGGAAACATAGAATCGATATGCAAACTGGGACATCTCTGCGACACAAGAGGAATCAACAGAGGCTCCATAGGGACTGGAAGCATAACCAGTCATTGGAGAAAAACTCAAAGTAATGAGTACAACTCCTAAATTCATACGAACAACCCAACCAATGGATGTGATATACAGTGCTCTGTTTGAAGGCGACACAGGTCAACAACTACCAAAGATAATATCATTTCCCTTCCAGCTTTTTATGATTTTTAATTTTTTTGGACTTTTTCAGATGTTGAAAAGCTTGAAAAAGAATAAAATTGATTTATAGTATACATCTAGGAGGATACGAGTGTCGTGGGAAAGAAAACCAGTTCCAAGCAGTGGAACATACCTATGCACAATGCAAGGAAGCATGTGAAAAACAAGGACACTCGAGGGAAGGTCTCCTCCCAGTAAGGAGTGATCAAGCTATAAAGGATATGTAAAAGGCTCTTCTTCAATAGACTTGAGACAAGCTCGAGCTACATGGCTTATAAATATGAAGCATGGAGCTGGTGTAAATATCAATAAGGCAAGAAAAACTCATGAAATGTAATTACAACTTGATATACAAGGGATTACCTATGGGGAATGGCCAACATAAAGTTCAAGAGGAGTATGAATCTCTTGGTCAAGGACATGGTAGGACTATAAGGAACTCCCCAAACGTAAAGGATAAATCTCAGCATGGGAACCAAATGCAAAACATGATCTAAATAGGGCACCCATGTAGCAGTATGAAGGTTCTGTGACATCAATACCAGGGTTCATACCTAAGGTCAAGGTGAAACGGTCATAAGGAAATTCATAATGCAAGTGGATGTGAATTCCTAACCTATATGTCAGTTCAAAATTATACATGTGATAGGCATGAATGGGTCAAAGTCTCGGTCAAAATTTGCTTAAATTAGGTCCCTACATTACAACGTTAGGCCAAACGGTCCAAAATAGTCAATAATGGTCCAAACTATAGAAAAGTGGATAAAAATTTCAAAAAAAATTCTATAAAATAGTGATAAAAATATTTTTACCATACCATTTGGAATTTTACCCCACATAGTATTTTTGAACAATAAAATTGAGAAGCTGATTCTAGGAGCTACAATCCACGAAATCACAAACGATATGGATCAGGTAAATCTTCATGCCATTCTCTTTCATTTACATTCTTTTATTTAAATTTTTCATGGTCGATTTTTATTATGGAGAGAAACTTCCTTATGGATTGGGGTGTACCACAACAGACTGAATGACACCATAAATCAATCATTTCCAATATGCAAGAGAAATAAAGACATATAACACTAAGGAGTATGTATCGTACCTTATTCTGAATGGTTGATGCATATCCCCTTTGAGCTTTTCCAACATGCTTGCATTCACAATTCGCTCTCAACAACAGAAAACAAGACAAAGCATGTTATATAGTCAAGGGTTAGGCCTACTCTAGCATATATAATCAATCATGTATAAGAAAATAAATACATCCATGGATACAATATTCATATTTATGCACATGTATTGGACAAGAAATGGATATTTATATTAATAAAAACAGAGATACAATAGTGACAACCTCTGCCGACACTTCTTCGAACCTAAGAAACCAAGTCCTCCACCTAGGCCTCCATCTCTTAATGGAAATATTACAAAGAAAATAAAATCTTGGGAAGAGCAATGTTGTTTTCTCCAAAGGGACAAAGGGATGCAAACTCAAACACAAACAAGTGAGGAAACAATGAACTATAGTTTCCTTTCTCTCCAATTTCTCCTCCTTCAATGTATCCAAGAGGCTCAATATATAACACTCCAAATAGGAAATGGAGGGTCGAGTCTGAGTTTTCTCAAGGAATATAGAAGGCCAAGAGTCAAGTCACTCGGAACTCTATGACAAAAACTCCAAAAAAATTTGGCTTTATGCACATTTCTCGATGTACGCAGGTTTTGGCTCAAAAGTTGTGTATACATGTGAGTATAGATTTAAAAGTCATGTATACACATAAACAGGTTTTTTGGGGGACTTTCTTGGAACATCAAAGTATAATATGAGCAAAGGGGGTCCAAGGAGTCTACATAGGGACATGGAAGGCCATAAAGATGTGATCTACCTAGTGTGGTAAAATCAACTATAACACACCCGTAACATTATTCCAATGTCCAGATTCCAATAGATTAAATTGTTCATCATCAAGTTACATTCATCATTTTATGGTCAATTGTAACTTGTCTCCTAGAGGATTTAGAGGATATGTGGTGAATCCCTACCGGGGGCATAAAATTCAAATTAGTAGAAAAAACTATGTTTTGTGAAACCCTATAAGTGTGTTTTAGAATTTTCAATGTGGAAAATCTAGCCATGTGTTCATAACTAGGGAATTTCCAAACTGTACCTTTTGTGAAAATAATTTCATTGTCTCTTATTGAGAGAAACCCTAGTTTTTGAAATCGTTGAAAATGATGAGCCATGGGGAATCGACCTACAGTAGAGAGGCACCCTTAGTACTATTTTGATGCCCTAATTCCAATGGATTAAATGGTTCATTGATACAATCCATGATCATCATTTTATGGCTAGTTGCAACACGCCTCCTAAAGGATTTTACTGACACATGGTGAATCCCTACCAAGCGCATATGATTCAAACCAAGAAGCAGAACTAATAACCATGAGATCTTGCAAGTGTGTTTGGGAAGGTTTCATATGGAAGCCTTGGCCATGAGTTCATGGTTGAGGAATTTACAAATTTTCACCCTTTGTGAAAAAATTGCATTGTCACTTATTGAGTCAAACCCTAGTTTCCGAAATCCTCCAATTTTGTTTGATATCCCAATCATTCCTTTTATCATCGATACAACAATTGTAATGGGGATTGAACCTGTATGTTTCCTTGTGGCTCAATTTTTAGCATGCCTTAATAATCATGCATAGGTAGGATTAGGTTGTTTGCATGCCCCAACACTTCATTAGGGGTAGGTGTTTGGAGCCTTTAGAATATGCATTGGATATGACCTTTCCTAGTTGTATATATTTCTGAATCAAATTCATAAATGTAAAGTGATGGGGTAAGTTATAGGAGATATGTGATTGTTTTGATGTGATGTGCCTAATAAATTGGTAATAGAACTTTGTTATTCAATGCATTTAGTCTATAGAATCACAACTATGTTATTGTTTTAGTTATTATGTATCTCAAGTGTTTCGTAGTCACTAAGTGGTTGAGATAAATTGAGATTACACCACTATCATATGTGCAAGTCTAGATATTGACAAGCAAAGATCCAATAGATAACCTAGGGCCTACTAATAAAAAATAATAGTAGGGAGGCATGCCAAACAAATATGGAAAGCCTCAACATTCATACCATGTTAGACCAAAAGGAGTCTATACATGAGGAACCGATTGATGCAATGGTTCTACATAGAGGATGTTTCAAGAGAAATATCAAATATACATTGATATTCAAGCATGTATTTATGTATGGGGAGTTATTTCCAAAATTCAAGAAAGAATTTTGTATACATGAGGTTCATGTCAACACAGGTAATTTATGGTTTTCCATACTAGTATGTAGGTGTACATAATGAGTAGAAATCACTAGGGTAAGTTATGGCTAAAACAACCCTAACCCATTTTTCTTGAACATGTTTGAGACTTGAAAAACCTTTAAATGGATGGACCCAAGGACCATATATAACCGTCCAGCCACATAAAAGAGCATATAAATTTAGTGAGGATGATATATATATTTGACGTGGGAGATCTAGATGCAATAAATAGACAAGCATTCTATCCATTAAATCCAAATCCATTCAAATGCCATCATGGATGCATGCATGTTTCATTATGAGAAAACAAAAGAAGGGGAAATGCAATCTAGATGTCATGCCAGTTGTGGACACTTGTACAAAAGGTAAGTTCTAAATTAGTGCCAATTATTTTTATTTTTTTCATAAATTCCATTAGCAAACTCTATACAAAAATACTAGCTTTCATCTATGGATACTTTTGTATTTCCTTTTCCATGATTAATTGGAAATAAATGAATAGTTGTACATTTATTCAACCAAAAAAGGAATTGATATCTACAACCTAAAAGGTGAAACCCTAGTTTCTAAAATACTCTAATCTACTATGATATCCTAGTCATTTTATTTTCTAACCAATTCAACATTACTTAATTGAAATGGGAAAGGAACCCCTACCTTTCCTTGTGGCTCAATTTTTAACATGCATTTATAGTTGTGCATAGGTAGGGTTAGGACTTTTGCATGCCCTATCACTCGATTAGGGGTATAATTTTGGATCCTCTAAAATACTCTCAAAATTCCACAATGAATTAGCTCACATATCTACCTAATATTCTAGTGGTAAGCCCTATATGACAAGACTTTCCCCACATTTGAATCATCAGTTGTGGATGGCTCACTATGTTTTAAATTCTTCACATTCAATATTAAGTATATGCACATTCATATATGGATTTTCCTTAACATTCATATTGCAACCCCATAATAATAGTATTGGTTTTCCTTGTTAGTAGTTACAAGTAATTTGCAATTAACCTAAATATTTATCATATGAACTATACCTAATTTTGAGTCTACCAAATTGAATGGAGAAAACCCTAGATCAAACAAAATTATGTCTAGATAATAACATGTTGATATTTGCAACAAAAATATTGAAATGATAATGTGTGCATGGCCATATAAAGGAATTTCAATACAAACTCCATGTTCGATATCTTCTTACAATCATGGAATTGAGGCGTGAATCAATTGTAGTGGTCTTGAATTTATGAGTTGAAAGACGAAAAACCACCTAATATGTTATTTTAGTGGTCAAGTTGATCCACTCACTTCCATTATTCTACTCATTCTGTTTAAACAATTGAAAAAAAAACACATTCATTCTTGATGTCACTAATATGTTGTCACATTTGTCTCCAATTACTTTGAGATTGGTGAAATGAAACAATGGTTTTTTGAAGCATGATTTATGGTATCCCATCCTTGAAATATTCTAATGACTCCACAAGAGACTATGAAATTTTTTTATGATTGGGTTAAGTAATAAAACCCCTTGACCTTTGTATAGTGGGTGGTGTCCCCATGTTGAGCATGTATAAACACACATGCATGCCCTTATGAAACTCAATTTTGATGCTCAGTTAATTTTTTATGCCCTAATGACAAAATCGCCAAGTGTCCCTTAAAGGATTTAGGAAGCAACCTACAACTCACCATAAAATGATGACCGTGGCTCATATCAATGAACCATAAAATATGTTGGGTCTATTTCAATCAATTATATATATGGGTACCTTCTCCCATGGGTCCATTTCCTAGTTCTCGTCTTATTCGTTGATATAAGAAACTAGGGTTTTGCTTAATAAGTGGCTATGCACTTTTTGCATGATTAGATCAAGTACTAAGATCTCTAAAAATTTGGGCTATGGATTGTGTTCCCATGTTGAGCATGGATATAAACACATGTGGGAGCTTACAAAACTCAAGTTCATTGCTCGGTTCATTTTGTATGCTCTAATAATAGAATCACCAAGAATCCTTGAAAGGATTTAGGAGGCAACTTGCAACTCGCCATAAAATGATGACTGTCATTTAGATAAATGAACCATTGACTATGTTGGGTCCATGGAAATTATAGTACATCTAGTGGTACCTCTCTCATATGGGTCCATCACCCAATTCTCATCTTATTCGTTGATCTTAGGAGCTAGGGTTTTGCTCAATAAGTGAATCTTACATTTTTCATGATTTGGTCAAGTACTGAAACTCCTTGAACTTTGGACCATGGGTAGTGTTCCCATGTTGATCATTATTATAAACACATTCAAGATATTACATAACTCAATTCCAATTCTAGGTTCAATTTTTATTCCCTAATGAAAAAATCATTAAGCGTCCATAAAAGGATTTAGGAGGAAACCTACAAATCACCATAAAATGATGATTATGGATCAGATAGATGAAGCATAAATTATGTTGAGCCCATGTAAATGCATTCCATATAAGGGCACCTATTTCCCATGCATCCATCACCCAACACTTGTCTTGTTTTTTTATCACAGGAGCGAGGGTCACTTTTCCCAGTAAGTGACTATTTACTTTTTGCTTGATTGGGTAAAGCATTCAAACCCCTCAAACTTGGGACTATGGGTGGTGTGTCCATGCTGATCATGGTCATACATACATGCAAGATATTGTGGAACACAAATCTGATGCTCGGTTCAATTTTTACTCCCTAAATACATAATCTCCAAGTGTCCCTGAAAGGATTTAAGAGGTAACTTGCAACTTGCCATCAAATGATAATCATGGCTCGGATCGATCAACCGTAAACTCCATTTGGTCTATGGAAATGTATTCCATATAGGAGAACCTCTATCCTTTGGGTCCATCAAGTGATGGTTATAATGTTCGTTGATCTTAGGAACTATGGTTTTTCTCTCTAAGTGATATCATTCTAACAACATATCTATTCAAGAAAGAAAGGGGAATATTTATCTTATGAGTGGGATATAGACAGATTTTCACAATTTTACAAACTACAAATGGGAATAATGGTGTTATTTATGGTTCAATGATTAAAACTAAGGTTATAGGCCTTGAAATGCTCTTAACCCATGAATCATTGATGGATCTCCAAATCATCTCACATTCCATTTAAAGTGAATTTATTAATCTATGAGTATATATGGGTATCGTTGATAGGTTTTACACATCAATAATAGGACTTGGGGAATTGAGCATGGTATAGGGATGCAATTAGGGTCATGTTACTTAAAATATGGTTTTATGGATGATGGTCCATTTAGAAGGACTTAGTCCACCTTGTGCTTTAGGAAAAGGGAATATTTTTCCCATGAATGGGATATGGGAACCATTTCAATATTTTTTGCACCATAAATAAACTCATATCCCTATAATGGAACATCGGTTAAAAAAATACAATACATTCTAAAATACACTTGTAGATCTCATTGGTCATGCACATTCCCTTCGACTATCTCACATGTTCTGCATGGAGGTGTTTTTGCCTTTGAGTGGGTTATGCACTCTGTTTTGAGATTTTGTGCCCCAAACATTGGATTTGATTAAAAAATCCAAAATGTTAGGCCCTAAAAGATTATTTTAATGCTTACAATCCATGCATGAGGCCCTTGACCACCAGATGGACCTTATAAAGAAAATATTTGGACCATGAGTTATATTGGACAATGAGTATTTTCATTCTAAGGATAGATCTTAAGGCCTTAATAATGGTATGGGATTAAGAACTAGCATCTATAGTTTTAATATATGCTACTAGGAATCATGGACCATGCATGCAAAAGTCTCAAACCACCAATGGCCCTATAAAGGGAATATTTTCCCTACTAGTGGGAAATGGGCACCATTATATGGGAGATGCACTCTTAAGTGAATTTAGTTGTCTAGTGAGTATGCATAGATATAACCAAATTCAAATAAAATTTTGCAAATAATTTTTACCATCAACATAAGTAAACTCCTTGAAAACATATGAGTAAATTATCAAGAAAACATGTGTGTTCATATGTCCTTATACCTTATATAATCCTCCTAGACATTCGCTCCCCCATTAGTAGACATTACTGTATAAATTAATTTAATATAACTAAGAAGAAATCATCACATTCACCATGAGCCATGTAACATTCATAATATATAACATCAAATCCAAATCAATAATGTAAATATACATAAACACGTTTTCATACAAATTGTATGAAAACAATGTATTTGTATTGGAAATAGGTCCAAAAATATTTTTTTATACAAAATGGAACATCGTTCCCAACACATATAATGGATTCTTATGCCCAAAAATGGAATAATGGTAGGTCATGTTCTAGACACAAATAAACATCTCCTACCGAAAATTCCACATTGTGGATAATGTACATAGTGGGTGTATCAATCACCTTGACCACCATCTACACCCCTAGGATAATCTCCCAATATCCCTCCTCTTTAAAATGGAGGAAGCTTGAACCCTCTTGCACCTGGGTGTAGTCTGTCCTTAGGAAATGTGAAAGGGAAACTGTTATCAGGAATTATGCAATCAATGTGGACATTGTTTGTTCCTCTACCCTGCAAAGTATAAGTGTAGAACAAAAAAGAACATCAATATATCCTTTCCTTAAGTAATCAATTCAAGAAACATAAAATAAAACTATACTATTGGTGCAACCCACCAACAAAGCCTCGTTGACAGGGGTTCCAACTCTGTTGACGTCCTGCAATGCGATCTCCTTGAGCACCATCCCGAACAGGTTTTACCCTGCCCAGCAATGTCTATGAAGTAGACGAGGTCTCACCCAAGGCGTTCAAGGGAGAGCTGTCAGAACCGAGTTTCCGACAGTGGGGAAGGAGGACATGGGGATCCGACTGGGGAGAACCATGATTTATGCGATCACCCTATCTTATCACAGCATTAATCATGAAAAATCATACTACATTCAATAGTCATGGAGATTTAACAGATCACATTAACAGATCAAGGAGAAACTAACTTGCGTCATTGTATCAGAAGCAGAATCATAGCATCATAACAGATCTACATAAACCGCATTGCATCATTATAAAAAAAAGCTATACTGTCGAATCATAACAAATAAAAAATAGGGATTGAACCGTACTCGACATATCTTATATTAGTCCTGCGCAAATATGCCACATTACACAATCCTTCTCCAAAACTAGAGAGTGCATCAAAAGAAACCCAGACAAAATCGCAGTCAAGATAGAACAATCTCCAGCTCAAAGTGTGCCAGATGCAATGCCAAAATCATGTATTTTTATCGTTACAAAAATGGATCTATAAATAGGCTTACACCTTCACCTCAAGGGTCCACTATTAACTAATTTCTAACCGCTACTGACCTATTACAACAAAATTAGGCCCACATATACATAAAATATTCAAAAAGTGGTTACTTCTTCACTCATCGAGCTCAACAGCCCTTGCGCGGTACCACATGATCTTACGCAGCTGCTGCGACGCCATGCAACTCACTCTCCCTAAACCCTTGCCAGCAGGCCCCAAAAATAGTTTTTTGGCTCGTCCTCGAGCCATGTCAAATTGACAAGGTGTATGCGACAGCCTTATCCTTAAAATCGACAAATTGTTGGGCAACATCTTGAACTTGGAGCTGCACTTTAGCAATGGTATTTTGATAATTACTCACCATTTGTTGGACCGGGTTCTCCTAAGTAGCCTTGAAGTCGACCATTTGTTGACTCTCCTAAACAGCCTGAAGTGTGGTGACAACTTTAACATCCAATTGGCTGCCAAGATCTTGGAATTCATCGAGTTGCTCATGACACTTTTGCTGGCGCTCTTGGGCACATGAAACATGCTGTTGGAGATCCTTCAGTTCGACGGCCTAGGGGATTTGTACCATCAACAACATGGCCTTAAGCACTGACTTCAAAGTTGTCAATTGACCCTCTGCCTCCTGCACCTACACAGTGAGTTGGTCCAACTGCTCATCATGAACAATACTCTGCCAAAACTACATGGTTTCCTCCATAATAGCTTTGGCCTCTTGCTCCATGTGGCCAAATTGAGTAGTAATTTCCTCAAGGGATGCCTTATGCTTCGCAACCTCCTCTGGTGGGGCAGTGTGCTGTGCTTGAGCCTGAAGCAGCAATTTATGGTCTTGAAGTTGAAACAAGGTCTGCCCCAATCATTAGGACTTCTCGACTAGGGTGAGATCGATGGTGGCATCAAACATGTCCTGACAAGATGCAGAGATAGCCTTCTCCAATTCGCTATACCACACACACATTTACGCTTGCTCCACAATCAGGTGATTTTGCGCCTTCTTGAGATCCGTAATCTCTGCAGCAATCTTTCAGTGCATCTCATCCTGTGTCGACTTGAGCATGTTTATTTCTTGCAATTTTTCTTTGGACAACTGCACACGGACCTGGTGTAGCTCCACAACATCCTTCTTCAACTACTCAGCAGAATCCTGGGATTCAACATAACCTGCTGTCAATGCCTGTTGTCATGCCTCCAAATCTAGTGCAGCACCATGCTGCAACTCTACCAATTCTGTAGTGGACAGCTTGTTCAGGTCCAGAGTCACGCTCTGGATTGGGTGCAACTTTTGAGAACCTTCTACATTTCCCACATTGATCGCAATCGGGGGAAATTGCACGTTCCAAACCTAGGGCTTAGTGGTGATCAACGAGCTATCTTGTAATAAAAGTTGGGTCGATGGTTGCTTGGACACAATATAAAAAATGACTTAGTGCATGGACGCATGGGAGCAACATATCCAAAATATAATTCATCGATACACCCTAGGGTGCTGCAGACTCAACCACTCCTGAGCTCAACGGCCCCGTCTGGGCAGTGCCTTCTTCCCGCATTTGCACATAGGTGCGAGTTTGCCGCTTCTCAGGGGGTTTCAGACTGGGTCTCTGAGCTTGGCATTTACATTTTGGGATGGATGACGAACCCACTGGAATACTCATAACTTCCTCTTCTACAGCCATGGGCTGAACAGGGGACTTGTATTCACTCAAAATTTCAATGGCGTCAAGGCCACACAACATCCCTTACCCCACAAAACCATAAGATACACTTAACAAAACAAATTATACTCAACACATAGCTCAATACTCTGCACCCAATTCACCTTGTAGTTTGGCTCTCACAACTGAACCCATTGGAATACTCATAACTTCCTCTTCTACAGCCATGGGCTGAACAAGGGACTTGTATTCACTCAAAATTTCAGTGGTGTCAAGGCCGCACAACATAACTTACCCCACAAAACCAAAAGATACACTTAACAACACAAACTATACTCAACACATAGCTCAATACTCTGCACCCAATTCACCTTGTACTTGGCTCTCACAACTGAACAATTCCAACCAAGACCTCCCACGCAATGGTTTATATCCATTTCTAATTCCAAATCCATCATTACCAAATATAATTGCACCATTATTGCCAAATCGGGTATTAATGATGCCAAATCCATTGGTGATCTTATGCGACTAATGTTCGGATCACCCATTAATGCGGATCACTTCAATAAGCATTGCCAACCAGCTGGTTTAACTACCTACATTGATTACCTGATTTGACTATCCTGCAACTCGGCAACTATCGCAAATGGTTGACCAACTACTACCAACAACTGTATCTTCTTTGCGCAGCCTCACTCCTAGGCTCACCTCTTTATGCTGAACTCAAAAATGTTTTTTTTCTATCGCTTCAGGTGGTGTGCATCACTGACCCCATTCTACAGGGCTTCAAGTTACTCCCATTAATGAGCTTTGGTAACACGACACCATATAATTGTTGCAACTGCATGGCGCCTCCAGAGGTAATAGACTAAACAAGATAGGGACCTAGCTAGTGCATTTGCAACTTACCTGGATGCTTGATAAACTTACTATCATATAACAACACCAAATCTCCTACCGTGAACTGTTTGTGCTTAATATGGCGATCATGCCATGCCTTCTGCTAATCTTTCACAACCTGCAGGTGGAATCCTGCGATGAAGCGATCCTCATTGAGCTGAATCAGCTGCACAACACATGCTTCTAATGCCTCTGCATCCTCCATTCCAATTTCCGCAGCAATGCGCAAGCTAGGAATGATGTACTCCATTGGCATGACTACCTCTTTCCCATAAACCAACTTAAACAGTGTGTGACCTGTAAGCTGTTTGCAGGCAGTATGATAGGCCCATAAAATTGCAGGAATTTTTAGATCCCAGCCATCGCTGTTGGTGTTACATACCTTGGTCAACCTTGTCTCCAAATTTTTTTTGAAGGCCTCAACATTGCCATTTGCTTGCAGATGGTAGGGAGTAATTCGCTTATGTTGTACCTGAAGCTCCTTGGTTAGCACTTTTATTGTTTGGTTGACAAAGTGACTACCTTGGTCGCTCATCAGGACTCGAGGACACCCAAAGTGCGTCACAATGTTCTCAAAAATAAACCATGCTGCTGTCACAGTGGTACAATCAACGACTGGTGTAGCCTCCAGCCACTGAGTCAGGTAGTCATTTGTAGTGATAATATAACGAGCACGAGTGCGCTTACCTGGTGGATTGATAAGACCCACAAAGTCGACGACCCAGTTATCAAATGGTTGCAAATTCACTTGTAGTACTAGAGGCATCTTGTCTCTCTGTGACGGTTTACCAACCCGTTGGCATACATCACAGCTCCTGGCATATTCTGTGGCATCGTTATGCAACATGGGCCACCATAGCCCAGCACATAACACCTTCCGGGCAATAGCACAACCTCCATAGTGACCTCCCATAACTCCTGCATGCACTTCCTCTATAATGGGAGCCTTCTCATGCAGTAAGACGCATTGTTGCAATATCTCATCCGGTCCAAGTTTATAGAGATGTCCTGCAATGAGTGAAAAATCGGAGCCTTTGACAACCAGCTGCTTCTTTTGGCTAATTGACATATCTACAGGGGCAATCCCAGTATATGAAAACTCAACAATGGGGCCATAGTAATCATCTGCGATTTCAACTAGAAATAATTAAGCATCAGGAAGCCCATCATTAATATTAGTTGGTTCTTCACCATTCTCAATACATGACAGATGATCCAGGACAATGTTCAACCAACTTGGATTTACTACTATTTCAAAATCAAATTCTTGGAACAAAAGCAGCCACCTGCAGATTCTCCCCCCCAACACAAGCTTATTTACTAGGTACTACAAAGCTTAATGACCAGTGAACATCTTAAAGTGTCCACCCAACAAATAATGCCTGAATTTTTCGATGGCATATACCATCACCAGGCCTTCCCTTTCAATCATGGTGTAATTATGTTCAGCAAACGATAACTTCCTACTGGCATACGCTATGGGATGATCCAAGTCGCCTTCGCCTAGTTGTGCAAGAACAACCCCCAATGTAGTAGAAGAGGCATCAACATGCACATGGAATTCCTTATTCCAGTTAGGAAAAACCAGTATGGGTGCAGAGGCCATCTTGGCCTTCAAGGTGTCGAAGCTGCCTTGACATTCCTGAGTCCATTCAAATGCAGCATCTTTCTTTAGCAGCTTCTCCATAGGAGCGGTAATCATAGCATATCCCCTGATAAACTTGTGATAGTAGCCAGTGTGACCCAGTACTTCTCGAAGCATTTTTACATTCGTCAACGATGGTAAACTGAGGATCATCGCAATCTTTGTCAGATCTACCAACAGACCTTTTTTGCAGACAATGTGCCCAAGTAATATACCAAAGGGTGCACAGAAAATACATTTCTTGGAATTCAATGCAATCTGATGCTGTTGACACCATTCCAACATTAATCGTAGATTGTCCAGGTGGTCTTTATCCAATCCGTAGACGGTCCAATCATCCATATGGATTTGTAGGAACTTCTGAATAAAATACTTAAAGACTGTGACAACGACACAGGTGAATACAACGGGGGCATTTTTCATCCCAAATGGCATGACGGTATACTGGAAAAAACCCCACTTACTGATCAATGTATTCTTATGGAGATCCTCCTTCGCGATGCGGATTTGGTGGTAGCCCGAAAAACTATCTGTGAAGGAATATACCTCCTGGCCGCCTACACCTTCCAGGACTTCATCTGTGAAAGGGATCGGGATCGGGTTGTGCATACATGCGTCATTCAATTTTCTTAGATCGACAGAGATGTGGATTTCTCCAGTCTTCTTGTCTTGGACCACCATCGGGCTTATCCACTCTGATTCTTCTACCGTCTCAATGATCCCAGCATCAAGCATCTGATCAAGCTCAGTTTTCATGCGATCCTTATACCGCAGGTTCAGTCTATACGGCCTCTGGAGGACTGGTTTTGCATCCGGCTTGAGCAGAATATTCATTTCTCTCAAATCATGAAGGATCAGATTCATATCGAAAAACCATGTGGGGAACATATCCTGGAATTCATGCAATATATCTATGATTTTGGCTATCATCTCCTCACCCCAATAGTCCCTAACATTGGCAAATTTTGGGTTTTCTACCATCCCAATGTCGATTTTTTGAATGCGCAGCAGCAGGTTCATCAAGTCCATTGGTATGGCGGGAGCTGTGACATCGCGACTTCCCTCAGAATTCAGGATATTAACATTCCATAGCTTTTCATTGCCTTCAGGTTCCCCAGACAAGTTGTATCACATCATCATGGATTGGACGGAGCAATTTGGATGGGGATCAACTGGGTATGTGACAGGGGTGACTTTTAGTACTATGTCACAGATAATTTGTAAAGCATTACATACCTTAGCATCAGCGTCCTGGAAGTTAAACTTTTGCACAAAGAAAACTAACAACTCATCCCAAGTGGTAATGGTTCTGCGCAACTCTGCTGCTACATACCAGGACCGTGGCATTTCTTCGAGAGTATGAACAAAAGCATGAACCCACTCATCTCTGGGTCACAATGTCTATAATGTCTAACATTTGATCAAATGACTGGCGGTGTCATTCTGTCCATCATATCTCCCAGCATGGTAAACCTCTACATCACCAAAACATACCATCATAAATCTCCACCATTGCTCCCAATCGTGGATCATCTGTTTGTGTGTCGCCCACCAGCGCGCCAGGGTAGCCTTTAGTGCTACGTTAAGAACCAATATCCTTTGCGGTTCCAACACTTTCTTTTCAAATTCTTGAAAGAACTCATAGATTCCTGGAAATCCTTCATAAATGGGTAACTCAACCATCTCAGTGGTAACATGTCAAAGAGACTATGTAATTAACCCACACTTCCGAAATGATACCTCATGCAACTGATTCTACCAATTTTCTAGAGCATCATCAGAATTTGAGGACGCGTAACTCACGCTGTGCCATCCAAGTTCGTCGTCGATAGTGGGATGGATGTAGTCCTCAGAGATGTTGTATGCCTAAACCCAACTTCTCCTGGCTTCATCCTTTACTGGTTCAATATAGCAACATCCTTCCTAAGTGTCTATAGGAGCAATGACCCCAACATACTGGTTCTCAAACGTCATAACTTTTGAAGTTTATAACTGCCATGTTATCATTAGCCCACCCAATTCCTAGTAGCGTTCGATAGGAACCGCCATCCTCTACAACTTCTATCACATCAAAGTCAGCACACATTTTCATACCTTCAATGTCGACAACCAAATTTGAAACACGACCGATGGGCTGAACCTTCGCCTGATTTGCTAACCGCAGCTGCACTGGTGACCATCCTAGCGTTGGATTCCCCATCGATTGACAATTTTTCTTCGTCAGAATGTTGACATCAGATCCAAGGTCCAGAATGACTGAGTCAACCCCATAATCCCCAATCTGTATATTCATCCTCATTTCCTTTCCTGTCTTTATTTTTTGCAAGGAATTCACAGCATAATCCTTCAATATCTTATTCGAAAGGTGCAATAATGTCTCAAGCTCAACAAGGGAATCTGAGTCCTTTGCCAGTGATAGACAACTTTCAAAAAAATTATGCAGAGTGCCATGCTATCGTGATGGTCCTACTTTTACAGATGGGTCAAAATAAAAAGGCATGTCAATAATTTGTCTTACCCAGATTCCTTCCAATCGCCTACTTCGCTTCAAAGAAAGTGTCTTTTTCTGTTGCAATATCAAATGCAACCTTTTTATTTCCAGCAAGTCAAACAGGTTGTCATGGCCCCATCATCACCAGTTGTCACGCCAACACGAGTGACAATCCAGACATTGGCATCCTTCATCCTTGGTTCTACATGGATTGCTGCAACTATCGATCCTTGATGCAAGTTCTCGGCTTGAGCTCCTAGCTTACTCATAGCTTGATTCATTGGTATATTCTACGCCTGGGGTGGATTCTGATTCAGAGTCTGTTTCCGCAATGGGATATAACCTTGCAGGGGTGGCTGATTCTGTACCTGGAACAGAGGCTGATTTTGATTTTGGGTTCCTGCAATTGGGGAATATGGCCAGCCTGCCATTTTGTGATCAACTGAGGACAATTTTTGACGTTATGATTACTGGATACATAGTATGTACACTGTGCATGAGGACATTCTCTTTGATAGTTCCCAAATATCCCACATGTATAACACTAAATGGATTCCCTACCTCGGCCACTTCCTCGACCAAAGCCTCCGCCGCGGCCCCTAAAGCTTCCACGGAATCCTCCATGGGTTCCTCCCTATTGGAACTACAGATGAGACAACTACTACTGTGGAAGTTGCTGCTAAACATATTGCATAGCTTATGGCTGATTATACTGTGGTCACTACACTTGGCTATATTGTGGTTGTACGACTATTTACAGCTATGGTGCAAACTGCGGCTAAGGTTGCGTAGGGACGAACTGCAATGGAGGCAGTGGTGTGTACACTACCTGTACTACTGGCTGCGCTACTTGTGGTGGTGTTTGTGCTATCTGGGGTTCCTCCATTTTCACAAAGTATGAATCGTATGTCCTTTCTTAGAGAAAATCATACGCATGGCAGTTCATGTCGTCATGTCCAACTGACTGACAGAATGTACATTACAATCTCTTTGCTTTGGTAACCATCTTCTGCATGTAATCATAGTTCTTGTGTCGATTCCCATAGGCCTAGAAGATATGACACCATGATGCACCAGCACTACTCAACGGATTAGGGGCTCCTGATAGAAAATAATTTCGAAATTTCGGACATGTATCTTTGGTATGTCTGCCTGCATGGCAATGGCTACACCAAATATCATCACGATCCTCCTTGGCATTTTTTATTTCTTACAGCTGCAGCATTAGTTTGGCTAGCTGCTCCTAAATCTAATTCATTCCAATAGCATTTTCTCCTACTGGTGATGCTTCCAGTTTCATCGTGGTATCCAAAGCCCCACTCTATGTCGCGATATTTTGCTGCATTAATGGTTGTCAAATATGTGGGACAAGCACTACAATGAACTATTCTTTGTGTTGAACATCGCTCATCTGAAAACTGACCCGAGCCATCAATGTCTTAAGCCGCTGATCAAAATCCCAAATCGTTTCATTGGGGAATTGTTTGATCTCTTTCAATTCAGTAATGTATTGAGCTTCTAACTATGGCTTCTTAAATTCCTCAAATAGCCCTACCCTAATCTCATCCAATGTTTTTACAGTGCCTCCCCGAGGCACTCATGTGAATCACATAAACCGTTCTAATGCGCGGCCCCTCAGAATAGTGGCTAGCTGAATTTTCTTGACATCATCATCCATGGTTTGTCGAGCAGTCCAGATAGCTTCGCATAAGAACCAAAACTATTATGGATCATCTGTGCCATTTCCATTGAATATTGGCAACTTCATCTCATCTCCCGCTATCCTAGGCCTTCTTCCTCTTGCTGGTTCTCTATTACTAGACTGTTGTTAACACATCGGGCAAGTCGATGTAGAATGCACGTTCCTTCCTTGTGGTTGAGTAGTGCACAGAGGGGTAGGCATGCTACTGCTAGGGTTCGATCCTGTCGTTCTTTTGGGTGTAGCCTGGGATTGTATATCCTCATTGTCACAGAAATGTCGCTTCATCCCATGTGGTTGTTCTTCGTGGTATTGCACTTAGACTTCAACATGACCTTCTCCCATCCTCTACCTCTTTTCTTAAAACCTTTCTCCTCCCCTTTTACAACCACTTGTTTCTTCAACAACCTTTATATTCTCACCAAAACTCATGCCCATCTACCCCTTATTTCCTTATGCATTTCCCCCCTTTCAATTGCAGTGCCTACATCCCCCACACACCAGAGGTCCACTACTCTTGGTCCATCTTTAGGATACCCTTTTCAAATACTAGTTGCTTAATTGACAGTTGTAGTGACAATAAGAACCGACCACAAGGTCCACTGAAAAAATCGCTTTCTACTTCGCTAAAATATTTATTAGTATCAACAGCAAATTCAGTGATGTATCCCTCTAAGATATTATCCAACCATACCTCAACCGCCTGCAACGCCTTGTTGCTAGTTTCCTACAGCCCTTGGATCAATTCTAGGGTTCAGGAAGTTAGATCTCCTCCTTGGAAATTCATCTTCCACTACCCAAATTTGGTCAACCATTCATGCAAGGGTACTGGAAATTCAGAAAAGTACCACTCATGAGGACCATCATGGATATATCTATCCAGCCATTGACTTGTCGACAATTTCAGGTTCTGGTTTTCAACTTTAGCAAACTCCCGCAACTTCTGATCAAACCAATTTTCGATCTCTGATCGAGTTGGATGCCAGAACATATTCCCCTCCTAGTTGCAACTCAGTCCCGATAATGGAACCATTTGTTGGTGCAACCCACCAACAAAGCCTCATCGATAGGGGTTCCAACTCAATCGACGTCCTGTAGCGTGATCTCCCTGAGCACCGGCCTAAACAGGTTTTACCCTACCGAGCAATGTCTACAAAGCAGATGATGTCTCACCCAAGGCGTTCAAGGGAGAGCTGTCAGAACCAAGTTTCCGACAGTGGGGAAGGAGGACATGGGGATTAGACTGGGTAGAACCATGACTTATGCGATCACCCTATCTTATCATAGTATTAATCATGAAACATCATGCCGCATTCAACAATCATAGAGATTTAACAGATTGCATTAACAGAGAAAGGAGAATTACGTCCCCTAAAGTAGTTAGTAGAGACTTCAATAACTTTTCCGGTCTTGATAAATCTACCCTGAGGATCTCTAATTCTACTCATGAAAGACTTATAAACTAAAGAAAACTTATGCTATTATTGTTGCTGGATTTGGGGGCGCCTATTATAACAGATGTGCAGGTTCTTACCCCTCATCTTACCACTCCCACGCTACCAACCTATTACTAAACTTCATAAAGAATTCTATTCTACCTTACAGAACAACTCCCCGGCAATGACGCCAAAATTGTTAGGTGTTTTATTATGTCTAAATTAATCCACCTATTATTTAATTATCAACCAAGGTTGGTAAGCTTAGAGTTGACACAAAATATATGCAAAGGTAGAGGGTGTCGTGTAAATATTTTAACAAACAAAAGATCAAAAGATCTTTCAAAATGAAAAACTAAGTCAAACTCCTAAAAATGCAAAAAAACTGAGATAAAATATTAACTAAACAATTAATAATCTATCTTATAACTTTGGATTGAAAAAGATAAAATCAACAACCTACTTATTCAAATGGAAAACTAAAGTGCAAGGAAGACTTAACTTATAAGCAACTAGAAAACTTAATAAACAAAACAAAATAAAGAAAACTTAAAAAGAAGCAAGTAGAAAACTTAATAAAGAAAACTTAAATGAAAGAAGCAAGTAGAAAACTTAAAAAAGGAATATCTGTAGGTTCTATCCTACAAGTTCTTTTAATAATAACAAAACATAAAAAGACAACCTAAAAACATACTAAGGAAAACTCTAAATCTCACATGCAAACAAATAAATCAATTCAAAAGGAATAGACACAAAACTATACAACAATAAAACAAAATCAGAAACAAAACTTAAGAATAACTTAAACTTCGTTCAAGGTAAAAGAAGTAAGGAAAATGATAAAACTTAAATAAATAATTTAAAAAAACTAAACTTTAACTTAAATGTTAAACAAAAATGTCATCTAACTATTACAGTCAAAACATAATTCAGACATTCACAAAACAAAACTAAAAACAATCTTAAAACACATAAAAAACACTAAAAACAGAACTAAGGGCTGAATGACAGACTAAACTGTGGGTCTGAGAGGGGTGGATGAATAACAGAATGAACAGGCTGTCCAAATGACAGGCTACACAGTTAAAATAGTAAGAACTAACCTAATGAACTAATCTTCAGCTGAAGCCATGCAGATGTAATTCTAATGCATCGGACCAGTAAACAAAACTATTTAATAGCAAATTAACCTTAAAATAATTCATGAACAAAAGGAATCATTGCATATTAAACTAATAAATAAACTAGAAATTAACTTGCATAAATTGAAAACAGGAAAAGAAATAACAGAATTGAATCTATTCTAAATTCATAAAAACAACTTATTCTATATTCTTGAAAACAAAGACTCGGAAAGTAATGCTGGAAATGAAAATAACTGGAAACCAAAATGACTGAAAGCAAGCTATGTACACATCTAAATAATTAAATTTCGAAACAAAACTAAGTTAATGTATTACAGAAAACAAACAGAATAGCATTTACTATAATCTAATGGAAGCAAACTAGAAATTAAACTACACTAGCTAAAACAGAAAAGAAACTAAGCTAAAGAAAGAAAATGAACCTCTGGTTGATGAGGGGCCCTCTCAGCAATCAGCGGTGATTCCTGGCTAACTTCTACTTAAACGCGATCTTCAACAAAAATGCATACAACTCTTTATTCAGATGGTGGAACAGAAATACAATGTTCAAGAGTAAATCACAGCAAGAACTCTTCTCCTAACTCTGCTAACTGACTGGTTTTTTAGCTAACTGAGCTCTCTCATAGAGGCTGCTTTATATAATGATTTACAGGGATGAGAAAATAGACCCTTTAGTGGTCGAATGCTCTCTAAATTTAGTCAACTATAATGGCATTTAACTGATCATAGGCTAGCGCATAAGCATCTCCCTTCTTCAGCATGAGTCTGGTTCTTTTCATTGGACAACATACGCATAGGTTCCTTTTCCAGTGCAGCAAGTATTCAGATGTGGCACACGACTCCTTCTTCAATGCGACTGTGGAATGGTGGCGAGCAAGGCAGTGTACATGGTGGGTCTTCTAGAATGCATGTCGTTCTATTATTTAAACCCACAAGCTTGTGGTAGTTTGGAGTTAGGCAGAGGAGGCCATGAGCGATCCTTCTAGACTGAAGATGCTCCATCCTTTGAATGCATGGGAAGTGAACAACTTGGCATTGGAAGAAATCAATGCACCAACAATCCTTCTAAACTGATGATCATGCTATCACCTGGGTGCGTGGAAAAAAAAATGGTTTGCAGCCATTTCACGTTTTAAATGCCTAGAATTAATTCTCAGCAACGCGTCGTCTGATGGCCGATCTGGATGGAGTGCTGAACGGAAGGCTGGGACATGAGCTGGATACATCGGGCATCGATCTAGGGCAAATGAAGTGTCTATCTGCTAGTGTGCTTTAGAAATGGAGTCTACAGCAACACATTTCAATGTCTGGCAAACCACCAACGAGTTTCATGCAATGGGTTGAATGACAAGCTGGACACCGAGTTGGACATGCTATGCAAAAAGCAGGTTGAATGTGTTTTGCGTATTAACTTGGCCCAAAAAGATTATGAAACTTGCAAACAACTATACAAACCAATTAATACATCAAATATGTTTTAATAATGTTATTTTTAATTAATTAAACCATAAAAATGATAATGATAAAATAATGTATATAAACCTTAAAAAAACTCATACCTGAGGTTGAATAATGATCTGTGTGTCATAAAGTATACAAAAGATAATAAAATATATGGTTAAATGAGTAATTTATCTGCCAAAAATGGTAACAAATCTAGGATCAACAGGTACGATGGATAATCTTTCTAGAAATTTTAGTAGTTATCTAGAAAGCCAACTGATGTGAGAGCTTGGTTTGGAAATCATCCAATTTGAAGGCGATGATGCTACTATTTTTAGGATCCATAGCTCCAAGAGCTGTAAGCATTTTTTTTTGTTGGGTGGGAAAGTTTGGAGTACTTCTAGTGCTAACATAGTGCATGGTGCTTGAGCCAAATCTTCTACAATATTATAGTATTGGGCAGCATGTGCACTAGGATTTATAATGGACTTACGAAGAGTACTCTTGGGTGGGAGAAAAACTTCTTTAGGCACAGGTTTTTCAATGTGAAGACCATTACTAGGAGGAGGTATGGAAGCTAAAGGTTTTTCAGATGGAACGTCATCAGGTTTCTTCTCTGGAGGAAGGTCATAGTTATGTGCTCTTGTATTTAAGTTAATCGTTTCACTAGACATCATTTTCACTTCATCCAGGAGAACGGCTTTGGAGGTCGAGGGGGAGCTGAAATTCAAACTAGCAAGGCAATCTCCTGCTGTCAGTCGAAGCATGTAGATCGTAGTGGATCGAGATTGCTGAGGCTCGGATGCAAAGATTAATGCTGATTTGCATCATTATCTGGTGAGATTGCTACTGCTACAGAGCTTACATTTGAGGGATTGGGTTCCAGAGCCAGAGGAGAGCTGTGATGGTTGTCTTGGCTGGCTACATTGGAGATCTGAGAACTAATCGCAGATATATTGGAGTTCTGACCATAGATATAAATGTTCATCCAATCAACAGATGATTGAAGGGAGCTCAGGAGGATCGACTGATGGCGGAGTTTGGATGGTAAGGTTCAGATTTGCCAGATCGGATGGAACTGGAAGAACTCTGATCCAGGCCTGCATAGATCACTGGTTTATCTTTGGAAATCATAGCTCAATGAGTTTGGTGGATTCTGGCAGCAGCTACTAGACAATTCTTGGGGTTCAGGTATGTGGGGTAACAGGGATTGAAGGGGTGTGGTGGGGAGGCATGGAGGTGGAGGTGGATTACTCTTCGGATGGGATCCACGAAAGAGATATTTTCGTTGAAGGTGGATTTTCTGGTGCTTTGGGGCAGCAGGGGGTGTTGACTAGATCCCTGATGACGGGTAGGGGGTCAGGGGTCCCCACTGGGCTCGTGGAGGTAGTGGGGTTGGCAGAGAATGATTGTACTCAGTCTAAAAATCTCAAGAATTCACTGCCTTTCAAATCGGTGGGTCTAGAGGGTCTGGTGGCGGATATAACTCATCTAAAGACATCTGAGGGTTTGGGTGTAGACAGGCCCGACCTCGTTGGTCATCTCGGGAGCACTCTCTCATCTCAGATCTGGTGCTTTACAAATTTCCCTGAACCTACATCGACGGAGCCCCCTGAAAAGGGCTCCGCCCCTACTCCTAATCATGGGGGATTAGCGAAGGAGGGATCTCATAAAGGTCCAAAGGCTGTTAAAGATCGAAAGTGTAGGGATAAGCTGGTGCTGGGGGTTGATGTTACATTGGTAGAGGCAGAGGATATGTCATTAACAGTAGTGGTTGGGCATGTCTGTGGAAAACGTATTGGCCGTAATTTTCTCCGGAGGTGGGCGGCAGATCAATGGAACCTCTTGCTGGTTTCTGCTCCTGAAGTTCCGGTTTTAACTAAAGGGTGGTTTTCTTTCATCCTGCATAGTAAAGAGGAGGTTGATGCTGTCTTGAGTAGACAGTGGTCTATGCTTGGGGTTCCTATTGTATTGAAAAGCTGGACCCCTTTCTTCGATTTGCAATTGGAAAAGATTAACAAGGAGCCCCTGTGGGTAAAACTTCTAGGTTTTCCCATGCATTTATGGAATGAGAATCATTTTGCTGAAATAGGGAATTATCTGGGGGAATATGTATGTGATGATTTCTCATTTGTGGAGACTGGTAAGTATATGGTAGCCAAAATTCTGGTAAATATTGATATGTGCAAGGGTCTCTCCTCTAAGATAACGGTACAGTCTAAGGATGGGGACTTCGTATAAATTCTTGATTATGTGGGTGTGGCTTTTCGGTGCCTCCGATGTCATACATATGGACATTTGGTGGCCAAATTCCTGCTTCCCTTTAAGGCATGAAAACCACTAGTTGAAGCAGTTTTTGATGGCCTAGAAGCTTCAAAGGAGGTGGGGGTTGATGCTGTTGTGGGGGTCAGGAATAAAGGACCAATGGTAGATCGGGAGGTGGAAACAGATCCTGTGATGCAGGCTGTTTCCAGCGATCTCCCCTTTACTTCAGCACTGCACGAGGTGGACAATGGTATGAAGGTTTCAGGGGTATTATGCGTAGATAGTCTGATGACAGGGACTACTCCATCTTTGGAAGGCTATAGGAAGATTCCCATCCAAGATTATACGTGAGGGGCTTCTTCTTCACCCTCTGTGGGTATCTCTATTGTCCCTACTCCTGCAGTATCTCTCTTCCCTGTCCCTGATGATGTGGGGGGGGGTATTGTCTCTTGGCTTTCCTCCCCTAGCCAATTCAGCTATTCCCTATACGGTTGCTCCATGTCCGTTGCCATTGACTGATAGTGTTTTCTCCCCCTCCATTGTTTCTACTAATATATATTCCAGCTCTGAGGGAAGACGTATCATATATGCTCTTAGAAGTAGGGAGATATCTATCGAGGGATCGGGTGGGAAAGGTTTGCCTGAACTATCCTCACGTGTGGTGGGGAAAGGTCGGGGCAGAAAATCATTTTTGTCCAAAGCACAAGATTGGGCAAAGGTGGATGTAGGGATGGGGACACAATCCTCTATTGAATGGGCACTTAGAGCAGTGAAAGCCCAGGCGGGGTCTCCCAAATGAAATTTATGTCTTTTAACTGTCGGGGGTTGGCAAGTCCCCTCAAAAAATCATCTCTTAGAAGGTTGGTGGATTTAAACCAGCCGGATGTAATTTTGTTACAGGAAACTTTGGGATGTAGTGAGGAGGTTGTTAGGTTGTTAGAATATTTGCTTTCTGGTTGGAAGTTTGTGGCGGTGGATGCAAGGGGCCGTTCTGGGGGATTGGCATCGGGGTGGAAGATGCAAAGCTGTAGGTGTGACTGCTCTTGGGGGATTTCTTCTGGTGTGGGATTGAATTTGTGGATCGCTAAGATTGGTAAGACTCTCACGATTATTAATATCTACGGGCCTTATCTAAATAGAGCTAGCTTTTGGGACTCTTTGCTAAATTTGTATTTTTTTGAAGACACTGATGTTATTTTGGGGGGAGACTTTAATATTTCACTGGGAGCCTCTAAGGTCTGGGGGCCTAGGGCCGTCCCATATGTTTTGGCAAACTATTTCATTCAAGCCTTTGCAAGGAAGGATCTTCTGGATATACTCCCACCCAAGGTTGTCCCTACCTGGCGAAATAAGAGAACAGGGAATCAGAGGGTGGCCAAGAGATTGGATAGGTTCTTGGTGGCTGAATCGCTGGCTCTTGGGGTTGAGCTTGTTCGGCAGTGGGTGGGGACAGGTGGGATTTCTGATCACTGTTCCATTTTTCTGGAATTTCGGGGTCAGCGGAGGAAACCCCCAAGTCCTTTTAAATTCAATTCAGGTTGGTTGAAGAACGAGGATTTTCAATCCTTGGTTAAGGAGCTGTGGATTCCTAGGCCACATAACTCCCAGGAGCATGCGGGGTCACATTTTTATCAAAATATGAATCGCATAAAGGTGGATACTATTACTTGGGCTCATGCTAAGAGGGTGAATGATGATAAGACATTGAGGGAATGTGAGCTGGCTATTGACAGGCTGCTTCATAGTCCGGGAATGGGATTCTTGGATGACCAGACAAAGGATGAACTGCTAACCTTGGAAAAGAAGCAGAATATGATTCTTTGTGAGAGAGAGGAAATGTGGAGGTTGAAGAGCAGAGAAATATGGCTATAGTGTGGAGATGAGAATACCATATATTTTCAAGCATATGCTAAGGGGAGAAAATTCTCAAACTCTCTTTGGGAGCTGTCTTCGGCAGAAGGGGAACAGGTATCCAGTTTTGATGGGCTGGCTGAGATGGGTGTGAGATATTTTGGGGATTTATTTTCTGCTCAACCTGGAGATTCTATTGCTGAGGTCATTAGAATGGCACAGCTCTTTCCCAGCTTTGTAGATGAGGAGGCTAACAGGATGTTGATGGGGGAAGTTTCGGAGGAGGAGCTGTCTCAGGTGCTTCACTCATTTCAAAAAGACAAAAGTACGGGGCCTGATGGATGGCCTGTAGAATTCTTCTTGGGTTTCTTTGATTTCTTTGGTGAGGAGCTATTGTCAGTTGTGGAGGAATCTCGTAAGGCTGGGTTTATTCATGGACCGTTCAATTCTACTTTTATTGCCCTTATTCCCAAAAAGGATAATCCTACAAGTTTTGAGGACTGCAGGCCCATCTCACTATGCAATTGCATTTATAAGATCATTGCTAAGGTAATTGCCAAGAGACTCAAATCTGTATTGTCTCTTCATATTTCTAGTGAGCAATTTGGGTTTCTGGAGGGCCGCCAAATACATGAGGCTATTGGAGTTGCACAGGAAGGTATGCATACTCTGAAAGTTCAGAAATAGAAAGGTGATGTGATCAAGATTGATCTCTCAAAGGCATACGATAGGGTAAGCTGGCTTTATATAAGGTTGTTGCTTACACACCTGGGCTTCTGTTATGAATTTGTCAGATGGATTATGTCTTGTATCAGCTCGATGAGTTTTGCAGTCCTCATCAATGGAGCTGCTAGCCCTTTCTTCCAAGCTGGACGGGGTCTTAGACAGGGGTGTCCACTTTCTCCCCTTTTGTTTCTTCTTGTATCTGAAGGTCTCAGTCGTTTCATATTGGCTTCAAAGGCTGAAGGGTCATTTACTGGCATTGCCATCTCACAGGTAATGTATATCACGCACCTCCTTTTTGTTGACGATATTCTGATTTTCACAAATGGATCGAGACAGGATGTTGATAAGGTGGTAGCAGGACTATCACTGCTTCAAACTGCTGCGGGTATGGTGGTTAATACTGAAAAATCCACCATATCATGCTCGAACTTATCTGAGCAGGAGACACATGGAATTCCTCTATGGATGCCTTATAGAATTTTGGATCTGAACGAAGGGATAAAGTATCTGGGGTTTATTTTAAAACCGAACTCTTATTTGAAGGCATATTGGCATTGGCTACTATCAAAGTTGGAAAATCATCTTAAAAGATGGAGTCTAAAATGGCTATCGCGGGCTGGAAGGCTGGTAATGGTAAAATCTGTCTTGGAAGCGATACCCGTCTACTAGATGTCGCTTGCTTGGTTGCCTAAGGGGATTCTGGAACAGATTCGTAGGCTGTGTTTTACATTTCTGTGGAAAGGACAGAATGATCATAGGGCTTTGGTGTGGGTGAGGTGGGAGAAAATTGTTGTACCAAAATCTTTGGGTGGTTGGGGGTTAAAAAATATTTTCCTTTTTGCAAAGGCATTAGCAGCCAAAGTCTCTTGGAGGCTTATCCATACACAGAGTCTCTGGACTCGTGTGGTGTTTCATAAATATATTGCTCCTCTGACCCTCATTGAGTGGATTCGGAGGGTGGACAAATCCCGGACAAATTGCTCAGTGGTTTGGAAAGCGGTAATTAAGCATTTTGATCTGGTTGGCTCTACCTTGGTGTGGAGAATAGGAAATGGGAGAATGGTTCGTATTGGGATTGATCCTTGGGTAGGCTGTGGGGGGGATCATGTCCTTCCTGAGGAGCTTAGATTACACTTGGCTGCAAGAGGATGTCTCTATATTGCTGATATTGAGGATCGAGAAAATTCTACGTTATGGCATCAAGGATGGATCAGTGCTCAGAGACTGGAAATTCCTGTTGATCTGCAGGGGGTCTGGAGGGGTTATATAAGGAAGTTAAGGGCTTCAAATATCAGGTTGACAAATAGGGGCGATGTTCTGGTATGGGACCATCATACATCTGGGAGTTACACTCCTAAACATGGTTATATACAGCTCAACGTGATGGCACACAACCAAGAATTGGTGTGGTGGTGGAAACAGTTGTGGAAATTAAATTGTCCAGCCAAAGCCAAATTACTCTTCTGGGCAATTTTGGAAAATAAAACTCCAACATGGGACATTCTGCAAAAACGATTTCTTGAAGGACCAGGCTTCTGTGTGCTGTGCAGGAAGGCTGATGAAACAATTCATCATCTATTTGTACAATGCAGTTATACCAAAACAATCTGGATTGAAGTGGGTAACCGGATGGGCTTCAACGGGCAATGGCAGGGTGATACGGTCCTACAGGCATTTCAATGTTGGTGGACGGGGAATTTCCTTCTTCGAGTTGTCCCTTGTATCATCGCCTGGGGAATATGGATCACACGCAACCGGTATATATTTCATGACAGTCATATTCCGATGGAGGCTGTAGTGGCTCAGATCGCTGCAATTATACAACATTTCAGGGCACCAGAGCAGATACACAAGATACGACCTTTGTGGGAGGAGCTGATTGATAAAGATATCCCTTGGGGATATTTTGATGGAGCTTCACAAGCTCATCAATTGAATTGTGGTGGGGGTGGTGTCCTCTACAAATCTGAGGATCATTTTTTCCATTTCTCAGCTGGTTTAGGGAGGGGATCCAATAACTATTCTGAATTAATGACACTCAGGCTGCTGCTTTTATTTACATTGAAACAGGGCTGTTTGTCTTTACAAGTATTTAGTGACTCGATGCTTGTTATTGAATGGGAAAAAGAGAATGTACAGTTCCATGTGATGATACTTTTTCCTATTCTAGAGGAGGTGATCTGCTTAAAGCAACATTTTAATCATATTTCCTTTACACATGTTTATAGGGAACGGAATAGGGTGGCCGATCAGCTATCCAAGGATGCGACGCAGTGGCATATGGAATTAGGCATAAGGAGGATCACTACTTACTCTAATGAGGGTTCCTACAGCTATTACCATCGGCCCTTTCATGAAACAGCTTTGGATTAGTTTTTGAATTCTGGCACAGCTTGTTACCGGAAAATTTTGGCGGAGATTTCCATTGTTTTCTACTGATTTATTTCAGTATGGGACATGTTTTTTTTTTGCATATAAGTGACAGCACTTATTTTTTTTTGGTGATTTTATAAAGCTGATAGCTTTCGTCTTCTACTAGTTACTCTGGTTTTTATTATTGAGACACACTTTTCTGATGTGATCAGCAGTCTGGGACAGTTTTGGTACGGATGCATTTTGATGCTCTGGGACAGCAGTATGGGATAGTTTGTTTATATGAGATAGTCAATATGTGACAATGTAGGGATCCTAGTGATCCGCTACATCTGCAGATGTAATTTTGTTCTACTTTGAAATAAAATTATGATTTTTTCCGAGGAAAAAAAAATCATTTTCACTTCATCAATGGATGAAGAGGACCCATGCAAGGATTGTTCAATCAATTTTTGTTGGGAGGGGAAATGATCTTTGAGAACTGTTGGGGTGGGTGAACTGTTCAGGAATTTGTTAACTTTCTCCCGACCCGGACATTCTTTGGTGAAATGTTCACCTCCACAGATTAGACATGGATATTTTACCTTTCTTTTTCCTTTAGAATTGGCATCAGGAGTTTTTGATTTATTACTTTCCTGTTGATTGTCATGTTTTTTTGATTTATTCTTTCCTTTCTTCTTTCCACCTGAAGATTCAATGGACTGAATTGCTTTTACTTCGGCGGAAGCAATAGGAGAGGGTATAGTTTTGGAGGATGGTGCTGGTTGATTTGTTGGTGTGGAGGTTTGGGTTTGCTTCTTGGAAGATTTCACTACCGTTTGTGTTTGAACTGAACCAAGTATGCCTTTGGCAGGTGGTTCAGTTGCGGATCTTGACAGATCAGTTGTGGGCTGAGGAGCATAGGGAATTAAATCATACAAAGTACCAGACTAGGAATAGACTAAGTCTAGGTACTAAGCATGGCTAATAGCCTACTCCTGAGTAACAATGCCTCCCATGGAAACATCTCTAGCAATGGGTGGGAGTAAATATTTTGTAAACCAATCGGCAAGTAACTCATCGGGAATAGGAGCCTTGATTAACCTACATATTATTCTCCATTCATGGATATGATAGGAGATATGGATTGATGTAGTTTGACGAAGCGAAGTCAACAGGTCTGTACCTGTTTCATACCAAATTGGTAATTGAAAGTGCATTAAGAATGCCATCGCTAAAGCGTTGAAATCCCAGAAAATTGGTTGTGGTAGCTCTATATACCATTTGGCAGCAATTCCTGTGAGGGTTCTTTGAAATAGTTGTGGATGGATTGAATCATCCATCAAATAATTTGATGAACACCATAGATGAAAGGTCATCACATGGTTCTTAGGGTCCTCACCAGGTTTACCATCAAACTTGGGTATATCTGAAGGTAACTAGACCGGAATGGCTGACCAAGAGGGGTCATGATGAATTGGGTCATTTAACAATTTGGACATATCTAGCAGATCTAATGTGGCAAAAAATGGCAATTGATGATTGGGTTGAGGGTACTCGTAATACTGGTATGGCATTTGCTGACCAATAGGACCATAGGCAGATTGATAAATGGCCATAGATGATGCCCCTGAGGCAGGATGATTAGGTTGTTGGTTACTCGAGAGTCCTCCATACGGGATACCACCCGAGGGAGGTGGGCCTCCAGGGGGTGGGCCTCTAGGAGGAGGTGGTGGTGGGCCTCTAGGAGGAGGTTGTGGTGGTCCTCTAAGACGAGGTTGTGTTGGTGGTCCTCTAGGTGGGGGTCCTCCAAGTGGTGGTCCTCTAGATGGTGGGCCTCCAGGGGGAGGTCCTCCAGGTGGTGGTCCTCCATATGGTCCATCGGGTCCTCTGGATCCTCTAGGTCCTCTTGGAGGTCCTCTAGGTGGGGTTCCTCCAAGAGGGCCTCCATACCCTCCAGTAGTATTGAAAAAATATCCTCCATAAGATGGGACACTAGACCAATTCGGTGTCTCCAAGGTACAAACGCATTTCCAGGGTAGGGAATTCCAAGATTGACTCCCGTCAACAGTATTGGTTGATAATGTTGTTGAACCATAGATGGTTGATTCCTGGGATAAGTATAACCCCAAGAAAGTAGAGCAATGGCAGGTTGGACCCAGGATGACCCCCCTTGACCAGAAAGAAGTACAACTGTAGTGGTATTGGAAAGAGGAAAGTGTGTTGTTGATGTTCTAGTAGGTAATTTTTTCCCCATGTTGGAAATAGTCCCTCCAGTAGACGACGGAATTTGCGCTAGGGGTTTCCCCCCATGTGTAGAAACTATTGGAGAGTTTGAAACAAAGGGGGAATTTTGACTGGGAGAGGGTGTTTAGACTGAATTGTGACTAGGGCTGGGGTGGATACCAGATTCTGAGTAACCAAATTTTGGGTTGGTGATTCTGGAAGATCAGCTATGTGTGATGGTGAAAGGGCACGATACCCATATGGGGTGGTTCTCAAAGGATTAGGAAGAGGATAAATACTTATCCTCCTCAACTTTTTTGCATTTTTCAATTCTTCTGCACATGCACACAACCTGCGTGAATACTCGATAGATTCCCAGAAAAAATCTTCATTTGACAGAGCATTCTCAAGTCTTGTCCTTAAAGGAGCAAGTATATGTGGCCCTAACTCTATTTTGATAGTTCTATACTCAGCAATGGTCTATCCTAGAGATGTTCTCCAAAAAGGAGCATTTGGGCCATACTTTGCCTCCATAGTTTCATCAGGTGGATGATTAATAGTCCAGTCGGATGAGTCAGGTTAACCCTCCATCGAAAAGTGAAAGGTAGTGTCAGTTGCAGGAGGCAGTTGGACCAAAGGATGGTTATAGATAGAGAAATATTCTCTAGTTTTGGTAGCTGAAGTAGTTTCTATACGAACATCAGCAGAAGTTGGTCATTCCATGGTTACACCTGATTGTCCTTCCACGACTGGAGGAGAGCCAAGTGGTAAACCCTGCAATATATGGGAATGACGCCTCGTAAATCGCTCAGACAGGGTGGAAATTGAAGTTTTATATTCTAGGTCAAAAAGAGGAAAAACACACACAAACACACCTATGCAAGCTAAAGGTCGCAATCATACTTAGATGATAGGATGGCATTAAGATAATCGGTCTCTCACTAGGATTGTCAAGAAGGTGCAACTCGCTATATACCATAGGGTCCAATAGCAGAAAGCGGTGAGGAGGATCAACCGTCTCTCACCTGAATACCCGACTACCTGGACAGCACATGCGTAGTAATATCCCTGAGTGTTGTTCTATGTGTAATTCTCCAAACAAGATGACTAAATGATTTTTCTCAGATGGACAAGGAATCCTAGTAGGGTCTCCCGATATACGCAAGGTATGTGGGAGCTCAAATCTGTAGTAGTGATGTCTAATGCACAACTGTTCACAATGGTCCTTCCGATATAAAATCAAGTATGTGAAGTACCTTTCTATATACCTCAATGGTACATGAAAGTTCGTTTGATATACCAATAGTACATGGAAGAACCGCATAGGTCTCAGGTTGCAGTGCAGGAAAAAAAGACAGCTCCTACGTTTTACGATGCCGAAACACGTCACTAACCTATCACTCAACTTTCTATACAATTTTAACCTAAAGCTACCATTTATTTTATCTATATTATTAGTGAATGTTTGTGAGGTGTTGTCTCCAATAATGAAAATTTAATCTATATGTGATGCACTTTTTGACTTGATGAGAACTAACTATGAAAAGGAAGAGACAAATTTTTCCTTTTTCTTTTCAAGAAACACACTAAATCCAATGACACTTTCAACAATTCAAAAGCAAGACTCAATAAGAAATCGCAAAGAAATTCTTTCAAACACAAATTTTCTTCAACAAGCACTCTAATTATCTGAAACTAGAAGGGAAACTAAGCCTCTAATGTGCATCTAGCCATTAAATTTTCTACAATACATAAAAGATCTATTTGTCTAGATTACTCATGCAAACAAAAATGAAGCTTTCCTAAGCATAACAAGATGAAAACAACCTATCTCTTTTTATATTTTCCAAGAAGAAAAAGATACAAAATAACTTTTGGAACAAACTGACTTAACAAATGGCTAGATATTTCCTTTTCAAAGTAAGAAATTTTCATAGAATTAGCCACTTCAAAAAAAATCCAAAACTAAACTTTTCACTATACTTTTGTACTAATGAAGAAGATAAAGGCTTCGGAGCTGAGCTCAACCAACGAGAATCAGGCTCTCCAAAACCAACAGATTCAAAACAAACAAACTCAAGCAAATTACACCAAAAAAAAAAATCAGAGAGAAAAGCAATCACAAAAAATAATAAAAAACGTTTTGCAGGCGGTTTAAAGGCCTACCTTGGCGCACAGAAGCACACTGCACCAAAGTGCTATAGGTGGATCGACACACTTGGTCCATTGCAGTAAGGTGTCATTGGTGCTCTGTGTCAAGAGGGAAAATGTGCCCTGAAGGAATCGACACTCTATCAACCACAAGTAGGTGCACAGGCAAATCAGTAGACTGAAAAACAAAGCATCTGCAGGAGAAACCAAAAAATGAACTGAGTTGGATTGCAAAGAGTGAACACCACTCCCAAAAAAGAGGCAATAATCGAGACAGTAAGATAGATTTCTTACCTTATCAGTTGAAATGACTAAAGGAAGATAAAATGACCTTCATAGCGATATGGTTACCGAAGCTTGTAGATCTGACTAGATATGCACTAGATCTGACTAGATCTACCACAGATCTGAACGGATTAGGCTATCCCTAGTATGGTCACCAATTTTTCTATTAGGAATTATGCAATCAATGTGGACACTATTTTTTCCTCTACCCTGCAAAGTACAAGTGTATGACAAAAGAGCACAACAGTATATCCTTTCCTTAAGTAATCAATTCGAACAACATAAAATAAAACTATACCTCAGACCAAAGCAATTGAAATTAGTAACACATCAAATATAGGAAAGGGGAACACTTTTGTATTAATGATAAAATAGAGTAAAGTACAACCAAGCCTTGATGTTGATGGGTCAGCTTTGCAAATTCCTTGATCGTGAACATGTAGATAGTGTTCCCACACGGAATCTCCATAAACACACTTGCATGACCCATCGAAACCCCATTTTTATGCACGGTTTCCAATTCTATGCCCTGGGTAGGGATTCAAGAGGTGTCCCTGAAAGCATGTAGGAGATGGGATTCAACGTGCCATAGAATGATGATCGTGGCTCATATTAACGAACCGTCAACTCCGTTGGATTCAGGACATAGGGATAGTACTATAGGTGGCTCTCTACTCTGGTTCCATAGACAAGGGATCCTGTTTTAGGTTAATTTTGGAAACTATGGTTTTGCTTAGTAAGGAAATGTGAACTTTTTGCACATAGGGGTCAACTTTTCAAATTCCTTGACCGTGAATGTGTGGCTAGCATTACCACATGGAACCTACCTAAACATGCTTGCATGACCTAGCAAAAACCCGTTTTGATTCACGATTTCCATTCTATGCCCCTGGCAGGGATTCAACAGGCATCCCTAAAAGCCTATAAGAGGTGGGATTCAATGTGCCATAGAATGATGATCCTGGCTCAGATCGACGAACCTTCAAATCCGTTCGATTTGGGACATAGGGATAGTGCTAGGTGTGGCCCTCTACTCTTGTTCCATGGACAAGGGTTCCCGTTTTAGGTCAGTTTTGGAAACTAGGGTTTTTCTCAGTAAGGGAATGTGAAATTTTTGCACATAGGGGTCAACCTTACAAATTACTCGATCATGAATGTGTGGCTAGCACTCCCACATGGAGCCTGCCTAAACATGCTGGCATGACCCTGTTTTGATGCATGATTCCCCGTCTATGCTCAAGGTAGGGATTCAACATGTGTCCTTGGAGGCCTAGAGGAGGTGGGATTAAACATATATGTTGATGGTTTATGTTTGATCGACATCACAGAGAAGAAAGGTTACCCACGATAGGGTGTGACACATAATTGGAAAGAAGTATTAATTGATATATGTTTGAAGGTGAGTGTAGATCTTCCCCTCTTGAAATTTTTTTTGCTGCAAACTATAATTCCATGTGTAGATGTTGATAATTCTGTTACCTGTTGTGAGGTGTTGAACTTGACTTATTTACCATCATTATCAAGCAAGAAATATTCTTTGTTTGTGTTTTCATCAAGGCAAAAGTATTAAATTGAGCACATAGATCTGTGGACAAACAAACAACTCACAAGATAGATCACACAATTTACTCAATTATTGAATAATGAAACAGTGCAAAAATGGCTTGCAGCTGTGAATGCTTTTCATTAATTAAAGAGTAATTACATAATAATTACAATGAAGTACAATGGCTAAATAGCCACAAGCAATTCGAATCCACATGAGGAAATTCAAATTGATTAGACTCTACTTGATTGTAGGTAACTAAGACCTTGTCTAAATCATTATTGGAGGACCCAATAGTTAACTGACCTTGTCTAAACCATTGTCAGAGTTCAACGGAGTTCTAAAACACAGTTCAAGTGTCTAATCCAGTGTTAACTGAGGCTAACTAAATGTGGTAGGTGAGAGATGCGCCTCTCCTGCATCCAGCCATGCAAACCTAGTGCTAACTGAATGTAGAGGACTAGAACTAAATGTAACTGACTCCTAACTTAGTTTGACCAATCATTAACTGAACTCAATTGCTGAAGGTTGGTGTCGGCACTCCCAGTGGCTCCTAAATTGTAGGAATTGATCTAGGAAGCTCCTAAACTGATGCATGCAAGTGAAATCAGTGGCAGTATGCCTCAATTAGTGTTCTACACACTTTAGTAACTGGAACATGTGCCTCAAGTAGGCAATTAGGCCAAGTGGACCCAATGGTGCTAGTGACTAAAAATAGACTAGATGGACTCTCGATTTAGACATGACTCCTGATTTAGACATATGACCAAATTGGACAAGGGAGGATTAATAATCCTAACACCCCAGTGAATGCTAACTTGGACAATCTGTGGGCCCTAGTAACAAAGACCATAGGTCACCCATTACATAAAGTAAAGTAAAGTAACTGCTCAATACAAGGAGTTGGGGAAAGAACCACATGGAAAAAAAATCCCCCCCTCTAATTAAGCAGCTAGAATCGAGATCATTCTGGTTCTTCTGTGCACAGGTAGCCTTGAGTTAATTGGGGTTTTGGCTTCCATTGGGCATGCGAATTTTGGTATGGATTCACAAGGATGCTTCTGAATATACATATGGAAATAGTCAAAATGATTTGTTTTTTATGATTAAATTGGGTTTTGGTTTCCATTGGGCATGTAAATTCATTTATGGGCATATAAAACAAAAATTGGTTTAAATTTAAATTAGGGTAAAGAAATTATTGAATATAGATAAAATAGCATGAGAGGATTTGAAGAAAATACCTCAAAAGGAAGAGATTGATCCCAAGGTGGAATTTGTTACCCTTTGCTCACCTAAAACGCGTTCGCCCTAACTTGATGATCCGTCCAAGCTCCAATCAGTGCGGCATCGTGGCAAAAATGAGGGGTCAACCCGTTTTAACCATAAAACAGGTTTTAGTAAACAGGAGCGTGATTTTGTAAGGTAAAACGAGGGTGCGATTTTGCTTGCTAAAACGGGGACATGATTTCGTTAACTATCCTAATTGGCATGCATGTTGCTAGCCTTGGGACTAGGCTTGACACGGTTGGGATTGCTTGGGATGATTTCTATTTTATGGATCAAGAATGATTGACTTCACTTTACCATTACATCTAAAAGGTCCCTCAACTTTATGCAACAACCCTTAGGTACCCCATAAAAATTCCTTCCAATTTATAAAATTGTTTTAATAAAAATGTAACATGTTAACAACAATGAAAAATCCTTCCTCGATATAATCTCAAAAAAAATATAATACATATCTATATATATTTGGTAAAAATTAGCTTTAAAAATAGTTACAAAGAACTTCCCAATAAGTAGTAAGTACATTATAATTTTATGAATAATAATCCATATCCCCTTTATAAACTTGATTTAGAACTATTCGACCCATTCTAAACTCCAAGACAAAGGAAAATATATGGTATAGCTTGTATGAGGGAATACGCTTAAATTGGTGCAAATATCTTCATCATTTGATGGCATAATTTTATATTTATTTGTAAGATATTTTTATTTTCATGTCCCATTTTTCGGTAATATAAGTTTTAAATATAGAAGTCCCAATGCATCGGCTCTGTGCACATCTACAATTAAAAGTTTCAGTCTTTAAACTTCTTCTAAAAGAGGAATCAACAAAGTAGTGAGAATCCTGTTCTCTGGAGTAATTCATCCAATGATGAGAATCTGAGAAACTCCAAAAATTTGAAGTGGAAGATTACTTTTTTTCATAACCATGAAAGTAGAAAAACAATTAATTTCTCAAAATTATTTGTTGCATTTTCCATTCCAACTTTAAAAGAAAACTAATGATGTTGGGGGCATTGTATGTGGCTCCCTTTGATTGGTTCGTGCTTCATAATTTGATTCTTGATATATCACATTATCGAATTCTTGATAAACAAAACCTACTTTTCCATAATCAAAGACTGAAACGATGATCCAAAGAGGCCGACTAAAAAACTTAACAGAAACGATGAATCTACAGCCATCATCACAGCGAAGTTCAGAGAGTATAAGTCGTCTTTGCTACTAATTGGCCAGTCATAAAAGCGCTCAATAGCCGGCTGCAGCTTTTTTATTCTTTCAACTATGTCGTCGAAGCTTTTGCCTGAATGCTCTCGCAGTTTATGCGACAGCATGGCGGCCGACTTCAATTTGTAGATCTCTGCGGCTGACATCTTCGGCTCACCTCCGGTAGAAGCTGAAGAGCCAATATCCTTCTCCAACCTCCAATGGTGGTACGGTCCCAAAGAAACAAACTGTGGAATGTACAACTCTGGTTTTACGTTGAGCAGAGGCGTTGCCACACGCGGAATCGCACTGGCATTTGGCATCGATGACGTATTATCCCTAATCATCTCTTTCACTTCATTAACCCACTCCCTCCGAAACACTAGCGGTTCTTCCACATCCGACTTCGACTTCAGTGTACTAGCAATACTTCTAAATTGTTCAACGCACTCCTTCATAATCACCAGCAGCTCCACCTCCTTTTCCACCACTTCTGCCATCAGTCTAGTGAACCTCACTAGTACTCGTCTACTTTCTCTACTTTAATCAACAAGAATTTAGCAGCACTTGTTGTTGTTTTGGGATTGATTAATACCGATAGAGATTATATATATATTTATATAATAGCACTATCGGGGAACTAATTTCCTTGTGAATTCAAGAAAGCAAAGCAAAGAAGAGCCCTGATGTAGGTGAATTCAAGAAAGCAAAGCAAAGAAGAGACCTGATGTAGGTCATATGAATAAGCTTCCCAACTTTGTTTTAAATCAAATCAGTATGAACTGACCCAACTCCATCTTTATTTGCAGTAAGTAATTATGTGCTTACTAAAGGAATAGAATAGGACCTACAGATTCTGAAGAGATGAAATCATGTGTGGGCTATACTTAGCAGCAGCAATTTATTTTGTCTTACTTGTGTCTTTAACAAAAGAAGAATCATTTGTCTTTAACAACTGTTCGATTCCACAAGAAAGAGAAAGCATGGCGGCCAATGTACTGTCACCGTTAATACTAATCACGTTTTCTAAAGCGCTTCAAATATTAAATGTTATCTCAAAAATGTAATGCCACAAAATTTGGCCCCAGATCAAATATTAAATATTATCTTAAACAAATATCAACTCCACAGTGCCAAAGTGCTTTCCTAGAGGAACTCTTAATAGAAATTATTTAACCTATGGTTGTTCTAATATTGAGTACCCTACTCAAAAGCAAAAGCAAGGGCGTGGCTAGCTATGGAGCAAACCTCCCTCCATCGGACGGAGGAGGAGCAAAGTTAACGTTGACTTTGCTCCTCCTCTGTCCGATGGAGGAAGGTTTGCTCCATAGCTAGCTTATTCCCAAAAGCAAGCTCCTCTTATTTTATAATATATTAAAAATGATGTATATTTAAATTGGATATAGTGGTGGTTGGATCCATTGATAATTGGATGGACTTTTAATTTTTTAATAAAAACATAACTATAAAAACTTTATATCTTAAAAATTAATTTTTTTAAATTAAATAATATTATTATTTAAAATATTAGAAATTATACAATTTATTTATAATTATAAAATTATTATTAAATATTAAAATGTGTTTTATCATTTTAATATAGAATTTATGTATTTTTTAATTGGATGTAGCTTTACTAGTTGGGAGGAATGATTGTGATTCTCCCCGCCAATTTTCGTAAGTGTAACTAGATATTCTTGGTAAGCTCAAAGCCAAGGCCATTGTAAGGTTTATTATGATTTCCTAATTCAAACCATACCATAATTATCTCAACTTGAACTAGAGGTATGTTTAGAATCTTTATTAGAAATAATCTCTATTAAGAAAAGAAAATTTACATTCTTAATAGAAAAATAATTATTTAATTAAAATATTTAAGGGTTGTTGTAAATATAAAGGAAATCTAGAAAATTAATTTCATAGGACTCTAAGTGAATATTGAACAATAATATATATAAATATTATAATAGAAGTTTATTAATTAAATGCAAATAGTTTTTTAATATGAAAGAACTTATATAAGAAGGCTTAGTTCCTTTGTAAATGGAAAACCTTTTAAATATAAAGAAAATAAGTGTTTTTTTGTTTTTTGTCTTCTATTTGTTTGTTTTTTTTTTCAAGAAGAAAAATAGATGTTCCTTGATATTCAAAAAGAATCAAAGGAAAATGTTACAATAACATGACATAATGCCATTCAAATCATATGGGGAGACGTAAGAGAAAACAATCTCAAGGGATGGGACAAAAGAGACTCACAATCCGAAAGAAATACTGAAAGAGCAGAAACCACAAAGAGAACATAATGAGCCCAGACCGACTTATCCAAGGAGGCATCACGAGTGGAGAGAACACACCCTAAGGGGATATATATATATATATATATATATATATATATATATATATCCTCGGCTAATATAAGTGTACAGGCTAAAGAGTCCCATACTTGAAAGGGCCAAAAATGAATATGCCATGAAAAACTAATATGAACTCTTAAAAGCATTTTAACAAGCCTTCCTTTATAATTTCACCTTCCCAAAATTATGAGAAGGTGAGATGACCAACTATCATTTTAAGTGCTTCCTTGGATAAGCCACCTGCACTCATATGTGCTCCATGTAGACATGCCTAAATTCAAGGGATAAGAAATCCCGACTGATTTCAGAAATTCCGTCACACTAGTGATCCAAATTCAAAGAAAATAGGGTTTCTTTCGAATTTATCCAATTTATAATCATCGAGAAATCTCCCCGAATAAAAAGAGATGGAACACCCATGGAAGCCGCTGCAAAGAGCAGAGCCCAAAGAGCTAAGAGCTCGGTCCTCGTGTTAGTACTGGTTCCACATCCCATTTTGTAGAGAAAAAAATGTGAGTGATTCAGATACAGTGTGAAGCTAGCACCCCCAGAATTGTTGGCAGCATCCCCATCAAAAAATCCATATGGAAAGCTAATGTGCTTGACAGGCCCGATATCCCTGGCCTTTTTTGTTTTGCAAAATCCTGGGTAAGATATAACGAGATCCATCATTCTGTAGCTAACAGAATCCACATTCAGACTTCTACCTTCGAAGATACAGGAGTTACGACATAACCACATATTCCAGAAGTAGAAAGTCGGCATATAAGAACACTCCCACCTATGCTTATACCAATCTATGAGATTTTCAACCAAATTATGAACGGACCAGGGAAAAGGAGAGTTATTAAGCTGGCAAAGTCTACCTCTAACATCCATCATGAACAGACAAGAAATAAATAGGCGATACACATTCTCCTCATTTGTATTTCACAGGAAACACATGTTGGGCCCACACTACCCTCTCTTTAACAAATTATCCCAAGTGGAAATACAATTTTCCAATCTGAGCCATAAAAAGCACTTTATTTTCAGCAGGATATGCGAGGACCAAATCTACGAGTGAAGCCAAACTTGTGATTTTGTTAAGTGTAGACAATCAAGTCATAGGCAATATTAGTCGAGACTTCACCATTAATGGAATTATGGGTCCAGAGAATTGTGTCTTCATCCTCAAAGAGTTTTATACCTCCATGAGATAATACACTAATGTACAAAGACCATTCTGCCTTCCAGTTTCCACCTAAATACAAATCCTCCATAGAGAGCCAGTAGGAATGACTCAAGGAACCTTCACCCTTGTTGAAAACATGGTTAAGAGAACTAATGCCTAGGTCAAGGAGGTATTCCCAAAGCTCCTTCGAGAGGTGAGGGAAATATTTTTGACCTAAGATGTGATCAATACCAAGTTTAATATTGATACCATCTCTATCTTTCCATCCCAATTTATAGCTAAGCCACGGGAGAATTCTTATAAAACCATTCCATAAAATGGAAGTTCCCTTTACTGTGAAACATTTCATTCTTAACCAGTCCTCCAAAGAAGTATTTTTAAGATATTTGGTCTTTATCACAGAGCTCCATATACCTGTACCATTTAATATTATCCATAAATTATTGAGCCGAAGAGCCATTCCAAACCATTCCATATTCTTTATATTCCACCCACCATACTCATAGGGGCTTGGAGAGAGTCTTCCAATCCACTAAGAGTAAACACTTCTTCTGACTGGTATTACCCCAAAGAAAGGAGATGATCCTTTGACATAAACTATTCAGTATAGTATTTGGAATTTTTACCAAAGAAAAATAGTAGACTGGAATCCCAAATAAAACAAAACGTATAAGTATTAACCTTCCTCCCAAGGAAAGAAACATGAGAGACCAAAAACTAATTTTTTATCGAATTTTTTGAGTATCCATCTCCAGTCATTTACACTGTAACCCATACGTTTAAGACGATATCCAAGATAGTTGTAGCCACAATCAATGTGTTCCATATTGAAGGGAATGACCTCCGAGATACTCCTACGAGTAATTTCATCGACATCATTAAGAAGAAAGGAGGAATTTAACAAACTAATACACATACCAGAAGTAGTGCTAAAGAGATCCAGTATTTCCTTATACACGGTCCATTCATCCAAGGAACCAGTTCCGAACAACACCACATCATCCACAAACAATTGATGTGTTAAATCCAAGTTCCTAGAGAGTGTTATCCCCTTGAAAGTGCCTCTACATTTTTCCTCGCTTATGAGTAGGCCGAGTCCTTCAATAGTTAAAATGAAGAGAAGGGGGGACAAGGGGAAGCCTTCACGAATGCCCCTTGAAGCCTAAAAAAAATCCGATGGAGATCCATTTAACAAGACTTAGAAATTTGGTGAAACAATACGCCCCATAATCCAATCAACCCCATCCAAGGGAATGCTAATTTGTAACAAGACCAAACGCAAATAGGTCGAATTCATCCTATCAAAAGATTTTACGAAGTCCAAATTCAGAACTAGATCCCTCAAATTTTTAGACTTTATGGAATGCGTGACTTCCTGAGTGGTACCCACATGTTCCAAGATTTTTTCCTTCTTTAGAAAACCTTATTGCTTCGTAGAAATTGTCATGTCCATGATCGGCTTAAGGCGATTCACTATGAATTTGGAGATGAGCTTATAGATAAAATTACAGAGGGAAATGGGGTGAAAATCATTAAAGGATTAAGGCTTTTCACATTTTGGAATAATGGTAATGAATGTATATTTGAGGGAAGAGGGCACCCTCCCATAAATCCTAGACTTCTCTACTACTTTAAGAAGATCATTTCCCACAAGATTGAAAAACCAGAGATAAAATTCTATAGGCCAGCCATCTAGACACGATATTTTGTCCTTTTTAAAGCCCTTCAGAGCTACTTCAACCTCTTCCAAAGTCACTACAGAGCAAAAGGATGATGCCTCTTCGACAGTAAGGAAATATGGATGTATATTGATCACGTTGAGTTGGTTAGAAATGAGAGAGGTACCATCATATTTTAAGAGAGGAGAAATATGGATCTCCCAAAGCTTTGAGATGTGCCTCTTCATTTACCATTACTCCCTCCTCATTATTCAAAGCCCATATAGAATTTGAATTTCTCCTTGCCGAAGATGTATTGTGAAAGAGCTTGGTATTGGCATCCCTCTGATTTATCCAATTTATTCTTCTTTTCAATTTCCAAGTCGAAACCTCATGTGCTAGAATTTTTTCTTTTTTGTATTTCACAGATGCTAAAAGGATGGACTTCGCTGCTGATAAATTTCCTGAGGGACATGCATAAAAAAGGGCTCTAATCTCAGTATCAATGTTCAAGAGATTCTTAAATTTTTTATCTAGATGAGAATTTTTACATCCTTTCACAACACCTTTAAGACAATTGAGCTTGTATACCAAACCCCTCATATCATCATCCACAGAGCAGGGAACATTTTCCTTCTAGGAATTTTCAACAATATGCGAGAAATCTTCTTCCAATAACCAAGCTCAATTGAATTTGAAAGGGTATGTGTGTTTAGAAGTACAATCCTCCCATTCCAAGAAAATAGGGCAATGGTAAGAGATTTCCATGGGAAGAGACTAGGTTCAAAAAAAATTTAGAAGGGCCAATACCAATTCTGAAGCCAGGAAGCTATCCATTATTTTACTAATACCAGCCACCCCAGAGCATCTATTGCTCCAGGTCAGACCTAGATAAGAAGGTGTAAGGTCCACCAGTTTTGTATTGATCAACATCTGAGAGAAAAAAAGAAGCCAAGAGATCGATGCAATCTCTAACTCCCAAAATATCAAAATTCGAGAGCATGAAGTTTAGGCCTCCAACAACAAGGAGGTTTGGAAGATAAAAAATCCCCCTCGAGGCAACAGTATTCTAGAAAAAATCCTTGTTCAGATGAGGCCCATAGCAGTTTAGCATAGAGAAAACATGGTTATTACCCTTGAAGTTAGCCTTAACAAGAATCCCAACACACGAAGAGAAATCTTTACAGTGGGCCATCAAAGGGTTCCAACTAGTTAATAAACCCCCTGAGAGGCCATCGAAACCTAAAGAATAAAACTCCCAATCCACCTTCAATTTTGCAAAAGCGAGAAGGGCTTGTATGTGACTGCACATAGTCTCTTGAAATATAATCATATCCATATTGGTAACAAAGAGCATATTATTAAGGGATTTTAACTTGGTAATCCCTCCAAACTCACGTATATTCATCGAGAAAATTTTCATGAGGACCCCAAGGCAGCCGGTGACATTTCTCTAAGTACCAAAGAAGAGGAGCGACAAGAGGGAGGGGTATGTTCCCTGGCGGATTCCTTGATACAAATAGAGAGTGGTGGAAATAAAACTGAGTTACCCTCATCCAAGGGCGACTTTGTAAGCTTGGGATTTCTCAATATTTGAATGGTGACATTCTGGAATATGATGCAGTCAAGAGAAAGGGTGGAGGGATAGATGGGTGTTCTTTCAGTGAAGATGGAGAGTGAACTCAAAAGAGAGGGGTTCACAAATGAGGGTGAGGACCTGGAATTATCAGGTCTAGTGGAAGCAGAGGTTGGAGAGATGTAAGAATTGGAGATGGGAGGGAAATCCTCCCTGGAAAAAAGAGGTGGATAATCACTAGACACATGGAGTCATGGTAACGAGTGACAGTAGAGAGGGGTACAAAGGAAAAGAATCATGAGGAGAGGATGACAGATCCCCATAAGGAAGGCTAGCATTGAGAGAGAGGTCCAAAACCACAAAAGCTTCCAAAGGTATGAGAGTATCATCCAGACATGATGGATCAACAATGACGGGCCTCGATGAGGAGCTTAGCCTGCTAAGGCCAACAACATTTTCCAATCCTCGATAAAGAGGAGATCACACTTTGTAAGATCTTCGTAAACAATAGGAGAGACATAAGTGTACATACCTTCTGTATCTGATGAAGATGGATATTCAAAAGATGAAAGAGTTCCTAGAGGAGAGGCCAAATGATGAGGCACCTTCCTCCTGGTTCAACCATGCAAGCGTGAGGTACAAGATCTCTTGAGGTGACCTATCTCATGACAGGAATTGCAATGGAAGGGGACATTCAAGTAATCACGATGATGAGTGATGATTCTTATTAATATGTCATAGTAATCTAGGGACTAAAACATAGTCTCATAAGATATTTCAGACAATTAAGCATGAAAATGGCATAATGGTGCTGCAATAGGAGTAGCAGCACCATAGTAACTAGGTGCATGAATTCCAAGAAAATTCAAATTCCCAAGGAGGTCATTCGAATTGAATGAATGGGTGTATCTTAACTGAAATTCAGCCATAGTAAACACACCTAGTTAATCCACTGATCAAGCCATGATTAACTAAACTGAGCCTTAGCTGTATCGGAGTGCAATGGATGACTGAGTCTAACTGAAAGTAGCTCAGACACATGTCACCGCATGCCAATCAACAAGTGGCAGCGCATCATTAACTCCAATGAACCCTGATGAGGTTAGCTGAAGTTAAACTGGTCATCAGAAGTGGTTGGAGACGCCCTAGTTGTCTCCAATTCATAAATATTAATAAAAATAATCAATAAATGAAATGGAGGCACCTTCCCAACTCAGCCTAACTTATTGTAACAATCAGTTAGAAATTAGGTGCATTTATGACACTCAGATCACCCCAGAATGGATCCTCGATTGAAGGAGGAAGCCCAGTTAGCCTCCCTAATTGAAGGTAGGCATGGGTGTGGTCATGCTGATGTCATGGAGTACTCATCCGACGCCTATGAATTCAATTACACTTAGGATAGTGGTTTAACAAGGCCAAATTGACCAAATTAAGTGTGCATGTTGGGTAAATGACTCCAACACCCCCCCCTTAAGCTATACTCGGGAGGAGTAAAAATAAAATGCATCAAATGTTAGGGCCTTAGAAACAAAGGCCATAGGCCACCCTGTACAATAATGTAACTCAAACAATGCTCAAAAATAAATCTAAGTGAGGAAAGAGGGAAAGCCCAGTGGGAAAACCCCCCCTCAAGCTGAACACTGAAAGTAGTCTGATCACCCTGATGAACTCACCCCCAACAATGAACGGAGGTAAGTGAACTTCTTTTCTAAAAAGATATTGGTGAAGATGTCTGCAATATGCTCATTAGTAGGGCAGTATTGCAGAATGATGGTCCTGTCATGCACCAATTCCCTGATATAGTGCATGTGTATCTCTACATGCTTGGTCCTTTGCCTGCTAACTAGATCTATGGATATCTTAATAGCACTTTGATTGTCACAAAAGAGGATAGTGGACAAATTACGACCAAGATCAAACTCTGAAATAATTCCTTGCAACCAAACAACTTGGATGCAAGCATTCACTTCTCCTGAATACTCGGCCTCTGCTAAAGACAATTCTATGGCGGCCTACTTTTTGCTAGACCAAAAAATGGGGCCACCACCAAACATGAATACATATCCAGAATTATACTTTCGATCAATAGAATCACCCGCCCAATCAGAATCTGTGTAACCAACCAACTCTAACTCGAAGTCTATAGCATAGTGAATGTCGTAGGTCCTGGTTCCATGAATATACTAGAGGATCCTCTTGGCTTCCTTCCAATGAATATCATGAGGCTGATGCATGTATCTTGACATAGCATTCATGTCATAATATATATCAGGCCGAGAATTAGTCAAGTAGAGCAAGCTACCTATCAACTGTCGATAAATAGTGCAGTCCATGGGAGGTGTGCGTTTTCCTTCTTCAAGGCTGATCCCTGAAAGGAAAGGGAATGGAGCAGCCTTACATTTAGTCATGTTAAAATTTAAACTTAACTTAAAGGTCTGATATGTATTTGTACTGAGTTACCATTATCCCATCAATATTTTGCTCAATTTTGAGCCCCAAAAATTGCTTCAAGAGCCCCAAATCGCTCATTTCAAATGCATTGTGGAGGGAAATTTTGATGGCTGAAATAGAAGCAACTATGCTACCTGTAATCAGTAGGTCGTCAACATGTAAAACAGTAATAGTAAAATGACCATCAGACTACTGTAGATACACATTCGGATCTGATTTACACCTTTGGAAGTTTTGTGAGAGAAGGAAGGAATCCATCTTGGAATACCACTCTCTTGGGGCCTGTTTTAACCCGTATAGTGACTTCTTTAGTTTGCAAACCAAAGATGGATCAGAAATGTAGCCCTCAGGATGCTTCATGTATATCGTCTCATGAATATCTCCATGTATAAAGGCAGATTTAACATACATATGATGTGCTTCATAGTGCTTAGATGCAAAAATTTCCAAAACTAGGCAGATGGAGTCCATTTTTGCAACCGGTGAAAAGTCTCATGGTAGTCCACACCTTGGACCTGGGAGAAACCTTTTGCTACCAGGATTTCCTTATATTTGCAGGTACTTGTGCCATCATCATCAACCTTACTCTGAAAAACCCACTTACATTGAACCAATTTCCTCCTCGGGGGAAGAGAAACTAGTTCCCAAGTAGTGTTTTTTTAAGAGAATTCATCTCTTCGTCCATGGAAGGTTTCCATATCGGATCCTTCCAAGCATGGTAGTAATAATTAGGATCTGAACTTATCATTAAATAACAATATTCAGACATCAAATAATCAGGACAAGAGAGCGCAATACCCACTCTTTGGAAATCAGACCGGGTTCTCCTTGGATCATCCGAATTTCCAATGTTTTCACATGCAGAGGAGAGTGTCTGTCGGGCCCAAGTAGGGAGATGATTTTGTACTTCAGGTTCTGATTCAAAATATGATTTTTTCTGTTCACTAATATCATAAATCAAAGGATCCAAATCAGGGTCATCACCCCCAATTCCATCATCCAAATATTCAATAGAATAGGAAGGAAATTCAGCAGTTTTCTCCTTCACTAGTTCTATCTCCTGAAGAGGCTCATCAAACATGACACTCCTTTCAATGATGATATGTTTTTTTCTGATATCTAGTAGCTTGAAACCTTTGTATTCATTAGTATATCCAATAAACATACATTCGATGCTTTGCGGTTGAAAATCCCTCCTTTTATCATGCGGAATTCGGGCCCATGCAGTGGACCCAAACACCCTCAGGTTCGACACATCCGGATTGTGTCTGAAATATGCTTCTAAAGGGGTCTTTCCTTTCACATATGAGTGTGGCACTCTGTTCTGAATATATGCTGCATAATTCATGGCTTCAGCCCATAAATTTGCAGCCAACTTCTTTGATTCCAGCATGCAAGTGGTCATCTCTTTGAGAGATTGATTATTCCTTTTCGCTACACCGTTCTGCTAGGGACTGTAGGGGACTGAATGTTGGATCTGAATACCAATTTGGGAACATATATATAGAAAATAATTACTAATATATTCCCCACCATTATCAGATCTCAAAATCTTCATCTTTTTTCCATATGCATTCTCAATCAATGCCTTCAAATCAGTGAATTTTCCCAAGACTTCCGACTTCTTTTTGATAAAAAAGACCCATGTGTATCTGGAAAAGTCATCAATGAAAGTGAGAACGTACCTTGATCCATTCATGTATGTGGTAGGCATGGGTCTATTGATATCATAATGTATCAGCCCCAAGATGCATGATGCTTGACTTTCCTTCCCCCGATCAAACTTATGCTCAGGGTGCTTTCCAACAACACAACCCTTACAAATTCCGATGGTAGCTTTGATGACCGGGAGGCCTTAAACCATGGAATTATTCTATAATTGCTACAAGTACTTAAATTTCAGGTGGCCAAACCTCTCATGCCACAGTCTACTAACTTCATTTCCACGAGTCAGCAATGCGGTGGGCTTTGCATCCTCCACAAAATGGGAGAACTCGTAGGATTTTGCATGATGGCTTGCAAGGCCTTTTGTTACAAGTTTTCTGGATGCAATTTCTATGATATCTACATCATCTGGGCTAAAGGAGACTCTCTTGGGCACTCCTGTATGTGTCATTTGATAAACACTTAGGAGGTTTGATGCAAGAGATGGTACATACAGAACATTGGAAAAATAACCATGCTCAAGATTTACAGTACCTTGTCCTTCAGATATGATTGTGATGTTATATCCCATGTGGATGGGAATGGATTTTCTAGTCTCCAAGGATGAGAAAGAGTCTCTTTCAGCCATCATGTGATTTGAATCTCCAGAATCTATCAAAAGAGCTTTGGACTTCGAAGTGCTTGCCATGAGAGCATGGCATCTTTCATGTTGTGGTTCTCGATCTTGCTGATCTCTCCTCCAAAATCTTTCCGAAATATTGATGTGATTTTTCTCAAGAGGAGAAGTAGCTTCATCAAGTTTCTTTTTCATGCAGGCATGTTCAAGGTGGAATCCCTTCCCACAGTATGAACACTTGAATTTTTCCTTTCCATGATGCCCTTCGTTTTTGTTCTTCTTCAAGTCGAAAGGATCTTCATGTTGCTGGTTTTCAAATTTAATCTTAGGAGCTTCAAATTTGGTTTTTGGGTTCTTCTACTGCTTTCCTTTACCCTTTAGATCTTTGGACCCTGAAGCATAGAGGGCTTGATCACGAGAGGATATGATGATCCCCATCTGGACAAGCTTATCATGTTCACTTGTTAGGGACTCAATGAAGGCATTGAGTGAAGGCATCTTCCAGCCAAGGGTTGTGAGCTTCCCTACACAAAAATTAGAAACAAACATCGAATAATCAGCTCCAAGTTTGGAGAGAATGGCGAGGATGAGCTAGTCATCCTCCTTCTCCACCTTACAATGCTTCAACTGTAAGACAATGTGCTTGAACTTTGTGAAAAAATCATTTAAGGTCTCGAAATTGGAAGGTTGGAGAGATATCAACTCGTTTTCAAGATGGTAAACTCTCAAATCATCCTATTTTCCATATAGGGTGTCCAATTTGTCCCAAATTTCCTTTGGACTCTTCAATCCTGAGAGGTGGAAAAGAAGATCCCTGGAAATAGAGAGGCACAAGAAATTGAATGCTTCATCTTTCTTGTTCAAGAATATAGCTTTGTCTATCACATGAGTAGGCTCTTCTTCAGTGTCCATAGTGACCCGGTAGAGTCCTCTGGCACATAGCTGCATCTCCATATCTCCTTTCCATGAATGGAAATTGAACAGAGTTAAGATTTCAATGAAAGAATCCATCTCAAAATGCTGTAGCGAATGATTTTGACCTGTTAAAACCTGCAAATCACAACGAAAGGGGCACCGTAAGGTTGGACATCCTACACATTTTAAGATTTCATCACACCCAACATAGTTGATTAAGCAAGATTGAACAACAATTCCTTAACTTGGGGTATTAAGGTGTAAGCCTTGGATTCTGGTGCAGTGCTGGAATTTTGAGCTTTTTTGCTCAATTTTTCATGCAAGATCTGTCAAAAACCATGTTTTTGAGAGATATGACCTTCATATCACCATGAGCTCTGATGCCATATTAATCTATCACAGTAATCTAGGGACTAAAACACAGTCTCATAAGATATTTCAAACAATTAAGCATGAAAATGGCATAATGGTGCTGCAATAAGAGTAGCATCTCTATATAATCAATAAAGAATGAGTAATACAATACAATGATCATGCAAGGTGCATGAATTCCAAGAAAATTCAAATTCCCAAGGAGGTCATTCGAATTGAATGAATGGGTGTATCTTAACTGAAATTCAGCCATAGTAAACACACCTATTTAATCCACTGATCAAGCCATGATTAACTAAACTGAGCCTTAGCTGTATCGGAGTGCAATGGATGACTGAGTCTAACTGAAAGTATCTCAGAAACATTTCATTGCATGGCAATCAACAAGTGGTAGCGCATCATTAACTCAAATGAACCCTAATGAGGTTAACTGAAGTCAAACTAGTCATCAGAAGTGGTTGGAGGCTCCCTAGTTGTCTCCAGTTCATAAATATTAATAAAAATAACCAATAAATGAAATGGAGGTGCCTTCCCAACTCAGCTTAACTGATTGTAACAATCAGTTATCAATTAGGTGCATTTATGACACTCAGATCACCCCAGAATGGCTCCCTGATTGAAGGAGGAAGCCCAGTTAGCCTCCCCGGTTGAAGGAGGAAGCCTAGTTAGCCTCCTTGATTGAAGTTAGGTGTGAGTGTGCTCATGCTGATGTCATAGAGTGCTCATCTAATGCCGATTAAGTCAATTAAACTTAGGATAGTGGTTTAACAAGGCCAAATTGACCAAATTAAGTGTGCATGTTGGGTAAATGACTCCAACAATTCTATCATTGCAAATGATATCGATTTCATCCATCAGACCACACAATAGGTCAAGTTCAATAAGAACCTTTTTCCATACGCTTATAACAAATATTTGGAAAGTTATCTTCGACAACCACGAAATGTCCCAAAGTATTAGGCACGCCCATGAGCAAGTCCTTGTTCCATAGAGGTAGTGGGAGAGACGGGAGTAAAACTCAGAGATGGCATTTGTGAACTCGTTCCCGAAGAGGGTCAAATCCCTTGTACCAATGATTGAGCACCAAATAACCTTTGACGATAGTCCATAGCGAGTCTAGAATTATGGAAGCATTTGCATTATCCAGGAAGACAAAAACCAACCACCTTTTATCGAATAGACTAATGTTTGGGACATAATCCAACAATGGCTTCCAATGTTGTGTCACCCAATCCACCCACTTGCCTTTGTTCATGCTATAATACTCCAAACACCCCAATAGGATTCTGTTGTATAAGGCCTCAACTTTCTCCATGTATACATCCTTTCCTAGCATGTAGTAGCACCTAGAGTCATTAGATTTTATCATGTTTGTTTTCCTTCATGCGCAAAAGGTGGAATACCTATGCTGCAAATCCGATCCAGACCTCGAATAAACGACCTAGTCAAAATCCATAAAGACTATAAAAGAGGACCACCGCAAAACCAGACAGTAAACCCAAACTCGCTTCACAGAAAAGAATAGGGAGATGGGGATAGAGGAGAAGACACACGGAAAAACCACCATAAAAAACTCCGTAGTATGTCGAGAAAACTTCAGCCAAAGAAGATGGAAAAAAAACCACCAGAAAGAAGAAGACACCCACAACAGTGAAGACTCCCATCAAAACAGAAGGACTAAAACCACCGTAATCTTAGAGGAACCTGTCGAAAGAAAAAAAAGGAAAACCCTTTAAGGGAAGACTAACCCTAAGTCAACCAGAAAGAAAGAATCATCATGTTTCAGGCTGGAAGCATCAGACCCCAAAACAAAATACCAACCCTAAATACCGGTCGCGAGAGAACCAATGATCAATACCACCTGTAGCATGCAGAAAAAACAGGGAAAACCCAACCAAAAAACTGATGAGGTCACCTGAAGGGTCTAAGACAACAAAATTATAATGTCTAGAAGCACAGAGACTAGTGGTACTGACAACCAAAACTTCAAGAAAGGGCCCAACTAAATTTAACATCAAAAAACAAAAAGCACTCAATTGTCCCAAAGAGCACAAAAAACACAGAACATGAAATACGAGCACATAGAAAATAGTTCTATGGAGCCGCAGAGAATTAGAGGAGAAAATACAAGAAAACCCTAGAAAAGAGACATGTTATATTCCCACTTTTTTATATACATGGTTGGTACTAATCCCTCCTCAAGGAGGGAGAACTCCATGTGAGGGAGGAGATTTAAGTCTACAGGCAAGGAAAAGCCATAAAGGATCCTAAAACACAACACAACATAACCCCTCTAGACTACCAAATAGGAAAAATAAACCATGACACAAAGCACACAAACCTTAACAAAACAAACCAAAACCCCTACAGATCCTCCGACAGTCATTTCTAAGACAAATCAGCTAGGTACAGACCCAAACCATCATGGGTCGACCTACCATCGACGGAAGCTCAAGGAGTTGTAGAGTGTATTTATTTAGATGACCTTTAAAGAAAATAAATGTTTTATGGTAAGGATTTTCTTAAGTTTTGTTGTCCCTATCTTATTGGAAACAACTACCTACCTAACTAACATCTTTATATAAATGCAATAGTCTTTTTTTTATCATTTCTTTCCCATATTAATATATAGAATCTACATTGTAATCCACTTTTAATATATTAAACCGTTGTAAAGAGACTTTAACGATTTCTTGTTTAGAATTATTCTTAAGAGTTGGTTATTTCACGGGGCATTCTTCTAGTTGTAGGGTTTCCATTGCACAAAAAAAACAAAAAACAAACACACTTTAGTTGGAGGGGAAGATAGTTAACAACAAAACAAAAGAAGAAGAAATGTAAGGCATGAGCATTCTTCCTCTTTCGGGGAGGAAAAACAACTCCTTTTAGTTATTTTCCTTAGAGTCACCATTAGAGGAAATTTCAACTCAAAATGGGTCTTTCAACCCTAATTCAAATTCCATGTCATCATGTGTTAGCCAATGAAATTGCTTTAAATTTGAAATATTGTATAGGTCTTAAACAAATTTTTAATATAAATTTATCATCACGTTTTTTCAAATATTTATTGTTTTTGGGGTAGTGGGGCCTGTCAAAAGTATGCAGTGTGGGTACTCGTTGGATGCAGATTTTAATTTTTCATCCAAGGAGCTCTTCCGCTCGAAATTTGAGTAAAAACTGAGGGAGATATGTTGAAAATATTAACAAAAAAGTAGTTTTTTTCTTTTCTTCCTCCAAAATTAATAAATATTATTTTATTATTTTCCTTTGGAGGCCCATTTTGAGTTGAAATTTCCTCTAATGCATAACCTTGTTATTCAGTTGGAGAGAAAAGAGAGGCAGAACTTTCTTGGGAGGCATTATCCATCTATGGGAAGAATTATGAATTGTGTTCTATGGAAATGTCCTCTATCCTCTATATTGTTAAGTGGTAGAAAAGTGGGCACACAATTGAACCGTGTTTTATTCAGTTAATATTGGTCATCAACCATTTTCTTTGCAATGCAGACATCTACAAAACAACAAACTTAGTGGAATTGTCTCGGACTGGCTATCTGAAATTAAAAATATTAAAGAGTTGTAAGTTCCCCTTTCCCCTCTGTTGTTTTCTTATGCTAGTTCAGCATTACAATGATTTGCATCATGTAAACAATAGTGGAAACATTCATTAGAAAATTACAATGATTTTTAATTTTTATGCGACCATCACAAATTTATAGAGAACAACAGTTTTAGTGGTGGAATTCTTGTGCAACTTCTCAATAAACATTCATTGAAACTGAGGTATTCACATTTGTATTCTAAATATATTATATTTGTAATGAAAACAATATTTTGATGTCCTGAATCTTCTTTCGTATTTTTCATGCCAGAGATGCCACAATGTGTCATTATTAATTCAATTGAAACTATAATCCAGTTTCTTATTTGGTGTGTCGTAGATACTCTGGAATGGTGGGTCGACATGTGCCATCGAATCATTTGAGGGAACACCTTGTTCTCGGAACAATGCTCAGTGGAATTCTAATCATCAGTCTATCATTGATAACAGGTATTGTTTTGTATTGCAAGAAGAAAGAGTGTGTCGCAACTGGAAGCAACAGGGTGGGAAATGTTGTGGACATTAACACCAACGAACATTGTGTCAAATTAACGACTATGGTGTTGAATTCCACAAAGGCCTGTGCCTTCACTCGAGATCAAATTATGGCTTCCACACAAACATTTAGTGGGAGTATCTACAAAAAGTCCTATATCCTTCATTATCTGGCAATGCAGACATCTACAAAATGTCTTCTATCCTTCATTATCTATAGTGCAACATCAATTGTCGGGTGTTCACTTACGAACTCAAATGTATGGGTGAATCTTGTGGATAATTCTTCCCATTCGACAGTTCCTCTTCACAACTACACTGATGTATACCAATTCCTTGGTAGCATTTCCAATGTGTGGATGAATCGATGAACCCATTCTTGTTGCGGATATTCCTGCCACGTCATGCTACAATGCTCAATATGTTCAACAGGATTTGTTAGTCCTATATAATTCTGATCAAAATAACTGATATCTTCTCCAAATATAATCTTGATGAATCTTTTACACTGTGGCCATTCATAGATAGAGTGTTTATGTGTGCCCCACCATCCAGCGAGAGTAGCTTTCAGCACAAAGTCCAAGGCAAACAATCGTTGTGATTCTATAACTTTTTCTTCAAACTCCACCAAAAAATACGCAAGGTTGGGTAATCCTTGATATGTAGGAAGCTTGCTTGCCTTGTTTCCTACCCGTCGGACAGATCTTGTGATTCTTGCACATATTCTCATGCAGACTTCATGCATCCTGTTCTGCCAATTTTCCAATGCATCACCTAAATGGATGTGCAAGAACTTACACTCTGCCAGATCAGCTTTCCATTAGTTGTTGGATTTATATAATCTTCCCTTGAAGACATGATATTATACAACTGATTCAGGTAATTTCCTCGGCCTTCACTATTTACTAGATCAACATATCTCTGCCCTTCAAGTAGATCAATTGGCGCGACCACCCTTATTTCAAAATCTTCGAATGACAAGATTCTTTTCTTAAAATTAATAATGGTATGGTTGACTATCACCCAATCGATTCACAAAAGTGCAGGGTATGGATTTTTGTTATCGACAATGTCGATTACTTCAAAGTATTCATATGTCCTTAAGCCTTCAACTTCTACAGACACTTGATTTAGTCTACCAATTGGTAGAACCTTTGACTAGTTCACGAGCCTTAGTTGAATGGAAGACCAATCCAGTCGTGTCTTATATATGTTATCCCATGTCATTCTGGTCAATATGTTAACATCCGAGCCCATATATAATATGATATAGTCCATATCATAATCTCCTATCCATGTAGTCATTCGCAGTTCTCAGCATGTTTGTAGTCTCTTCCCAATATGGTTAACTCTATTTCCAGGTCACAGGTCATCTGGAATTTCTTCTATAAGTGTTGTCAATTCTGTGAGATCATCTTTATCATGGATTAGTGCTAAAAAAATTTTGAAAATTTCTTTAAGCTTACTAAAAATTTTCATTGGCTACTTCCTGAGTAACTGTTCAAATATTTCAGGCATGGTATTTCTTGTCCAAATGTCGATGATTGATTAACATCATCAAACTCTGGTCGTACATCCAAGAAGACTTCCTTCTCCTTCTGAACATCTAGTGGGGCTTTCTTTTGTATCGCGGGTCACCCCTGCGGTTGTCCATGATGTGTATTTTGGCATGCTCCTACCATAGAACCTCCTCTTGTAACAACATCAATGTTAGGTTCTCTCGATTCGACAGAAATCATCTAAATGTTCTAGTTGGGGTTCGGATTATGATTATGCACTAGGTTGGGATTTACGACAGTTCGAGCCTGCCATTTTGCAATTAATTGCGGGAACTGTTTAGACGTATGATAAAATGATTTACAATATGTACATGTTTTCGCAAGACTTTGGAAATCTCGGGAAAAGAATCATGGCTTCCCATAGTTATAACATATGAATTGGCCTCTTTCTCGACCAAATGCACCTCCTCCTTGTTGTTGTCCTTGGCCTTGAAAATTTCCACCCCCCGTTTGTTGAGGGTATTGTTGTGTGGCTGATACTACTTCTGCTGGTATTATGGCTGAGGATATTGAGGTTTTTGATATTGTGGTGGTGGATATTGAGCAGGCTGATACTGAGGTTGCACTCATTCAACTTGCATATGCTCATCATTTTTCATCAAGTAGGTATTCACCATCTTTTTCTACAGTATTGTAACGTCCTCGACCCTCCGACCGGCGAAGAGGACGCTACCATGGCGTTAACCAACCGGGCTACCAGCCCCATGAACATGTGAATTCATAAAAATGCTAAAACATAGTGCATTGAAGTAGAACATACACAGATGCAATTATGTATCATACACAGATGCAATTATTTATCATACATAGCGGAAGCAACATATATTCATACACGCATTCATTCAACATGTTCATCATAATCATTAACAGTAAATAGGATTGCAAAAATAAAATAGACAAGGTTACTTATCTTATAAGAACTCGTTCCACAACTAGCTACGTCGCTACAACGTTCCACCCAACCATAGGCCAACGTGCTCCTTAATCTCTCAGCAATGCTGCCACCCCTGAGCTGGGCATGATTCTCCAAGGAATAAGGAACAAGCAGGCTTACACATAGCCATGGATATACAAAACACAACCAAGCCAACACAGTTGGGTTTATCAGGCCATCAACAAGACAGCCAAGCCAACATGGTCAGTTTTATCAAGCCATCAAGGAGCTGGGAAAGGCTAAATGCTAAGCTAGTGAGCCCATTACAGAGCTAGGAACACCTACACCAGAACTAGCCTGACTTCTATGACACCCACACACACCCAACACAAGGAATCAGTCCCTTCTCTGCTACACAGTCCCTCAGGCCCTGCCTTCCCTTCCAGTGTTATTCAGGGGTTGTGGAGAAGAAAGCCAGCCCTCTAGCTCTATCTGTGTGGTTTCCAACACACCAGGTTTATCAAGCAAACCAAGCCCCCATCCCTACTCCCAACACAGTCCGAAGACCAACCACTACATACACGCAGTCACACAAGCATTTCATAGCTTGGGCAAGGAAAACAACTCCTAGGTCATTCTTGGCCCTATCGTGGCCAAAACGACTCCCAACAACCTACAGCAATCCAACATGTAGAAAAAACACAGCCAAAAAAACATGGGGAAACAACAGCAACGAACAATAGGGGGAATACCCCAGCCCCCGACTCCACAATGGGATGAAGCGTCCAAAAAATAATTACACAGTCTGCACTGGGGAAAGAAATCGGACTCCCATCCTGTGCATGAGGAAAATCATACACGCAGAACATGATCCGTATCGAAACCACAGATAACCCTCTGTAGAAAATGTGAATGACAGTCGAAACGACTCCCTCTCCTGGCTGCGGGAGACCAAATAGAAAGGAAATCCTCTGGGTGAGAAACATGATGTTTTCTCTATGTGAGAATGAACAATTCCTGCCTATGCGTGAGGTTGAACATACAATGGAGAGAATGGCGAGTCAGAAGTGCGTAAGTGTTTCAGCACCATCGTGGAAAGAGTGGAGTGTCCACTGGAGTGATGGAGGTGGTTTTTGCTTTCCATCGTGAGGTCAACCACACTAGTGGAGTGTGCGTGTAGGCAAGGACTGACAGTCCTGCCACACTCCACTCCTAGCCATAACTACCCCAACTAACAGTAGCAGTTCTTAATGGTGGTGGTTGAATAAGACAAAGAAAGATGGGAAAATCAAATAGGGTGGTGGCAAATCAAATAGGGTGGTGGCACATGGATTTTTCCCATTGGTTCAAGGTTTGATGATTCCCCCACCCTTATCCTTGTGAAAATCATGCCTCTTCTCAATTTAGTTGCCACAAACGTAGCTGGTTGGGTTATTTGATTAAAGATGCATATTTACATGATGACAAAACTTAATATGTATGCTGCATGCCCCGATATACCATCGGTGACAATTTCAACCCGAAACATAGCATAACCAATCAATGGTGGGGCCTTAGCCTTTAGCTCTGCACCATGACCATTTACAATATATACATCATATACATCTAATGCAATGGGGTCAAAACCAGGGTGTTACAAGTATTTGAAGTGTTATGCAGTATTTTTCATCATGTCCTATTGATTTACAAAATTTACAATACAAACTATTTGGTGTACTAAGTACTTATAGTCTTCTATAAATACACACATTCTTCAGACTTGTGGCCCCTAGTCTGACATATCCTACAACAAGGAATCCCTTGGGTGTTTATCGGGTTCAGCACTCCTGTTGCAACGTAGTTCATGAGTGATGGGAAATTGTCTTTATGGTGTCTATGTATTCTACATCTTGTATACCATAGTTCTTCTTGAACTTCCTTGCCTCTCTTAATGTCCTAAGCTGCACCATAATTAAGGTTGGCCAGTTGTGACTAAATTTGTATCATTCCTTTATCGGATTCTCCAATCGACAAGGATTCCATCTTCATTGCTATCTCCAGAGTCTCTGTTTGCGACACAATATTCTATTGTATCAATGGGGTTTGAATGTGCGGAAATAAGGGGGAAATGAACCACTCCTTATGCTGTACATCCAACATTTGGAAGCTAACTTTGGCCATTAATTTCTTGAAACTCTGGTCAAATTACCAAACATACTCTGTAGGTAGCTGCTTAATTTCTTTGATATCAGCAATGCACTGCAATTCATATTTTGATTTCCTAAACTCATCTATGATGCCCACTCGAATCTGGTCGAGCGTTTTCTGGGAAAATGCTATACTCATGTGCTTTCTTGATATTCTCATCATGGATCTGTCACAAACTCCATAGGGATTCACAAAGAAACCAATGTTTTTATGTATCTTCCAACCCATTTCCATTGAATATCGGTAACTTAATATCAGTCCCAGCCGTTGTATTAACTGTTGGTACAGTTGGAAATTTTTTTTGGCTATCTAGACTCCCTTGTCCAGTGTTTACAGCGTTCGTATTACTTGTATTTACAAATGCACTTGGATATAAGTATCTAGATATAACCTCTGGCGATGTGCGCGATGATTTAGGCAAGTTGTACCCACGTTCTATATCTGGAGATTTAGTCGACTCTTCCAATTCTTCTTATCCTTTAGATATCGGCTGATATTCTTCTTCTTCATTGCAAGAACCTTCGTCCAAGTATGATGTAAGCTCATAGTCTTCTTCTTCTATGTTCATGCTACAACTCTCTCTTCCTAACAGAGTCTTTCTTCGCTTTCTCAATCTAAATATTCTTTTGCTTCTTAAACAACCAGAATCTAGTTCAATTCCACTATCCCCAGGGAACATCTCAACTCAGGTTGCGTCATTTTTCACAGGGTTCTTCTGCAACATACCCACCCTTTTTGTACATAGCTTCCACTTGTCACATTCATAGAATACATTTTTCACAGACAAGAAATTTGATCCACGTCTTTAAAGATGACAAATATCTACCGCGTTGTCCTTGAAAAAATTTCTGCTCCTCCTCACTATATGAGGTTATTGTGTTAACAACAAAATCAATAATGTATCCCTCCAAGATACTATCTATCCAAAAATCTACAGCCCTTGACACAGGGTTTCTCACTCTTTTCAATCACTCAATCAACTGAAGATTCCACTCCTTCGGTTCTCCTCCTTGGAAATTTCCTTGTTGTGTTTCCAACTTAGACAACCACTCATGAAACATAATGGGAAACTTGGAAAAGAAAATCTCATGGATATCTGTATAGAGGTACCGTCCCAACCATTCTGTTGGGTTCCACCGAGATCCTTTTCTTTCTTCTTGTGTGAATTCTAACGCTTTGAAATCCACCCAATCTTGGATCTCAGGTTTCATTGCTTCCCACAACATATCCCTCACCAAAATGATTCAGTCCCAGCAACACAACCATTTGTTGGATTTTCTCCCTCCAATCCCTTCTACTTAGCGCAACAAATCCCAAGATATCGTCCCGAAAAAGAAGAGCTCGACCGAAAACACCAGCAACGTAGATGCAGTCTCACCCAAGATATATTTCTATGGGTAACTGCCATAACCAAGTTTCCATAGTTGGGTGGGGGATTTATGGTACCTCGGTCCCTTACCAAGGCGCTCAAATAAGCCTGTGGGTGGATTATTTATTCTTATTGTGAACAGTTAGACTATGACCCAACTTCTCTTATGCAACTAATATAACCACAACCCTTGTGCAGCATAATCGTATTCAACTAATACAGTGCGACTGATATACAACTATTAATTCATAAGCAAATCTATAATCATTCATTCAATGCAACATTTATATAGGTAACTCAAACAAATTCAACATTCATAAATATATAGAGAATCTAACGTGGAAACCCATCCTGGAAAAAACCACAAAGGCACTTTTCATTCGGCATGAGAAATATATGCACCTTTTTTCTGCGCACTAAGCTGCAAACTATGTTCTAGATATTCTTCTCTATTTTTATAGACTCGTTTTTCCTATCATGCTCTCTGATCTTCTCTTCTGCTCTCTCTCTACTCAACTCTACTAACTATCCACACACAGCTTGGATCGACTCAACCTCTCCTACACTTGTACGCACTCAGATGCATATTCTTCAACTCATATGCACTCAGAAAACACTAACAGAAAAAAAAATACAGAGAAACTAACAATCTAACAGTACAAAGCTAAGAACAGAGAAGCTAACCCGCATACAACTTGGGTTCCTTCTTTTATAGACTCTTTTACACACTAGTTACAGAATCTTGACATGTCACTTTCTCAGCCGACTTCCTATACTTAGCTAATAGGTTGTCTTTCCTTTTCTAGTAACACCTAATAGTAGGTACTAACGACCTGACTTACAAAGATACCTTCATACATGTGGCTTCTGCTGGCTCTAGCCGAACTCGTACCCACAATCTTTATGGCATGTCACTTTCTAATCGTTATTTATTTTTGTCATTTTCCAGCCATTATGCCACTTGCACGCCTTATGGTACTGTTATTCCAACACATCTTCCCTTGTCGCATTCTTTTCTTCTATCGCACATCTTCCTTCTTCTTCCTTCCTGTCATTGTTTTCGTAGCAACTTGTTTCTCCTCTTATTTCCTATCGCTACTTCTGTCGCAACTCTTTTCTCTTCTTCTTTAGCTCTTCTCCATACTTAGGAAGAATTCTAAGTGAATTTTGCTTTCCTTTCCCTAGGCCCAACAATGTCTATATGTAGATGATATAATCTATACTAGCAAGTTTGTTGTGGAGAACCTTAAAACAACCATGCAAAAGGACTTTGAGATGACTGATTTGGGCCTAATGAAATATTTTCTGGGCATTGAAGTAAATCAGTCAGAGAAAGATATTTTTATTTCACAAATGAAGCATGCTCTTGATTTTCTAGATAGATTTTGGATGCTATCTTGTAAACCAAATCCTACACCAATTGCAATATGTACCAAATTGAGCAAGATGGATGAAGGGTCATTAATTGATCCTACTTTGTATAAAAGGTTCATTAACATCCTTATGTATATTACAGCTACAAGACCCAACATTATGTTTGCAGTAGGTCTTATTTCCAGGTTTATGGAGTCATCAAAAGACTCTCATTGGAAAATGGGGAAACAAATGCTTCACTATATTGCAGGCACATTAGATGTTGGTCTATTATACTAACAATCTAATGATAGTATTTTTACAGGATATACTAATAGTGACTTTGTAGGCATCTTGGATGATCAAAATAACACTTATGGTTATGTTTTTCTCTTAGGTTCGGGACTGAGTCCATGGTCTTGAAAGGAGAATGTCACTGTTACCATTTCCTTGGTAGAAGCAGAATAGTTGCAGCCACTTCAACAACTTGCCAGGGAGTTTGGTTACAGAGCATTCTAAGTGATCTTGGATATGAACAAAAGGAAGTAACTCAAATCTATAGTGACAACAATACTTCCATCGCGCTCTCAAAAAATCACGTCTTTCATAAGACAAGAAAACACATAGACACTACAATTTTATTTTATAGAGAACTTGTAAGTAATCATGAAGTTTATTTAGAATTTTGTAAATCTTGAGATGAATTGGATGATATGCTGACAAAGTCATTGACTACTAATTTTTTTGTAACTCAAAGGAAAAATCTAGGCATTGCAAATTTTGTAAATCTTGAGACGAATTGGATGATATGCTTACAAAGCCATTGACCACTAATGTTTTTGTAACTCAAAGGAAAAATCTAGGCATTGCAAACTTATAGCTGAGGCGGTTGCAATTAAGGGGGGAGTGTAGGAAGTAATTGCCCCACCTACTCTCTCTTTGAATTTCATTTACTCTTTTGGCTATCTCATTAACTATATGAAGACTTCTTGAGAAAGCTAAGACCATTTTGTATTTATTTGTTTTTCTCTCTATCTAATGGAATAGAAAAATATTTTTTGGTTATAGAGCTAAAGCTATGCTTTTTATTCTGTTTTTCTTATCTTTGTGATGTAACACCAGAGACATTTGTCTCTCTCTTCAATAGGAACTGATATTCCTAGGAAACAAGGAAATAGTGAAAGTGGAAGGTAGTCACATTGTTGGCTAAGCCTGAAGAAAAGATCACCACAATAAAGTGTTCTACTCTTGACCCTACAAGACAAGCTTGGCTTTAACCCAACATCCTTATAAATGATTCAAATAACTTGAAATTAATTATTAACCACTGTAAATAAAAACTACAGTGGATTTGATTAATCATCAATGGATTATCAAAAACAAGAAATTAAAATAGTCTTTGAAACACTTTCAAGAAAATTTAAAACTTGCAGCAATGTTAACCTTTTAATCTGAGCCTTCCATAAGTGGAGCCGCAGAAGAATTATTGGGACTGCTTAACCCCGTCCATTGATAAATTAGAAAATAAAAAATATGGAACCCTACAGCACCCGATAAATACAGCTATTGCGTAAATATATGGCAGAGTATTTAATGTATGGATATAAAGATTTAGAATATCATTTTTTCCTTAGGGCATTAGATCTCATTAGCATTAAATGTAAATTACATTTCTCTTAAACTAATTTTTTTTTAAATTAATTTAAGCTATATTTTTTATTTATATTAATTTTTTAATTATAATTATTTAATCTATTTAAAAATAATTTAATTATATATTTATTTGATTTAAATTCAAAATTCAAACTTTATGTAAGTATAAATAAATAAATATATATATATATATTTAATTATTTTATTTAGATTTAAACTTAATAAAAAAGTATTCCTCTATATATACCACATAATAATTTTATGAATTAATGTTAATCCAAATCCACTTTATAAATTTACTTGATTTATAAAACTAAATATGGCACGCAATCATTTGAATCAATTTGACATTCAAACCTTCAAAATAAAGAAACAGATATGTTTTCATTTTCTACCTTGACAACATAATTTCAAATCTTGATATGTTAACATAGTGTTTATTTTAACTTTTTAAAAACTATATAATCTTGACATCTTTATAATGAAATCTCAAATAACTAAATCTATAAAAGCAAAATTCATTTTCTACAGTCCTTTAACTCTGCACAAACATTATACGTTTTGTTATATTATAAATAATATTTCATAACTCATTATGACTAAACTGATACTAATATTAAAGATATTTGCATTAATGATGTGAAGAAAGGATAGATTTCCTCCGAGATTCAAATTAAAAAGCAAGCTCACTAATTAAAATTGAAATGAATTTATATAATAATAATAAAAGAGTCTATTATAAAATTTGTTATTAATAATCATTTTCTAAAACTGTATTATAAATATGTCAATTAACTATGACTCAATGTACATTGACATGTGTTACACCAAATGAAATTTACAAAAGCGAGTATCCTGCATTTCAAATAGAACGTAAAAGCTGAGGCTGACCTTGAACAAGTAAAATGTGCCACTGCTAGCAGTTTATTTTTCAGTATATATAGTTCTTGTTTTATATGTGATTACATAGCCAAGATAAGAACAAACAAATAGTAATATATAGTTCTTGTTTTATATGCGATTATATAGCCAAGATAAGAACAAATTTTTATGAGTTATATAGTGAAACATGTAGTTGGGCAGTCCCTAAAACACCATGGGTGGAAAGGATCTGTCATCTTTGTGAGAATAAAAACATTTAGATCTCAGTTTCATAATCTTTGTTGCAATCCTGACCTCCCTAGCCTTTTAACTTGTCAAAATTATAGTGAGCTCTGGAGGCTTCTCTCCAAGGTCTTTCAGCATAGAAATACAATTTTAAAACAAACTAATTAATTAGTTTTTGTAGGTAGGATAGACCAAACTTTGGTTTGAGGGGAGGTTAACCACCACCATTATCATCATCATCACCACCACCCATTAAAATGGATCGACAGGTAGCCAAAGTTTCAGATCCTCTAGTTTCAATGGCCAGAAATAAGGCCTTTAGTTGTTTGAATATGTGTAAGAATAAATGAATTATTCGTATAAATTAATTAATAGTATATAAACATAGTAATAAGCAATTAAAAGAAATGCATTCGATATGAAATATTGTTGATAAACATTAACTTTGAAAAGTTGTACCTGTTTAACTATTAATAGTGGTTATTTAAACCATTAAATGCAAGTGGAGTACTATACTAGATTATTGCTAGGATACTAAATTATTAAACAAATAAGTTGATATTAGTATTTACCCTCAATAACAATAATAATAATAATTATTATTATTATAGCGATGAACAGAGCTATAATCTTCCATGGCATCGACATATACTCCTCGTAGAATTCCCGAAGCACGTTCTTGATTTTGCTCTTGTAATACTTCTTGATCAACTCTTCCTCCAGTGCTTGTTTCAGCTCCTCCGGAGGTTCTAGGTGCCCTGTAAAGAAAGGCTGGCACATGCCGTCCCACATCTTGGCGATATACTCATCGGTTAACATCAGACTTCGGCGACGAATTACATGAGAATCCATGAGCACGCGAACATCATCGGGCGTGTCGATGAGGCAGTCCATGAGCCCAACGTAGCTAGTCACGCAGTTGCGGCGGGCAGGGTCGTTGAACTCCAAGGCAAGCATGTTTCTCAGGAACACTTCTGTGTGAATATGGGATACAGTGATCCGCGGAAGGTACAGTGTGTCCGAGTATTTATCGAATCGGATCTGTTCCCGCCGGTTAGAAAAAGATTTGAACTTAATCCCGGACTTATCCAACTGATGTGCGCTGTATGCGTTCAGAAAATCACGTTGCCCATTCTGGGAAGGATGAGCCACGACAAAACTACAAACTGCTGCAACCCTTTCATCGAGAAAGTGTTTCATCTTTTCACAGAGACTTCGGTTTGGAACGTTGTCCCTCCCGCCAGCTTTCATTTGCAGGAATGGCTAAACGAATGCGTGTATTTCAATTTTGGTTTGAATGAGACTATTTGAGGAGGGTGCGGTCCCCAAATTTTCTTATGCTATATTATCTGTTACCTGTTAATGGAGAAAGATCATTCAAACACTCACAGATGAAAGATGTTCCATGGAGAACAATACTAGTCAGACCAATTCGATCCATGGATTACAAGAAAAGTTTGTCCTTTAAATTGTTCAAAGATGAGTGGAAAGAATTGTTACTTGTCGTTTACAAGTACATCACATGTGAAGGGATATTTAGCCTAGGTTTTCAATACCACTTTACGCCAAGATCGAACAGTCTAATTTCTCAACAACTTCAACTTCAAACGCCAAGATCGAATACAGACTCAGAGTTTCTGGTGCAATCTTATACCGCTATGGGCAAGTTGCAGAGCATACTTCTCTGTTATAGACTCAGACTGGGAACTCAAAGGTGCCGAGGTAACCTTCTGCTCGTTTCCCACACTCGGACTCTTACTTGCAGAGCTACTAATACACAAACTCTATGTGCTCTAATGGGCCCGAGACCCTTTACTTATACAATTTTCAACCGGTGACCCGGTGACCAATGACTGACATTAATAAGTCGATCGGTAAACCGGTGACCCAATACTGACATTAACAGATCAAGATTAATCATCCGGGGTGACAGGTGGGGACTACCACCGTCATTATCTCGTCCCTTAGTGGTCAGTAACATGTGGGGACCCGGAATATTTATCATGACAGACAAACAAGATGACCGACAAAATACAAAGTGGAGCTATTCCGGCCCACGAGGGAGTACAAAGTGGAGCATAACTGGCCCACAACAGTTCTTCAGTCTTTAGGTGGTCCACCACAGCTTCCAGGTCAATCGTATGGATCTCTGCCTTGTAGGCAGATGCAATGATAGTGGTCGTCGATGTCTACACCTCCACACGGACAATCCCAGTCGACGTCATCCGAGTCGTAGTACTGAGAATATTCATAAGGAGGATTGTCGTCAAACTTTGGTGGTGGGTACAGTAGTGGACTAAGACATCTTTCAATATCGGAACCATGAAACAGTTCATTTGGGTCACATATGAACTCTCCGCGGAAATGAGATTCTACCTGGAAATTTAATGGTATTTGGCGGGTATGAACTTTAGAATCTATTCTCTACCCTTGGGCATCTCTTTCTATGTACTTCTGGGTGGTGAACACAGTGTGTTATAGCTTATTATACTTTCCACCTTCATGGTGGAGCATGAACTTGAACAATTGATGCTCCCGAACTTCTACCTCTATATCGGCCTTCATATGCAAGATGAAATTTGCACGCCGATTCTCCCAATCAACTCTTGGACAGAATTTGTCCAATAGAATTTTAGTCCATCCGGACCATGCACCATGTTGCAGATTGCAAGGATTTGCACAGATACTATATCTTCTTCTGTTCTCTGCAGAATCTAAGGATAAGGTTGTATGAAGTCCAGGTGAGATTTCCATCACCGATATCCACATACCAAAGTGGACCATTTTCTTCATCATTACAGTCTAACCAAACTTCTCTTCATTTTCTTAGCTTTTCTTGGGCTCCTTCGAAGCTCCTAAATGCATCTTGCTCCCAATGCTCCATGATTTCAATCTTCATTGGTGATGATTGAATTTGCTTGATCAGGGTCAACTCGAGAAACCTTTCGGCTTCATTCCTGGATGCATATTCCAACAATTGGCTTCGTTCTTCTTCAGGTATAGAGGTGTCCCAAGGCAAGAGGAACAGACCATATTTTGGTTTACCAAGTGGTGCTTTGCCACAATCTGAGCTTGACTATCCTGGATTGGAGCTTGAGGCTCTAGCAGAAAACATGCTTAAGGTTGGTTTAGCTTCTTTGGATTGCTCCCTGGTGAGCATATCAGCAAGACAATTTAAGTAACCTTCCTTATAAACAATCTCGAAGTCAAAGTTACTAAACCAGATAAACCATTTTAAAATTCTACTACTATTTTCAGCCATTAAGTTTTCATTCTTAAATATTCCAGGCATAATTTTTAAATCTGTTCTAATGATAAATCTAACAGGTTTAAGGAACAGAATAAAGTGTTGTACTGTCTTTTTGACAGCAAGAATTTCTTTATGGCTGGATGGATAATTGAGTTCAGCAGCTTTGAATGAACCCGAGCCAATAACCACAGATGTTCTCCTTGCCTTCCATTGCTTCAAGTAGGACTCCTCCCCATGTATGGGATGAAGCATCTGTTTCAATAATCAATCGTCCCGATCCTTGAGGCAAAGATAAAGGAGGCAGATCTAGTACTTTAGCTTTGATCTTCTGAACTGCCATAGTCATTTCTGCTGACCATTTTGCTGGGTTTTTCTTTAACCTTTGTTGCAGCAGGTGGATGTCAGCTGCTTGGCCTTTGTAAAATGGCCTGATGTAGTTGAGACTCCCTAAGAATCTCTAAAGCTAGGTCTTATCCAAGATTTGGTCTGGAAACTGACTGAAGATATTAAGGACATGCTTCTGCAAAACAACTTGTCCTTTCTGGATCTTGAAGCCAAGGAACTCCATTTCAGTCTTTCCTATCTCCATTTTACTTTCAGATAGGACTAACCCATGCTTATAAACAAGCTCATAGGATACCTGCAAATGTTTAAGATGCTCTTGCAGATTCTTTGAATAGATCAAAATATCATCTATGAAAACCAATGCCCACTATTTTTCTCTGAATATGTCCTCCATACGTTTCTAAAACTCTGAAGGGGCATTATTTATTTTGAACGGCACAACTTTCCATTGATATTGGCCATGCGGTACTATGATTGTTGTTTTGTATCTATCTTCAGCTTTAATGCCAATTTGATAAAAGCCTAACTTTAGGTCAAATTTGCTGAAGATTGTGCAGCCTGAAATTCTTTGCAGAAGGCTGGATTTGTCTGGAAGAGGATAGCGCACTTTCTGTAGTACTGCATTCAAAGGTTTGTAGTTAACTAATAACCTTGGCTTTCCTCTTTTTACTTCAGAATGCTTATTTACAACGAACGCTCTGCATGCCCATGGACTCTTTGAAGGTTCGATCAGTCCTTTAGATAATAGATCCTTAATCTCTTTTGCACAAAATTCTCTTTCAGAGGGCGGCATTAATCTGGCTGATGCTTTCATTGGCTTAATTTTTTGCAGAGGATCAAAGGGAAGGGAGACGAAGTATTTTTCCCTTTTCCAGAAAGCAGGCTTTCTGAACAGCATTCTTTTACAAGTTTCTCAGTGATGTTGGCTAAAGATTTGCTACTATGGACTTCTGAGAAAACTTTACATCTTTCCATTTTTGACAACTGTGTAGGGTTAGGCTTATGTTCTAATTTCTGTACAATAGTATGACATTTAGGAGTAGAGTGGAAAAATATTGGAAGCTCTACAGATTGATGATTTATAATACAGGAGAATGTCATTTTCTTTGTATCGACAGAGAATGGACTAACTCTATGCAGGAATTCTGATCCTAATATGCAATCATCACTAATGTCATCAAGCCTATACATGGTTAATTGGTCATTGACTCCTTTGAACTGAACTGGAAATTTTTCATATTTGGCTTTTAGAGGAACAGGGGTACCTTCAATAGCTAAACCTTTGTCTGAGGTGTTTTCCCAGTAGAAATGAGGAAGGGCCGAACCTTTGGCTAGGTTCACCTGGCATCCAGAGTCTATCATACAATCTAGGGACTAAGGTTTAAACTCACTGGGATGGAATTAAACTTTTACAAATATTTTGGGTCCAGTAAGCATTCCTAGGTTAGGGTCAGGAGAAGGTTCTCTTACCCTTGGACTTTTTGTCTCCATATCTTGCTCATAATGCTTATTCAATTCCTCATCAGAAGATTGATCCCTTTAAATCTGCATTATCTTGATCATGCTCTTAAGTTCTTCAATCTCTTCTACCAGTTGCTTCAACTACTGTTGTTTGTCTCTGACTTGCAGTCGTAGCATTTGTTCTTTATCTATCTTGTAAATTTGTCGGCTTTCATGGCCATCTGGATAGCCTTTATAAAGATCTATAGGATTATAGATAGCAGGGGTAACAGTGCTTACCTTGCCTTTATAGGAGGTGATCCATTAATCCTAACTTGGTTTCGACCATGGAAACCTTTTGTTTTTCTTCGACTATGGAGCTTTTGATGTTTATGAGATCAGAGGCCATATCATCTATGTTCTATGTAGTCATCATGTGCTGCATATTTCCCCAATTTGCTAATTTAACCTCATCTGATACTGACTCTTCAAGACCAGAGGATTTATAAGGAAGAAATTCCTTCTTGGCTGAACCATCAGCTGAATACTGACAGAAGGGGACTTCTGGCAAGTTTCTTCCAGGAAAATAAGATTTTCGGCCTTGAGAAATAGTTTCATAGGCATTGTTTTGTCTGGGTAAACTGAACATACCTAGACTGGGATTTTCTTGTTGCTTATGGTGCTGAATTTTCTGTAGGATTTTTCTGCAGGCAGGACAGTCTTTATGCTGGCCACGGTGTTCTGTGTCATGAAGGCCAGTATATGATGTTGAAAGAGAATGAGATACAGAGGAAGGACTTGTTTCTAATCTTCTTCCAGTTAGACTAGAAGATGATACTGAAGTAGATCTGATTAGTGGAGAAGAGAATTTAGGTGCAGGGGTCGGTTCTGGTAAACGAAAGGAGGCAGACTGTCTATCAAAAGTTAAGGGCTTGTTTATAATGGAATTCTTTAAACTTTCAGCATTTCTTAACTCTTGATACTTTACTTCCCATTTCTGTGGGTAAGTAATTCCTGTCCATTCGAATGTAACATGAGTGGCTTGTTTTGACTTGTCAGACTCCACCACGCTTTGTAAGCGCGAGCTCTGGTGAACACGGGAGCAAAGAGGTGGAAGTGTATCGTTGCCAAAACGAATACAGATAGCACTTTTAAGCTGGATGATTTTGGAACCAGTCATCATATGGAACCCCTGAGGGAGAATGTAAGCTTTCAAGAGATGATATATGTGAGGATCATCAAGGCTTACAGAATACTTTGGGAAAATAGTCCCGAAAGCAGGACCATCATGGAGAGGAGCAGTAAAGCCACCAATAATGGCGTCTGCAAAATTACAGTGTCTGGTGTCAACTGCGACACACAAAGATGAGACGGGTAAATAAGGACGAACTAAGGGACCAAGTCCCAATTTTTAATAGCACCTAAATGGGCGTATTTATAACTAGATTTAATTGCCCAATCAATCTGTTGGCGATCTATTAAGTTAATGTGTATAGGTTCTTCTAAATATGTAAAATAAATATCAACAGAAGAGATTTTAATCTGTGTGGCTGACTTATATTGCCACCACTGGAGCTTATACACATCAGAAGGTAATATACGAGGCAACTGCCAGTCTTGAGACGGATTTATATCTTGGATGTGAATGACAGAGGAATTGGAACTGGAGCATTCATTCTGGAATGATGAACGTCGGTCTGCTAATAAAACTTTTGCATTTTCTTCTTGTTGACAATCTAAGCTAAGGTGAGAAATCGTGTCCATTGACGGGTCCATTTCACTGGGATTTAACCTCACTAAGGTCTTTCAAAAACAAGGACTTGCTTCGCACTACCACGGCTGCTACCTTTACTTAAGACCACTTATAAATCCCTAGACACTGTCAATCCACTCAACTACCATTTCCGTAGTCTACATAACACAATTTGTTGCTAGGTATGCAAGCAGAAGGTATGCAGAAAATTATAACAGAGACCATTAAAATTTGGACAGTGAACTTACAGAATGAAAGTAATAAAGACCGCTGGCTCTGATACCACTTTACGCCAAGATCGAACAGTCTAATTTCTCAATAACTTCAACTTCAAACTCCAAGATCGAATACAGACTCAGAGTTTTTGGTGCAATCTTATACCGCTATGGGCAAGTTGCAGAGCATACTTCTCTGTTACAAACTTAGACTGGGAACTCAAAGGTGTCGAGGCAACCTTCCACTCATTTCCCATACTCGAACTCTTACTTGCAGAGCTACTAACACACAAACTCTATGTGCTCTAATGAGCCCGAGACCCTTTACTTATACAATTTTCAACCGGTGACCCGGTGACCAATGACTGACATTAATAAGTCAATCGGTAAACTGGTGACCCAATACTGACATTAACAGGTCAAGATTAATCATCCAGGGTGACAGGTGGGGACTGCCACCATCATTATCTCGTCCCTTAGTGGTATCAGAGCCAGCAGGTCTTTATTATTTTCATTCTGTAAGTTCACTGTTCAAATTTTAATGGTCTCTGTTATAATTTTCTGCATACCTTATGCTTGCATATCTAGCAACAAATTGTGTTATGTAGACTACGGAAATGGTAGTTGAGTGGATTGACAGTGTCTAGGGATTTATAAGTGGTCTTAAGTAAAGGCAGCAGCCATGGTAGTGTGAAGCAAGTCCTTGTTTTTGAAAGACCTTAGTGAGGTTAAATCCCAGTGAAATGGACCCATCAATGGACACAATTTCTCACCTTAGCTTAGATTGCCAGCAAGAAGAAAATGTAGAAATTTTATTAGCAGACCAACATTCATCATTCCAGAATGAATGCTCCAGTTCCAATTCCTCTATCATTCACATCCAAGATATAAACCCATCTCAAGACTGGCAGTTGCCCCGTATATTACCTTCTGATGTGTATAAGCTCCAGTGGTGGCAATATAAGTCAGCCACACAGATTAAAATCTCTTATGTTGATATTTCTTTTACAGATTCAGAAGAACCTGTACACATTAACTTAATAGATCACCAACAGATTGATTGGGCAATTAAATCTGGTTATAAATACGCCCATTTAGGTGCTATTAAATTGGGACTTGGTCCCTTAGTTCGTCCTTATTTACCCGTCTCATCTTTGTGGGTCGCAGTTGACACCAAACACTGTAATTTTGCAGACACAATTATTGGTGGCTTTACTGCTCCTCTCCATGATGGTCCTGCTTTTGGGACTATTTTCCCGAAGTATTCCGTAAGCCTTGATGATCCTCACATATATCATCTCTTGAAAGCTTACATTCTCCCTCAGGGGTTCCATATGATGACTGGTTCCAAAATCATCCAGCTTAAAAGTGATGTCTGTATTCGTTTTGGCAACGATACACTTCCACCTCTTCGCTCCCGTGTTCACCAGAGCTCGCGCTTAAAAAGCGTGGTGGAGTCTGACAAGTCAAAACGCGCCACTCATGTTACATTCGAATGGACAGGAATTACTTACCCATAGAAATGGGAAGTAAAGTATCAAGAGTTAAGAAATGCTGAAAGTTTAAAGAATTCCATTATAAACAAGCCCTTAACTATTGATAGACAGTCTGCCTCCTTTCAGTTACCAGAACTGACCCCTGCACCTAAATTCTCTTCTCCACTAATCAGATCTACTTCAGTATCATCTTCTAGTCTAACTGGAAGAAGATTAGAAACAAGTCCTTCCTCTGTATCTCATTCTCCTTTAACATCATATACTGGCCTTCATGACACAGAACACCGTGGCCAGCATAAAGATTGCCCTGCCTGCAGAAAAATCCTACAGAAAATTCAGCACCATAAGCAACAAGAAAATCCCAGTCTAGGTATGTTCAGTTTACCCAGACAAAACGATGCCTATGAAGCTATCTCTCAAGGCCGAAAATCTTATTTTCCTGGAAGAAACTTGCCAGAATTCCCCTTCCATCAGTATTCAGCTGATGGTTCAGCCAAGAAGGAATTTCTTCCTTATAAATCCTCTGGTCTTGAAGAGTTAGTATCAGATGAGGTTACATTAGCAAATTGGGGAAATATGTAGCACAGGATGACTGCACAAAACATAGATGATATGGCCTCTGATCTCATAAACATCAAAAGCTCCATAGTCGAAGAAAAAAAAAAGGTTGCCATGGTCGAAACTAAGTTAGGATTAATGGATCACCTCCTATAAAGGCAAGGTAAGCAGTGTTACCCCTGCTATCTATAATCCTATAGATCTTTATAAAGGCTATCCAGATGGCCATGAAAGCCGACAAAGTTATAGGATAGATAAAGAACAAATGCTACGACTGCAAGTTAGAGACAAACAACAGCAGTTGAAGCAACTGGTAGCAGAGATTGAAGAACTTAAGAGCATGATCAAGATAATTCAGATTGAAAGGGATCAATCTTCTGATGAGGAATTGAGTAAGCATTATGAGTAAGCTATGGAGATAGAAAGTCCAAGGGTAAGAAAACCTTCTCCTGACCCTAACCTAGGAATGCTTACTGGACCCAAAATATTTGTAAAAGTTTAATTCCATCCCAGTGAGTTTAAACCTTACTCCCTGGATTGTATGATAGACTCTGGATGCCAGGTGAACCTAGCCAAAGGTTCAGCCCTTCCTCATTTCTACTGGGAAAACACCTCAGACAAAGGTTCAGCTATTGAAGGTACCCCTGTTCCTCTGAAAGCCAAATCTGAAAAATTTCCAGTTCAGTTCAAAGGAGTCAATGACAAATTAACCCTGTATAGGCTTGATGACATTAGTGATGATTGCATATTAGGATCATAATTCCTGCATAGAGTTAGTCCATTCTCTGTCGATACAAAGAAAATGACATTCTCCTGTATTATAAATCATCAATCTGTAGAGCTTCCAATATTTTTCCACTCTACTTCTAAATGTCATACTATTGTACAGAAATTAGAACATAAGCCTAACCCTACACAGTTGTCAAAAATGGAAAGATGTAAAGTTTTCTCAGAAGTCCATAGTAGCAAAGCTTTAGCCAGCATCACTGAGAAACTTGTAAAAGAATCATGTTCAGAAAGCCCTAATGCTTTATGGAAAAGGGAAAAATACTTCGTCTCCATTCCCTTTGATCCGCTGCAAAAAATTAAGCCAATGAAAGCATCAGCTAGATTAATGTTTCCCTCTGAAAGAGAATTTTGTGCAAAAGAGATTAAGGATCTCTTATCTAAAGGACTGATCGAACCTTCAAAGAGTCCATGGGCATGTAGAGAATTTGTTGTAAATAAGCATTCTGAAGTAAAAAGAGGAAAGCCAAGGTTAGTAGTTAACTACAAACCTTTGAAGGTAGTACTACAGAAAGTGCGCTATCCTCTTCCAGACAAATCCGGCCTTCTGCAAAGAATTTCAGGGTGCACAATCTTCAGCAAATTTGACCTAAAGTTAGGCTTTTATCAAATTGGCATTCAAGCTGAAGATAGATACAAAACGGCATTCGTAGTACTGCATGGCCAATATCAATGGAAAGTTCTGCCGTTCGGAATAAATAATTCCCCTTCAGAGTTTCAGAAACGTATGGAGGACATATTCAGAGAAAAACAGTGGGCATTGGTTTTCATAGATGATATTTTGATCTGTTCAAAGAATCTGCAAGAGCATCTTAAACATTTGCAGGTATTCTATGAGATTGTTTATAAGCATGGGTTAGTCCTATTTGAAAGTAAAATGGAGATAGGAAAGACTGAAATGGAGTTCCTCGGCTTCAAGATCCAGAAAGGACAAGTTGTTTTGCAGAAGCATGTCCTTAATATCTTCAGTCAGTTTCCAGACCAAATCCTAGATAAGACCCAGCTTCAGAGATTCTTAGGGAGTCTCAACTACATCAAGCCATTTTACAAAGGCCAAGCAGCTGACATCCACCTGCTGCAACAAAGGTTAAAGAAAAACCCAACAAAATGGTCAGCAGAAATGACTATGGCAGTTCAGAAGATCAAAGCTAAAGTACTAGATCTTCCTCCTTTATCTTTGCCTCAAGGATCGGGACAATTGATTATTGAAACAGATGCTTCATCCCATACATGGGGAGGAGTCCTACTCGAAGCAATGGAAGGCAAGGAGAACATCTGTGGTTATGGCTCGAGTTCATTCAAAGCTGTTGAACTCAACTATCCATTCATCCATAAATAAATTCTTGCTGTCAAAAAGACAGTACAACACTTTATTCTGTTCCTTAAACCTGTTAGATTTATCATTAGAACAGATTTAAAAATTATGCCTGGAATATTTAAGAATGAAAACTTAATGGCTGAAAATAGTAGTAGAATTTTAAAATGGTTTATCTGGCTTAGTAGATTTGAATTCGAGATTGTTTATAAGCCAGGTTACTTAAATTGTCTTGCTGATATGCTCACCAGGGAGCAATCCGAAGAAGCTAAACCATCCTTAAGCATGTTTTCTGCTGGAGCCTCAAGCTCCAATCTAGGACAGTCAAGCTCGGATCATGGCAAAGCACCACTTGGTAAACCAAAAGATGGTCTATTCCTCCTGCCTTGGGACACCTCTATACCTAAAGAAGAACAAAGCCAATTGTTGGAATATGCATCCAGGAATGAAGCCGGAAGGTTTCTCGAGTTGACCCTGATTAAGCAAATTAAATCATCACCAATGAAGATTGAAATCATGGAGAGTTGGGAGCAAGATGCATTCAGGAGCTTCGAAGGATCCTAAGAAAATCTAAGAAAATGCAGAGAAGTCTGGTTAGACTGTAATGATGAAGAAAATGGTCCACTTTGGTATGTGGATATCGGTGATGGAAATCTCACCTGGACTTCATACAACCTTATCCTTAGATTCTGCAGAGAACAGAAGAAGATAGCTATCTGTGCAAATCCTTGCAATCTGCAACATGGTGCATGGTCTGGATGGACTGAAATTCTATTGGACAAATTCTGTCCAAGAGTTGATTGGGAGAATCGGCGTGCAAATTTCATCTTGCATATGAAGGCCGATATAGAGGTAGCAGTTTGGGAGCATCAATGGTTCAAGTTCATGCTCCACCATGAAGGTGGAAAGTATAATAAGCTAGAACACACTGTGTTCACTACCCAGAAGTACATAAAAAGAGATGCCCAAGGGCAGAGAATAGATTCTAAAGTTCATACCCGCCAAATACCATTAAATTTTTGGGTAGAATCTCATTTCCGTGGAGAGTTCATATGTGACCCAAATGAACTGTTTCATGGGTCCAATATTGAAAGATGTTTCAGTCCACTATTGTACCCACCACCAAAGTTTGATGACAATCCTCCTTATGAAGATTCTCAGTACTACGACTCGGATGACGTCGACTGGGATTGTCCGTGTGGAGGTGTAGACATCGACGTCCACTATCATTGCATCTACCTACAAGGCAGAGATCCATATGATTGACCTGGAAGCTGTGGTGGACCACCTAAAGACTAAAGAACTGTTGTGGGCCAGTTATGCTCCACTTTGTACTCCGTCGTGGGCTGGAATAGCTCCACTTTGTATTTTGTCGGTCGTCTTGTTTGTCTGTCATGATAAAGATTTCGGGTCCCCACATGTCACTGACCACGAAGGGACGAGATAATGACGGTGGTAGTCCCCACCTGTCACCCCGGATGATTAATCTTGACCTGTTAATGTTAGTATTGGGTCACCGGTTTACCGATTGACTTATTAATGTCAGTCATTGGTCACCGGGTCACCGGTTGAAAATTGTATAAGTAAAGGGTCTTGGGCTCATTAGAGCACATAGAGTTTGTGTGTTAGTAGCTCTGCAAGTAAGAGTCCGAGTGTGGGAAACGAGCAAAAGGTTGCCTCGGCACCTTTGAGTTCCCAGTCTGAGTCTGTAACAGAGAAGTATGCTTTGAAACTTGCCCATAACGGTATAACATTTCACCAGAAACTATGAATCTATATTCGATCTTGGAGTTTGAAGTTGAAGTTGTTGAGAAATTAGACTGTTCGATCTTGGCGTACTTGTTTATGTCTTTTCTTAGACATAAACTTAATTTACCATATTTGTTGTTGATGAGTCTCAAGGATGTGGTGTCTCATTATCAAAAGATCCATAAAAACTCATACCAAACCCTTTTTCATCATTGGCTAATTCACATTTTCGTTGAATTCCAATAAAGGGACTCTTGCGAGGATTTCTTCCTAAGGAATAATTTCTCTGAAACTTTTCTATAATAGAATATATTTTTGTTGAGAAAGGTATTTCTCACCATCCTAACAATTGTATTGTTCTATTAATAAAATTACCCATAAATGTGAGCCCCATCAGTGGTTTGAGTCTAATATTGATATGTTAGTAAAACAAGACCATGAGAACAGTGACTCTAGAACTATTGCTCAAGAGGTTTTCCTTTATAAATATTTTTATTTTGGTATTTTTCATATTATTATTTCCAAAATAATTATGAAAGAATTCCATAATATATTGGAGGAGATGAGTGCCACAAAGCAGGAACTATGTTCCAAGCACACGAAACTGGCCTATGCAAAAACAAAGAAAAAGGCAATGTGTAAGATGTGGGCACTCATAAGCATCTCTCCTCAAGGGAATTCAAATTGAAACATGCATGAGCAACATATGCAATAGAGAGTTTAGATGACCATAAGAGGAAGAGACCCTGGCTAAAACTTCACTCTTATTCCAAATGGTTGATGCTCTAGAATTTTGTGTGATTAATCAACCTAAGCGAATGAACGTGATATTTATATATCAAAGGATGGAATAAATGGTCAAAATTTAAATCAAATTCGACTTATGAATCAAAATGCCACTACACCTTCTCAAGAAAATTTAAAAAAGGATTTTGGATTTTGTCATTCAAATGATCCACAATTAGGTGATTTTTCTTATATTGACCTTCAATACTATGAGCGAATTGTTAATGAAATGCTTGAGGACTTAGGTGAAACACAAGTGGTTCATGAAGTTAGTAACACCAAAATATTTTTTCATATGGAGGTTGCAAAGTAGTAAATTAATGGCAATTTCAAGGTCACCCATGCCTCATTAAGAAAACAAACTACATATCCTATTGATCAAAACTTGGACATAGGATTTGAACTGGGAAGCATAAATGTGTTCCATGAGATCCTGCAAGTGGTTTTAGGAAGGTTCAATGTGGAAATTATAGCCACAAGTTCGCAGCAAGTAATTTCCAAAGTTTACCACTTCGTGAGAAGATTGCATTATCTCTTACTTAGAGAAACTCTGGTTTATGAAATTGTCAAAAAGAACGAGCTCTGGGCCATGGAACTAGAGGAGAGAGGAACCACTAACATTATTCCAATAGATTAAAGGGTTCATCGTCAAGCTACATTCATCATTTTATGGCCAATTGCAACTTATCTCTTAGAGGATTTTGAGCACACGTGGCGAATCCCTACAAGGGGCATAAAATTCAAACCAGTAGCAAAAACTAAGTTCTTTGAAACCCTATGTGTGTTTTAGAAGGTTCAATGTGGAAACTCTATCCATGTGTTCACAGCCAAGGAATTTTCAAAGTGTATCTTTTGTAAAAAAAAATGCATTGTCTCTTATTGAGAGAAACCCTAGTTTTTGAAATCGTTGAAAATGATGAGCTATGGGGCATGGACCTAGAGTAGAGATGCACCCTTAGTATTATTTTGATGCCATGATTCCAATGGATTCAATGGTTCATTGATACAATCCATGATCATCATTTTATGGCTAGTTGCAAACGCCTCCTAAAGGCTTTTAGTGACACATGGTGAATCCCTACCTGTGGCATACGATTCAAACCAAGAACCAGAACTAAGATCCATGAGATCTTGCAAGTGTGTTTGGGAAGGTTTGACATGGAAAACGTAGCCACGAGTTCACAGTTAAGGAATTTACAAATATTTCACTCTTTGTGAAAAAATTGCATTGTCACTTATTGAGTCAAACATTAGTTTCTAAAATCCTCTAATTTAGTTTGATATCCAAATCATTTCTTTTATCATCGATGCAACAATTGTAATGGGAATTGAACCCCTATCTTTCCTTGTGGCTCAATTTTTATCATGCCTTGATAGTCATGCATAAGTAGGGTCAGGTTTTTTGCATGCCCTGACACTCGATTAGGGGTAGGAATTTGGAACCTCTAGAACATGCATTGGATAGGACCTTTCCTAGTTGTAGATATTTGTGAATAAAATTCATAAATATGAAGTAATGGGGTAATTTGTAGGAGAGATGTGACAGTTTTGATGTGATGTGTCTAATAAATTGGTTATAGAACTTTTTTATTCAATGCATTTAGTATACATAATCATAACTCTATTATTTTTTTAGTTATTATGTAGTTCAAGAGTTTAGTAGTGACTAAGTGGTTGAGATAAATTGAGATTACACCATTATCATATGTGCAAGTCTAGATATCAACAAGCAAAGATCCAATAGATAACCTAAGGCCTACTAATAAAACATAATAGTAGGGAGGCATGACAAGAAAATATGGGAAACCTCAACATTCATACCATGCTAAACCAAAAGGAGTCTATACATGAGGACCATATTGATGTAAGGGCTCTACAGAGAGGAAATTTCAAGAGAAATACCAAATATGCATTGATAGTCAAGCATGCATTTATGTATGGGGAGTTGTTTCAAAAATTTGAGAAAGAATTTTCTATACATGAGGTTCATGTTAACACAAGTAATTTGTGGTTTTCCATACTAGTATATAGGTGTACATAATCAGTAGAGATCACTAGGGTAAGTTATGGGTAAGACAACCCTGCCCCATTTTTCTTGAACATGTTTGAGACTTGAAAAAATTTTAAATGGATGGACCCAAGGACAATATATAACCTTCCAACCACATAAAAGAGACAATAAATTTAGTGAGGATGATATATACATTTGGCATGGGATATATAGATGCAATAAGTAGAAAATCATTCCATCCATTAAATACAAATCCATTCAAATGCCATCATGGATGCATTCATGTTTTATTAGGAGCCAAAAAGAAGGATAAATGCAATATAGACATCCTGCTAGTTGTGGAAACTTGTACAAAAGGTAAGTTCCTAAATTAGTGCCAATTATTTTTAATTTTTTTCATAAATTCCATTAGCAAATTCTATACAAAAATACTATCTTTCATCTATGGATACGTTTGTATTTCCTTTGCCATAATTAGTTGGAAAGAACTGAATGGTTGTGCATTTCTTCAACCACAAAAGGAATTGATCTCTACAACCTAAAAGGTGAAACCCTATTTTCTAAAATACTCTAATCTACTATGATATCATAGTCATTTTATTTTCTAATCAATGCAACAATACTTAATTGTAATGGGAAAGGAACCCCTATCTTTCCTTGTGGCTCAATATTTAACATGTTTTTATAGTTGTGCACAGGTAGGGTTAGTGTTTTTTGATGCCCTATCACTCGATTAGGGGTGGTATTTTGGATCCTCTAAAATACTCTCAAAATTCCACAGTGGATTAGCTCACATTCCCACTTAATATTCTAGTGGTAAGTCCTATCTGACAAGACTTTCCCCACATTTGAATCATCAATTGTGGATGGCTCACAATGTTTTAAATTCTTCACATTCAATATTATGTATATGCACATTCATATATGGATTTTCCTCAACATTCATATTTCCACCCCATAACAATAGTATTGGTTTTCCTTGTTAGTAGCTATAATTAGTTTGCAATTGACCTAAATAGTTATCATATGAAGTATACCTAATTTTATCGACCAAATTGAATGATGAAAATACTATATCAAACAAATGTAGGTCTAGATAATAACATGTTGATATTTGCAAGAAAAATATTGAAATGGTAATGTGTGCATGGCCATGTAAATGCATTTGCAACACAAACTTCATGTTTGATCTCTTCTTAAAATCATGGAATTGAGGCATGGATCAATTGTAGTGGTCTTGAATTTATGAGTTGAGAACGGAAAGCTACCTAATACATTATTTTAGTGGTCAAGGTGATCAAATCAATTCCATGATTCTACTCATTCTATTTCAACAATTGCAAAAACAACACATTATTTCTTGAGTTCACTAACATGTTGTCACATTTGTCTCCAATTACTCTGATATTTGAGATTGGTGAAATGTAAACAATGGTTTTTCAAAGCATGATTTATGGTATCCCATCCTTGAAATCTTCTAACGACTCTACAAGAGATTGTGTACTTTTTGAATGATTGGGTTAAGTACTAAAACCCCTTGTCCTTTGTACAGTGGGTGGTGTCCCCATGTTAAGCATGTATATACACACATGTAGGACCTTATGAAACTCAATTTCGATGCTCAATTAATTTTTTATTCCCTAACGACAAAATCATCAAGTGTCCCTTAAAGGATTTAGGAAGCATCCTACTACTCACCATAAAATGATGACCGTGGTTCATATCAATGAACCGTCAAATATGTTGGGCCTTTGTCAATCAATTATATCTAGGTGAACCTCTCTCCCATGGGTCCATTTCCCGGTGCTCGTCTTATTCATTGATCTAAGGAACTAGGGTTTTGCTTAGTAAGTGACTATGCACTTTTTGCATGATTACACTACAACAAAAACTGGATTTAGCATCGAATTTAGCACCGGATTTTAGTGTAATTTTTTCCCAATTTTGGTGAACAATCTGGCGCTATTGTATAATTTCATAAAACGCCATCTATTGCATCTTTTTTTCCGTCCTTTTTAACATCTATTTTTGTATCCATTTTTACACCCAATTTTTTGCATCTTTTGTTACACCCTTATTTTCGTCCAATTTTGCATCTTGTATTGCATATTTTTTTGTGTCATTTGTTACATCCTTGTTTGCACCCAGTTTGATGCTCAGTTTTGCATCCAATGTTGCATCTTATTTTGCTCCTTTTGTTTCATCGAGTCTTGCACCCAATTTTGCACCATGTTTTGCATCAAATTATGTGTCCAATTTTGCATCTAGGTTTGCATCCAAATTTGGGCCCAATATTGCGTCTAGTTTTGCATCCAATTTTACTTATAATGTTGCATCTCTTTTTTCATCTAATTTTGCATCTTGTTTTACGTCTTTTTTTGTATCCATGTTTGTGCCTAATGTTTCATCTTGTTTTACGTCATATTTTGCATCTAGGTTTGTACCTAGTGTTGCATCTTGGTTGATGTCTTTTTGCATCTATGTTTGAGCCCAATGTTGCACCCAGTGTTGCGCCTACTGTTGTTCCTAGTTTTGTGCCCATGTTTGTATTTAATATTGCATCCAGTTTTGTGTACAATGTTGCATCCCATATTGCATTCAATATTACGTCTAGTTTGACATCCAATGTTGCATCCCATCTTGCATCCAATATTGTGTCTCATTTTAAGTTTTTGTTTGCATCAAGTTTTGCTTCCAATTTTGCACCTGGTGTTACACGTATTTTTATGTCCATCGATACACCATATTTTGTGCTCAATTTAATGTCCAATTTTACGTCTAGTTATGAGTCCGCTTTTGCATCTATTGTTGCGTCTAGTTTTGGGCCTAGTATTGCATCTAGTTTTGAGTCATTAATTGTGTCTAGTGTTGAGTCTCCTTTTGCATCCAATTTTTCTTTTACTGTGACATCCATTTTTGTGTCCACATTTGTGTCTGACATAACATCCACTTTTGCATCCACTTGTGTGTTTGGTGTGACGTCCACTTTTACATCTTTTTTTGCATTTAGTGTTGCATCTAATATTGCATCCATCTTGCACTAATACACTTTTTACCTTTAGAAATACACTGCAATATCATTAGGGCCTGGAGGAATCGAACCACCAACCTCCTACTTGTAAGGCAGGCACTCTTCCATTGAGCTAGAAGCCTTTAAGAATCAGGAAGAGGAGCAATATTAACACAGATTTCATCATTTGAATTCTAATAAAAGATAATAAGATCCAAAGACAATCATTCTTAAAATCCAATTTATTTTTCCAAACACATTAATAAGCACAAAAATCTACCATGATCAGGAAACAAAATATCCTAAACAATTACACAATCTGTTAAAGTTGTTCGTAAAAGGGTCTTAGAGAACAATATAATGTATTGATGCATACCTAATAACCTAAACTTGAGAAGGACAGAGAATAAGGATGTGTTTAAGAAATAGTTGTAGAATCCAATTGAGGATTGTGTGTTGCTACATAAATGTTTCTATGAGTTGATTATGTGATTTTGTTCAGCAATGGGATGGTAAGAGAAGCACTCATGAATGGTTATTAAAAGAAGATGCCTACCTCAAGATTCTTTAAGCCTCACCTGAAGTCTAGTTGTTGTTTCAATTTTCATCATGCTAGGAATAGGCTGTTCAGTTTTGGTGAGACCTCTGGATTTACATGGACAACAGTAAAACCCTGATTGTGATGAAGGAAATAATTTCATCTGCATAGGTGAACTTTCGATTATATTAAAAACAAATCTTGGTGAATGAAATAAATTGAACACAACTTGAAAATGATAGTTTCATCATGTTAGTGCACTTGATTAGGCATCCTATTTTGACAGCCTCTTGAAGACTTTATTCAGAAGTTCAAATACTCTCTTTAACAACTAAATATGTAGATGTGCTCTTTTACAACCAAAATAAGGTTATTAAACATAATTTGGATTGAAAATATTTAAGTGCACATAACAAGATACATGGATTCAAAATTGTTTTTAGTTAATGTTGTTTCTAGATGGTACATTTCATCTTCATAAAGCTATTGTCTAAACGGTTTTCTTTGGTTATTTCAGTGTGGATTTCAGCATTTTAATGCAGCATTCTGAATCTTAACGTCCTTTCTTAAATAAGCTAGTACATTTTTTTTTTTGGTACATTTCCTAACTGTTTACAACGCTGGAGTCGGATTGTTATTGATATGTTGTGCAGGACCTCTAACCCTCTAGAATCTAGACATGTATGCATGACCAATTAAAATGTTCATAATGACCAACCAGTTCGAATTGGTGTTTTAACATTACTTAAAGGAAAAACAAATAAAGTGGGAAGGCTAGGTTTACCATTTGTAAGGAGACTACTATTATCCCTAAGAAAAAGAGAGAGAATTAGTTAATTATTTTGTCCCATAATAGACCACAAATATCAAAACATCGTCAGTGTAGAAACCACTTGTCACCAATTAGATGCCTTCCAATATTCCAATAAAGTGCCTAATATCCTCAATGGACCCTTATCCAAGGTCCGTTCCATTTTAGATATCAAATGTGCAGCCTATGAAGATTGAAAATCCCAATATTATATAGACCTTTACTTAGGTCTGGTCATGGAATCCATCCAACAACCCACTGTGGTCAATCAAAGCCCTTTCCTAGACTACAAATATATACAAGTTGAATCAATTGTGTGTTCCATCTAGATCAGCTTGCCTTCTGCTTATGAAGGAGACCCATTCTTCATCCCATGGAGGACATTTTGGTGTACAGAAAATTATGTTGCACCCGCAAAGGTAGTTCTTTTGGCCTTCCATGTGGAAAGAAGTGGAATATTACATCTAGAGTTGTTCAAATTGTAGCCAAAACAAACCTACCAACATGAAGCTTGGGTTGTACCAGTCTTTGACAGTTCCGATAGGGCTTGGATTTCTTCTAGCTTGTTTGGGGCCATTTTGGATTACCATTGACCAACATTTCTGATCATTACTCTAGATTTCTTAGTGATTTGGAAAATCCTCATGGAAGCCTTTAGGTTGTCTGCATCGGTTCTCTACTACATTCAATCCACAAACTGCATTCAATCCACAAACTGATGGCCAAACTAAGATAGTGTAACATAATCTTGGTTCATGCTCTCTACCTCTACCATCAATAGAACAAATAATGGGATCAATACCTGCATATTTTGCAACATAGTTACAACAAATATTCCCTTCTACAAGACACTTTCCTTTTGATCTTTGTTTTGGCTTTCAACCTCTTGGCTCCAGTTGCTCTCCCAACTCCATCCACATCCCACCAGCAGAAGTAGTAAGATAAAGATTCTTTTGTGCAGAACTTGGTCAAGATACAAAGTAATGTTTAGGACATACTTCAATAGACACATGTTGAATACAAAGCACTATACGACTGGCATCAAGTTGCTACACATTTTCAAGTTGGTGATTGAGTTTAGTTGCATTTGGACAAGCATTGCTTCAAAAATCAACAAATGGGTGCCAATGCTTTCAAGTTGGAACTTCTACCATAGTTAGGCACCCATGATGTGGTGAATGTCAACCAGTGGAAGTGATATGAACCACCTCATTTAAAGGATGTGTCCAGTCACACATCTGGAGGTCACAATTCTAGATTGTCAGCTTCCCTTTCCTGAAGATACTCTTTTTGATGTCTGCACTTGATCCACTAGGCAGTGTCACATCACTACCTACTTGGTGTGCTGCAAAGGCATGTTTCCCACTCAGAGTTAATGGTTGCTACAATCAACATATAGGTAGCAACTTCCCTATCTTTAGCGAAAATTGGGGATGTTTTCCTCTAAGCATGGATGAATTGATGAGACTTAGTCTAGTAATATGAGTGAACCTATATTATATATGTACATTTATATTTTGTACTCTAGTAAACTTTGAAATTTATCCTTATCTCTGTTGGGTGACTTAGTCTAAGACTAAATAGATCACTCACCCACTTTATTTTTTTTATTGTAGACTTGGGAAATTTTGATAATTCTACCCACAGTTTTGCACTGTATATGTAATAATACAAATAACTGTAGTTACTGTACAGCACATGTGCAATTCCTTCCCACAGTTTTGTACTGTATTTATAATAATAACACATGACTGTACATCATGTGTACAATTTTGGTTATTCTCTTCTACTCACACACTTGTCTTTGTTTATTCACTTGTATTGAGGCTCTGTATAATAAATCATTGTATTAGGAAGCTGTAACAAATAGTCAAACTCAGACTTGATGGTACACTTGAAATCTTATTTTAAACATCTATTTGTACTACTGTTACATGCAATAAAAAATTGCAAATTGCCAAATATATTCCTGGGTTGATGTGAGTGCATTTATCAATATTAAATACATATCCTGTATATATGTGCATTCCCATATAAAAATTCAATTTACTTTGTTGTCCTCCCTGTGTTTCTCCTAGGCACATCACATCAACACTAAAAAATAAATAGAGTCTAAAGTTTATGGGAAAAATAACAAGTTAGAAAGAGATAGAGTATACACTTCAAATATCACATATGCTTGAATAACTAGCATGACAAGAATTAGAGAAAGTACATCCAAAGTGCCATAGGCAGCATATCCTTACATATCAAGCATACAAGAAAACGTAGTATTTAAGACCACTCAAGACAAATATATGGAATTCGAGTACACATCTTAGAAGTACAAAGATCATTGGAAATGCAGATTTAAAAAGCTACAGCTACAAATGGAGGTTCACGCTCATTCACGCATTCACAAATTCACTTATTTCATGCACATTCACACTTTTACTACTATTCCATTTACATTTGCATTATCCAATCCATAGTCTCACATTATTCCTCATACATTTACCTTATGCTCCATACATATATCCTTCATGCATTGACATCATATCACTTCCATTGACCTTTGTAACTCAACCATACACCTACAAGAGATTGCCTTCATTAATATGGTTAATACTTTTATACAGGAATCGACACCTACATGTATCTACAGTAGAGACCTCCTACTAGAGTAAAAAAAAAAAAATTCTACGAAGGAGGATGACTACAAAAGTAGAACACTACGGGAAACTATAAGCAAGCAGCATTACGGAAATTGGAGCTACAACTATCTACAGAAGAGAAAAGCTATAAAAGTGTGATGTTACAGGTATCTACTACTACTGGAGATAATTGTTAAATCCTATTAACTTGTAGAATGCTACAAAAATGACTTCCTGTGTATGTCACACATGATCCCACTCTTGTACACATTCCAATACAACAATAATAATATCCTCCCACATATGTGGATGATCACAACCTTCATAAAAAAACATGCAAAATCCTCCACGCAATGAAATGCACTTACTATAAATCATAAATGACATAAGGCAAGGTATGTCACACATACTTGCTTTTATCAATTTTGTTTTAGATAGGTATGTAATTCTAACTCCTGATCACAGTAACCTCAACCTCTCTCTACCCTACTCCATATCAATGTGGTCGCTAATATATAAAATCAAGGGAGGAAGCAACTTGGAGTTGCATGAGATGATGCAACTACATTAGCCACATAATGCCATCACAATCACTATTCGAAATCTATGAAATAAAATCCTGAATAATTACTCTAGTTGGTGTGCATATCTGGGTCGGAAATCCCATATTGAGATCAAAGACTGTAAGACATAAATAGGAAATGTGCAGAAGGAATTGCTGTATATATCTTTGTATCTTCCGATTTGGGGTGAAGCTGCCAATTTGAGATTCTTACCAGAGTGTTCGTGCTATATTTTCCATCATATGGCTTTAGGGATAAATAGCATCTTAGAGAATAGTACTGGACAAACAGCATTGCCTGCACATATTGGAGAAAATACCTTTTTTCACAAGGTTGTTGCACCACTGTATGATATAGTAAAAAAGGAAGAAAAGTGTAGTGATGATGGGAAGGCTCCTCTTTCTTCTTGGAGAAATTATGATGATATTAATGAGTACTTTTGGAGTAGCAAATGCTTTGAAGAACTAGGATGGCCTCTCAAGATGGGGAGTAATTTTTTTCAATCTGTTAAACGAGTTTAGAGTTATAAGGATTGGGATACCCAGAGAATTAGGAGAATACTGTATAAAAAATAAGTAGGGAAGATGGGATTTTTAGAACAACTCTCCTTTTGGAACATTTTCCACAGCTTTGATCGTCTTTGGATTGTGTACATTTTGTTCCTTCATGTTGCTATTAGTGTGGCATCTCAGGGGTCAGGAACTCCTTGGATAGAATTGAAACACAGAGACACACAAGAACGGGTCCTTAGTTTCTTCATTACATGGGCAGGCCTTCGTTTTTGGAAGTCTTTGCTTGATGTTGGCATGCAGTATAGTTTAGTGTCAAAAGAGACTTTACTAATTGGAACAAGGATGGAACTAAAAAGCATTGTGGCATTGGTATGGACCATTGTCTTTGCTGTGTTTTATAGTCAGAGGTGGGCTCAAAGGAATCATGATTTGAGATGGTTAAGGGAGGAAAATAGAAGATTGGTAAACTATTTGAAAGTTTCCTTGGTTTTCATCATGCCTAAGATTTTGACATTGCTTCTGTTTGTTCTTCCTTGGGTAAGAAACTTTGCTGAGAAATGAAATTGGAGAATTTTTCATGTCTTGACGTGGTGGTTTAGACAATTGAGGCTGCGATTCCAATTCTTTGCTAGTGCAATCCAGTTCATGGATGAATTGATTGATGAAAGAATAACAACCTGACAAGGAATGAATTGATTGCTGAAAGAATGACATGAATGTGTATTATAATACAAGCTGTGATGATTTCTTTTCAAATGTGGTTCACAAATTTAGTCTGGAAGATCGCGGCTACATCCATGGAATGCTTCCAAGGTTCTTCACCTTGTTAGGTTATTTTGGAGCCTGTTTTCCAAGCACCAACTTGAGTGACCGCCCGAAGGCTTGGTCCCTACAACATCAACCAAGTGAGCTACCACATGGGGCTGGGGCGGTGATGATTTATCATTATTACAACATTAATACAATATTGACCTACATTACTAATATTTTTTCTCTTTTTCCATGCGAGGAATTTTTCATTTAAGTATAAGACACTTCTTCCACTCAGCTGTATCATTTAAGTATAAGACACTTCCTCCATTCAGGTGCATTGTTTGCCCCCCTCCAAAAGGTTGCTTTACACTTTATGAGATGTGTATCATTTACGTATGAACTGTGTATTATTTAAGTACAAGACACTTCCTCCAATCAGTTGCATTGTTTTCCCCCCTCCCAATGGCTGCTTTACACTTTATGAAATGTGTATCAATTAAGTATAGGACATGTCCTCCCCTTGAAGTCTGTGAGATGTTTTGGGAGGTACCATTAAAATAAACCCAACAAACAGGATTTTCTATAACCTGTCTATTGGGTTTTGAGGGATTTATCAAAGCCCAATAAACTCTGTGAGGTTAAGCATCCCATTCCTTGTAAACCTGACAAAAGGATAAAGAAGTGGAAAAGCTTATTTCCACCACACACATCATTCATCCAGTTGATCACCATTTGAGAATCTCCAAATACCTGTAATGGGAAAGACCTGTAAAATTAAAACCCCATATTTAGCTTCCAGCATAAGAATTAATTTGAATGCCATAAACTCAACTGCATTATTTGCCCTCTACCAAAGGCTGCTTTATTTGATGACTTTTGGTGTGGATTGGTTTGGATTCGCCAGCAGGGGTAGCACCAAGTAGGGCAGGCACTAGCCTTGCTTCTATTAGTACTACTAGGGTAGTTGCAGATGTCCTTGAGCATTGTAATGAGTTTGATTTAAAGGATGGCCTTGTTCATGCCGAGGATCCCATTTTGAACAGTGGTGTTGGGTTTGATGGACTTGTTCATGCCGAGGAGCTTTCACCGGACAAGCAGAAAGAGCACAAGATAATGAAGCTGTTGCTTAAGGTGAAGAATGGTACACCGCCGCAGCGGAAAACAGCATTGAGACAGCTTACTGATAAAGCTAGGGAGTTTGGTGCCTGGCCTCTCTTTAATCAGATTTTGCCTTTGCTCATGTCCCCCGCACTTGAAGATCAGGAGAGGCATCTTTTGGTGAAGGTAACTGATAGAGCTCTTTATAAACTAGATGAAATTATCAGGCCGTTTGTTCACAAGATTCTCGTGGTCATTGAACCTATTCTTATAGATGAAGATTACTATGCTCGTGTTAAGGGAAGAGATATCATCTCCAACTTTAGCAAAGTGGCAGGGCTTGCAACTATGATTGCCAACATGAGACCTGATATTGATAACATTGATGAATATGTGTGAAACACAACAGAAAGGGCTTTTAGTGTTGTTGCTTCCTTTCTTGGAATTCCATCTCTTTTGCCATTTTTGAAGGCAGTGTGTCAGAGTAGGAAATCATGGCAAGCTCGACATACTGGTATAAATATTTTCCAACAGATAGCTATTCTCATGGGTTGTGCTGTTCTGCTGCATCTACAGTACCTTGTTGAAATTATAGAACATGGTCTTAATGATGAAAATCAAAAGGTGAGAACTATTACCGCATTATCACTGGCTGCTCTTGCAGAAGCTGCAGCACCTTATGGATTAGAAAGCTTTGATTCTGTTCTTAAACCCCTATGTAAGGGTATCCGTTCACATAGGGGTATAGTTCTTGCAGCTTTTTTGAAGACTATTGGATTTATTATACCTCTTATGGATGCTATGTATGCTAGTTATTAAAAAAAGGAAGTGATGGTTATCTTGATTTGTGAGTTTCAATCCTCAGATGAAGAAATGAAAAATATTGTTTTGAAAGTTGTTAAGCAGTGTGTCAGTACAGAGGGCATGGAAGAAGATTACATTAGAGAAGAAATACTTCCTGAATTCTTCCGCAACTTTTGGGTTCGAAGGATGACTCAAGATCGTAGGAATTGCAGACAGTTGGTTGATACAACTGTTGCGATAGCTAACAAAGTGGGAGTTGCAGACATTATGGGAAGGACTGTCGAAGACCTTAAAGATGAAAGTGAACCATATCGCCGGATGGTAATGGAGACAATTGGAAAGGTAGTTTCCAACTTGGGAGCTACAGATATTGATTCTCGCCTGGAGGAGTTGCTCATTGATTAAATACTTTATGCATTCCAAGAGCAGACCAGAGATGATGCTAATGTAATGTTGAATGGATTTGGTGCCGTGTTGAATGCTTTGAGTCAGACAGTCAAGCCGTACTTGCCAAAAATTTGTGGTACCATTAAGTGGAGACTAAATAATAAGAGTGCAAAGGTTAGACAGCAAGCTGCAGATCTTATTTCCAGAATCGCCGTAGTGATGAAGCAATACCAAGAAGAACAACTAATGGGTCACTTGGGTGTTGTGCTTTTTTAATACTTGGGAGAAGAGTATCCTGAAGTTTTGGGATCCATTCTGGGGGCATTAAAAGCTATAGTAACTGTCATTGGTATGACTAATATGACTCCACCAATTAAAGATTTGCTCCCTCATCTGACTCCAATTTAGGAAAACAGACATGAAAAAGTGCAGGAGAATTGTATAGATCTTGTGGGTAGAATTGTTGATCGTGGTGCTGAGTTTGTTCCTGCCAGAGAATGGATGAGGATCTGCTTTGAGCTTTTAGAGATGTTGAAAGCTCATAAGAAGGGAATTAGAAGGGCAACTGTGAACACATTTGGATACATTGCAAAGGCAATTGGGCCACAGGATGTGCTTGCTACTTTACTGAACAACTTGAAGGTTCAAGAACGCCAGAACCGTGTCTGTACAACTGTAGCTATTACTATTGTTGCAGAGACTTGCTCTCTTCACTGTGCTACCAGCTCTTACATATATTTATGCATACATAATACATATATTTATAAAAAGCAAAATTACATTCCTTAGATTTTTTCTTAGATTTTTTTGTCAAAATTTCTTTTAGCTCTGATAATAGAGTCCCCTTTTTTCTAAGTTATCTATAATATATACTCATGGGCTATTACACAGCATCATTAGAGTCAATAATAAAGCAAGATGCTTTACACTTAATGAAAGGAATTTTGCATTTAAGTATAAGACATTTCCTCCACCCAAGTAAGGAATTTTGCATTTATAAGCTCATTGTCATAAAGTGTCATAAAAATAACTTATGACAAAGCCCCACCAACAAGATTACAAAAACTCATGGAGAAACACAAAAGATGAATCAAGGAAAGAAGAAAATGTAAGTACCCAGACGACATTAGATGCAACACCATTATTAAAGTGAAAGTTCAGAAGGCAACCAAGGAAGTCAATAATAATAAGAACATGAAATCATAAACCAGAGTTTGTCAAAAGAGTTTTCTAGGAGTGGAGTTTCCCAAGTATTTTCATTGTGGATTTCCTTTGAATACTCCATTCTTTTGTTAGCTATCTTCATTGGAAAGGAGTCATCTTAGGAAATAGGTGGGATGATAGAACAATATGGTAGAGCAATTTGGAACACCGTTATGTTGATAGAAATAGCCTCTGCATAGGAAAGAAGACGTCAAGGTACATTCAATGGGATCTGTTTCTTTTTTATTTGGGTGGAACTACAATGTTCAGAGCAGAATTGGAAACCAGATTTGGAATTTTTCACAATGATGTAAAATATCTTGAGATTGGGGCTAAGGAAAATATATT
>LPNX010662518.1:764694-792447 GCA_001517045.1 Pseudotsuga menziesii
TGACCCTTCCCTCCAAAGCCTCTTAATTTTGGAGACTTTCATTGTGTTTGTTTTGTTGTTTTTGTTTTTGTTTTTTTATTTTTATTTAATCTTTATAATTAAAGATATTATATATAATTATAATATGTTTATATATATTAACTTTATTATAATATATATTAACTTATTATATAAATGCAAATAATATAAATTAATCATATGAATATATATAACTATAATATATTAATATTACATATTAGCTACAATATATAATAATTATATGATCCCTTTCTAAGAGGAAATTCACTAATGGAAAATTCCAATTTTTACAATACTTCTTTATAGTTCACTAAAATTTAACATTACAGATGGATTTAGAGACCCCCTAGAAATGGGTCTTTGAATCCATCTACGCAACGTTAAAATCTAGTAAATTGTAACACTATGGCACTAGTTTGAATTTCATGACATCTATTTTATTCTATTAGAGAACTCAATAAAGAGCATGTGTTCTTGCTCAATACACATAAGAGGATTCCAATTTGTTGAGTTGTGACACATGACATTAGGTCATTGTCAAAACAGAAAGATGATATTTGGTCTTTTTCGAAATGGAAAGGTGTTTCGTTGTATGGGTTGTGTTTTTGTTATGTGTCATTCTTTTGTGTTTTTCTTGTGTTTATTTGTTTTTTATATGGTTTTGTTATTTATTTTATATTTAATAATGTATAGATATATTATAATATATAGATATGTGTGTTTATATATCATAATATAACAATATAATGTGTTTGGCATCATTATATATACGATAATAATATTAACCAGTATGTATTTTATATATATTAATTTGGTCGATTCATGTTGAGTTGTGACAGTACATTATTAATTTACTAAATTCGAACACTGCAAATGGATTCGGAGACTCCCTTAAGGGGATCTCTAAATCCATCTGCAGTGTTAGAATTTAGTAAAATGTACAAATGCATTCTCAAATTAGTAATTTTTTCCAGTGTCGGAGTGACACAACTAAAAATGACCAAATAAATTACCAATTGTTATCTAGTCATTTGAAGTCTACATATCCTGTGATCAAATTTGGTCATTTATCTTGGTCACTTTTAGTTGGTTTCTATCCTGTGACCAAAAGTGGTAATTTATCTTGGTCATTTTTAGTCAGCTCACTTAGAATTATCAATTTTGGTCATGTGTTCCTTTCAGGAGACTGTGGTGACCAAAATTTTTGGTCTCTTGGTCACTAATCTCTCATTTTCCACTAGTGTATGTTCAACATCTGGGTGTAAAACTAAATGCAAAAGTGGATAAAAACATGGATGCAAAAAAGGATGCAAACATGGATGCAACAAAAGTAGGTGAAAAAGTGGGCACATAATGGGGTGCACCAAAAATGGATGCAAAAGGTGATGCAAAAGTGGATGCAAAAAATGATGCAAACGTGGAAGCAAAACATGATGAAAAAAGTGGCGCAAAATTGGATACAACCATGGATGTAAAATTGGATGCGAAAGTGGATGCAACAAAAGTAGATGCAAAAGTAGTTGTAACACCCAACGCAAAACCCAATGCAAAAGTGGATGCAAAAATGGATGCAATAATTGATGTAAAATTGGATAAAAAAAAAATCAAACTTGGATACAAAAAAAGATGCAAACTTGGATGCAAAATTTGAAGCAAAAGTGGGTGTAAAAGTAGGCGCAAAAATGGGTGCGAATTGGGACGCAACAAAAGTGGATGAAAAAGTGGATGCAAAAAAAGACGTAAACATGGATGCAAAAAGGGATGAAAATGTGGGTGCAAATGGGGACGAAAAAATGGATGTAAAATTGGATGCAAAATTGGCTGAAACAAAACAAGATGTAAAACTAGACTCAAAACATGATGTAAAATTTGATGCAAAACTTGGCACAGGAAGGGATGCAAAAAAAGAAGTAGAAGTGGATGCAAAAATGGATGTAAAAAAGGATGCAAAAGTGGATGAAAACAAGGGTGTAAACGTTGAGGCAAACATGGACGTAAAAGGGGGTGCAACAAAAGTAGATGTACAAACTAGGCGCAAAATTAGGTGCAAAACTAGGCTCAAAACATGTCGCAAAACCTGGCACATAAACAGGTGCAAAACCCGGTGCAAATTACGTCGCAATTTGCACCATATTTAGAAAAAGGACATAAAAAATGCCTAAAATAGCACCAACCCGTGAAATTGCACCATTTTGTCCAAAAAATGAAGAAAAATACATTGAAAGATGGTCTAGACGCAAAAATGGATGCAAAAAGAGACGCTAAATCCAGTTTTTGTTGTAGTGTTAGGTCAAGTACTAAAACCTCTAAAACTTGGGACTATGGATTGTGTTCCCATGTTGAGAATGGATATACACACATGTAGGAGCTTACAAAACTCAAATCCATTGCTCGGTTCATTTTGTATGCCCTAATAATAGAATCACCAAGAGTCCTTGAAAGGCTTTAGGAGGCAACTTGAAACTCACCATAATTACGACTGACATTTAGATAGATGAACCATTGACTATGATGGGTCCATGGAAATGCATTCCATCTAGGGGTACCTCTTTCATGTGGGCCCATCACCCAATTCTCATCTTATTCGTTGATCTCGGGAGCTAGGGTTTTTCTCAGTAAGTGAATATTACATTTATCATGATTGGGTCAAGTGCTAAAGCCCATTTACCTTGGGACAATGGGTAGTGTGACCATGTTGATAATTATTAGAAAAACATTTAAGATATTACGTAACTCAATTCCAATTCTAGGTTCAATTTTTATGCCCTAATGACAAAATCAATAAGCGTCCCTGAAAGGATTTAGGAGGAAACCTACAAATTGCCATAAAATGTTGATCATGGCTCAGATTGTTGAACCATAAATTATGTTGGGTCCATGTAAATGCATTTCATATAAGGGAAGCTCTTTCCCATGCATCCATCAGCTGACACTCATCTTATCTGTTGATCATAAGAGATGGGGTTTTTCTCAATAAGTGACTATTTACTTTTTGCATGATTGGGTCAAGAATTCAAACCCCTCAACCTTGGGACTATGGGTGGTGTGCTCATGTTGAGCATGGACAAACATACATGCAATATATTATGGAACAAAATTCCGATGCTCGGCTCAATTTTTATTCCCTAATGACATAATCGTTAAGTGTCCCTGAAAGGATTTAGGAGGTAACTTGCAACTCATCATAAAATGATGATCATGGCTTAGATCGATGAACCATTAATTCCATTTGGTCCATGGAGATGTATCCCATCTAGGGGAACCTCTCTCCCATGGGTCCATCAAGCGGTGGCTGTATTGTTTTTTGATCTCAGGAACTAGGGTTTTTCTCTCTAATTGATATCATTCTAACAACATATCTATTCATGAAAGAAAGCGGAATATTTATCTTATGAGTGGGATATAGAAACATTTTCACAGTTATACAAACTACAAATGGAAATCATGGTGTTAGTTATGGTTCAAGGATTAAAAATAGGGTTATAGGCCTTGAAATTCTCTTAACCCATGAATCATGGATGGTTCTCCAAATCATCTCACATTCCATTTAAAGTGAATTTATTAGTCAATGAGAATATTTGGGTATCGTTGAGAGGTTTTCCACGTCAAGAATGGGACTTGGGTAGTTGATCATGGTATAGGGATGAAATTAGGGTCATGTTACCTAAAATATGGTTTTATGGATGATGGTCCATTTAGAAGGACTTAGTCCACCTTGTGATTTAGGAAAAGGGAATATTTTTCCCATGAATGGGATATGGGAACCATTTCAATATTTTTTGCACCATAAATAGACTCATATCCCTATAATGGAACATGGGTAAAAACAAAGACAATACATTCTAAAAGACACTTGTAGAGCTCATTGGTCATGAATGTAAATATTATGTTGGAAACTAATGAAAGGGTCCTAAATGGATTTGTAAAGAGTACCATTAGAGGGTTTATGATTCCACTAGGGGGGAAAGAAAAGGGGGCCTATGGGGAAACTAAATCCTATGTTTCTAAGTGTCAACCTTAGAACTAATTCAAAAAATTTCCATGTGGTTTGAATTATCCAATTAATTCCATTTGACTATTAACCCAATCATTGAAATCATGTGTGAGGTTCATGGGAAAAGTCAGTTCATATAATTATTGAAGCATGGGGGTTGTGACAGTTATGTTAGTTGCCAACAGTCCTTTTATTCTATGGTCAGAAGCTATACCAATTTTATTTTCACCATCATCTCATATCCCTTTGAGTCAACACTCTTTAGATCATTATCTCATGCATGTTTCTATAATGCATAGAGTTTTCTTATTATTGTTCATGCCCATTATCATACTATGTTGAACCTAGAAATTCAAACATGGAGATAGCAGGGTGAATTTTGGAAGAAAATATAGAGGTTGTAGAGGATTAGAGAGGTTGGGAAAGATAGGAACCCTTACCCATTGAGAATCCATAGCTGATGCTACAAGAGGATCTCTAACACCATACAATATATTGGGATCTTACTGAACACATTGATAAACATTGTAAGGGTTCGATTCCTTGAGGGAACTACTGATCAGTAAAGGGGAATGATTTCCTTGTGTTGTGTGGGGTAGTTGGAGGGAGTGTTGTGGTTGTGATGGTTGAGTGAGATCTGTGTAGAGCTTTGTATGAGTTGTGTCTAAGCACCGTGAGTAGAATGGATTTTGGGATGAGAGAGAGATGTAGGTGTTTCCTTCTCCCTGGTAGCCTCATAGCCCATATTGGGGGTGGTCTATAAGTAGAAAGAGTATATGTTGGATAGAATTCCTATGGTTGGGTGGAAAATTTCTCTTACACAGCCAGTTGCTTGGATCTTCCTTGGATTTATCAATATCTAGTGAAATTACGGGATTCTTTAATATCCCTTGAACGAAGGTGTTATGGAATATTTTCATTGACTACAAACCCCGTGTACGTGATTCTAGAAAATGATGTGAATTTGAAATACTCTTATGCTTGAGATTATCTAGGCATCCTTGTTCCTCAAGCTTGACTAAATGTCTTGTTACTTGTATAAATAACCTTTCATAGAAAAAAAGGGTATTAATGTTCTTATTTATTTTATTACTATAAGAATAAGATTCGATATTCTATCCTATGTTTATGGAGGACTGAGTCCTTCATTTGTTAAATTGAAAATCCTATTTAAATTACTATTGGAGGGTTGAGTTAACAACTTGAAATTCAATCCTATTATTTGACAGTCGAGCCTTAAAGATTAAAAGATGAGCCTATTGACAAATATTTAAGCCTTATGTTTGTGTGTTTTAAGTTGAGATCACAATTTTAGAAATTAGCTAGTTGATCATAATTCAAGACTATTAATTATGAATCCAAGTGAATTGGGAGCCAAACTTCTAGCTAAAAACCAAATCCTTAGTATTTAGTTATCGTTGAGGGTTTAGAAATCAAGCCATAATTGAGGATTCTTAGTGGAAGATTTGATTATATCCCATACCTAATTGATTTCTCCTCGGCTCGGGGTGGCCTCTAGGAAAAAGGACTATACACTAAACATAGAGCCTACAGTTGGGTGGAACATTGCAACCATGCCTTCAGTCACCAAGTCAAATGATCCACATAAGTATTTAATTGGTGTCTACTTCTTATTATCTTAGTATTTTGTATATTCTATTATTTTTTACTTGATATGATTCTATCATTTGATTACATTCAAGCTATAAATTTTCTTTAAGGAATGGTGATATCTTTAGTATTTTGTTGATGATAATGAACATATAAAATGTATAAATGTGTTATCTCTTCAATATATATTTAGAAATATATGTTATTATAGAGAAAAGTGGCATCTCAAATAATCATAATATTTATTTTAATATATTTATTTGTAAACCAATTAAATGCAAGGAATATGATATATCTTTATGAATATTACAAATAATTATTACAATAAAGTATTATGATTCCATACATTAAGGCTTTATAATTTTTATAATGGTTATGCTTTATTATGTAGAGTTTAACTTGTTAAGTTTTCTATGTTTTCATATCTTAAGTCCTAACTTGATTAACATGTAATTCATTTTCATAATAACAACATAAAGAGGATCACTGAAAGAAACAAAATCACAAAGAACACAAAAATTTACCCTAGGAAACCCTAAAGGGAGAAACCCAACAAAACTTCCTCTATATAGATTACCAGTATGTAATGACCAAAGAACAAGGTCTCATACATAGAGAGACCAAACCCAAAGCATAAGAGCTAAGACACCAAAGATATTGGTTCTCCTCCTTCTTATGTCTCTCCTTCTTTCTCTCTCTTGTGCAATACAAGTGTGAGTGTATGTGTATAAATGAGGGAGGGAGCCTCCCTATTTATACTAAATTTCCCAACTGACTTTTACCCTAACTGGGTCGACCTACCTAACTGGAAAGGCTGACCTACCTAGGTAAACTTCACAATAATAATTATAGTCATATTTTCTGGGTACTATTGACCAGACTTACAACTAAGGGGTTACCTCATGATATTTACATGACCTTTTACATTAGTAACATCTCCCGAAGGAGGAATAATAATAATGTGAAGTGCAAGTAGAATATTCTTTTTCAACACCCCCCCTTAAAAAGAAGGGTATTCTACTAATAGTAACAACTGCTAGTGTGGCTTGATACACCATCATCGAAAGGAGAGAGAGGAGGAGGAGGAATCATCAACACCATATTTTAGAACATATTCTAGTACATCTATACATCATCATAAGTTTTGAACAACATCATCATTATCTTCAGTACAGAGCTGAAGTAATATCATCAACATCTTGAGTACAGAGCTGAAGTAACATCATCAACATCTTGAGTACAAAGTTGAAGTAACATCATCTACAACATGGAACTGGGGCATCATTATCTATGACATGGAACAACGACATCATTATCTGCAAGATGGAACCAGAACATCAACAACAACATGGAGATGGAGCATCATCATCTGTCATATGGAACTAGAGAATATTTTGTGGGATGAATCTAGAGTATCATCATCCTATGGAACATAACCATATGCAACATAGAACTGGAACATCATTAGCAGCATGGAGCTAGAGCATCATCATCTGCAGTACGGAACTGGAGCATCATCTGCAACATGGAGCTGGAATATCATTATCATATGTTGGAACATCCTCATCTACATAAAAACTGATACATCACTATAATCAACAACATGAGGCTGGATCATCAACATAAATCTAGAATAACAACAACTACATGTGACATCATCATCAACAACTCGAGGCTGGAGCAACATCATCTATGGTAGGTATTACAACAATCAACATGATCCTTCCTTTTGGATTTATGGGATCATGGACAACACATCTATGGTACTCAGACAATCCTTCCTTTCATAATTACAGGATCAAGTGTTTACGAAGCTACCAATACTAATCACAGTTAACACATACATACATAAGATGATCCTTCCTTTTGGAATTACGAGATTAAGTCCATCACCAACATCCTGGACGATCCTTTGTTTCAAAATTATGGGATCAAGTCCACTTACAAATATTCTAGACTATCCTTCCTTTCATAATTATAGGATCAAGTCCACTACTAACATCCTGGATGATCCTTCCTTTCGCAATTATGGGATCAAGTCCTCTACTAACATTCTAGAAAATCCCTCCTTTCGGAATTATGGGATCAAGTCCACTTCTAACGTTTTGTATGGTCCTTCCTTTCAGAATTGTTGGATCAACTCCTCTGCTAACATTCTGGATGATCCTTCCTTTCATAATTATGAGATCAAGTCCACTACCAACATTCTAGATGATCCTTCCTTTCATAATTATGGAATCAAGTCCTCTACTAACATTCTAGACGATCCTTCCTTTTAGATTTACGAGATCAAGTCTAAGGATGGTTAGTCCTTCCACGTCGACATTTAAGGCTATCCTTCCTTTCAGAATTATGGGATCAAGTCTAAGGATCGTTAGTCCTAAATTCAACATCTTGGACGATCCTCCCTTTTGAAATTACGGAATCCAGTCCAACAATATCAACATTCAAGACGACCCTTCCTTTCGTAATTATGGGATCAAGTCTAAGGATGATCAATCCCAACATCATCATCTTGGACGATCCTTCCTTTTGGAATTACGGGATCCAGCCCAACAAGATCAACATATAAGACAATCCTTCCTTTTAGAATTATGGGATCATGTCTAAGGATGATAGTCCTTCCACGTCAACATTTAAGATGATCCTTCCTTTCAAAATTACATGATCAACTCTAAGAATGGTTAGTCCTAACCTAAAAATATTGGATGATCCTCCCTTTCGGAATTACGAGATACATTCCAACAATATCAACCTTTAAGACTATCCTTCATTTCAGAATTATGAGATCGAGTCTAAGGATGATCAATCCCAACATCATCATCTTGGATGACCCTTATTTGGAATTACGAGATCCAGTCCAACAAGATGAACATTTAAGATGATCCTTCCTTTTGGAATTACGGGATCAAGTCTAAGGATGATCAATCCTAACTGAGCTACATGTTGTGTTCAGGATTCCATATCATCAATAATAATCCCCCTTTTGAGGGAAGTAATTATGGAAAACACCAAGATTGTCTTTAAAATGTTCAAACTTCACACAAGACATAGGCTTAGTCAACACATCTGCAACATGCTCATTTGTGCTCACATATTGAAGATTTATATCTCCCTTATGCACCATGTCATGAATGTAGAAGTATCAGATTTATATGTGCTTCATATTATCATGGAACATGAGGTTCTATGTCATCTTCATGTAGTTTTGGTTATCACATAGAATCATGGTAGCATCCATATCCAGATCGAATAGATTTGATAACAAATTTCGAAGCCATATAGATTCACAACTCGTAGAACAAGAATCAACATATTCCGCTTCTACAGTGCTGAGAGCAACACTGGAATGCTTCCTTCTTAGCCATGAGATTGGGGCTGACCCCAGACTGAAACATCCTCCTGAAGTGATATTTCTATATAAGACACTTCTTTCCCAATTTGAATCTGTATAACCATACAATCTAAAGTCATGATCTCTAGTATAACTGAGACCATAGTCTATCATACCTTTTAGGTACCTCATCACATGATTTGCAGCTATCAAGTAAACATGTTTGGGTTCAACCAAATACTGACTCAAAGTGTTCACATCAAATCATATATCTAGTTGTGTATTCATCAGATACATGATTCAATGAACCAATGATATGTCTGTATAGTGACACATCCACTAATTCTGACGAAGTATTAGCAAACAACTTCAAGTTTGTATCCATGGGTGTGGCCATCGATTTACATTCCAATATTTCAAACCTTTTCAGGATTTCCACTACATAGTTCCCTTGGTTAAGGAAGATTCCTTTTGGGCTCTGCCATACTTCAAGACCTAGAAAATAATGCATCAAGCCAAGGTCTTTCATTTTTAATTCTGTAGTCATGCTTCTTCTTACACTCTGATATTTTCTTCTCATTACCTGTCAGGAATAAGTCATTCACATAAAACAATAATATGACAGGTTCATCGTCCATAACCTTATAGTAAAGGTTAGGATGAGCCTTACTTTTGGTAAAGCCCAAGCTCATTAGAAAACTATCGATTCTTCCATACCAAGCTCTTGGAGCTTGTTTCATTCCGTACAGAGCCTTCTTCAATTTACAGAAATGTGTTCTTTTGTCTTCGACTTCAAAACCTTGTGGTTGTTCTATGTACACTTCTCCTTCAATAACACCATTTAGGAAGGTTGTTTACACATCCATCTGATGTAACTTCCAGTATATCTTGGCTGCTAGTGGCATGATGGTTCTAATAGAAGTGTACCTTGCTACAAGAGAAAATGTATCTTCATAATTGATTCCTTCCTTTCAAGAGAATCCACAGGCCACAAATTTTGCTTTCTCTTCGCAATACTTCCATTGACTGTATGCTTTATCTTGTAGATCCATTTATAAGATACCACACTTTTTCCTTCTAGATTGGGAACTATTTCCCTTACATCATTCTTAATTATGGATTGGTATTCTTCTATCATAGATTCTACCCATTCTTTATTTTGAACAACTTCTTCAAAACAAGTAGTTTATTTTTCTACAATATCACATATCAAAGCCACATAACTAGGAAATGGCTTTGGCTTCTTGCTCTGCCTTGTGGAGCCTTCTAGAGCACCATACATTTCTGCTTCTTGAATAATATCACAGACCCAAGATGGCTTTATCTTGTGGGAGATATTCGTGTGGGGAGGTTCTTTTGGATCCAACATAACATGCTCTTCTGGAATCTCATCATCATGAGAAGGTGTAACTTCCTTCATCGGTTTTATAGCTCTAGTAGCTACAACTTCTTATTCATATGTTTCTTTAAGTTGACACTTTCTTGAATTATTGAGAGATCCATCTTCATCAAAGGTTACATCCTTGTTGATTCCCATATGACGGTGACCTGGTATATATATGTTGAAGGAATTAGAGACCTCACAGTACCCAACAAATATTCCTTTCTTTTCGGAAGAATCTAATTTGGATATTTTCTATTTTGGTATATGAACAAACATTGGACAACCAAGTATATTCAGGTGACTTGCCTCTGGTTTCTTGGCGGTGAAAATTTCTTCAAGGGTTTTGAATCCAAGTGCACTATGGCATATTATTTTATGTACATATAATGTTTTCCTTGTTGCTTCAACCCATAAGTACATACGAATATCTTGATCATGGATCACTAGCTTTTTTTGAGTGACCTCTTAGTTCATACAAGCCACCCTTTAGTGACAAATACATCTTTTAGAGAACATATTATTTAAATTCTACTTTTGCTAACTCCTTGGGAGGTTCTTATTCTTCTTCTTCTTCAAAGTTAGCAAGATGTATTTTGTTATTCTTCCTCTTAAATTCTTCTTTCTTTGTCAGACAATTTCTAGCAATGTGTATTATCTTGTCACATTGGTAACATTAATAAGAGGAGAATTATTTATCCTTGTAATCTCCCTTTTTATTCTTTTGAAACTTATTAGGAGGATAAGGCCCCTAATGAATTTCCTTCTTGAAATGATGCTTTCCTTTTCTTTTTCTGGTGTGAGTAGCTAGAGCATGTCATATTCTCTAAGTAGTGCTTCTCGATTAGCTAGTCTAGCTTCTTCTTGAACGCATTCTTCCCATAGGATATCAAATTTTAGTATTTCCTTCCTTCCATATATTTTCTAGATGAAGGAATCCCATTTTCTAGTAAGACCATTGAGAATGGTCATTACTAGTTCAATTTTATCAATCTTGTCTTGAATTGCTTCTAGTTGTTATTTGAATTCAGAGAGTGAAGTATTCATGGATGGATTCACCCTTCCTCATATTTGTACTTTTGAGTTGGGATCTCAAGTTCATATTTTGGTTGATGTTTCTTCCTTCATACATTCCTGATAGGACATCAAACATCTCTTAAGTTCTATCCTTATAGGATACTTGAGAAATCAAGTGATCCTTGATTAAATTAGTGATGATCCTCTTAGCACTAATCATATATTTCTTGTACTTTTCTTTTGCTTTATATTCTTTGGGCTCTGACACAAGTCCCTTGATAAACTTTGCAAGATCATTCTCTTCTAGAATGATTCCAATTATGTACCTCCAAGCACAAAAAATTTCTATACCTTCCAACTTGTTGTCAAGATTAGTGCTTGGAGACATCTTGTCCTGGAGATCAGAAAATGACAAAAAATGAAAATTTCTTAGAAATGAAAAATGTACTCACCAAAATATGCGCTTGGCTGAGTAAAGTATGATGGTATATTCATTTTTTGAAGAATCCAAAATCTAACCCTTGGAAATGGACTTGCAAGATTCTAGACTACAATTTTTGGTTATGTTTCTGGTTTTCTAGTTTCAATCCAAACTAGGGCTTTAATTTCCGAAGGATATGCCCACTAGAAAATTTGATATTGGTGCCAAAATATGCACCTAGGAGGGGTGCACTTTCCTATGTCACTTGCACTAAAAAAATCCACTTTATCATAAAACCCTAATTTCCTTTTCCGGAGAAGGAGAGAGAGATTTACCTCATGAAAGCTTCTATTTTTCAGGCTAGCTCTGATACCATGTTAAGTTTTCTATGTTTTCATAGCTTAAGGACTAACTTGATTATAATTTAATACATTTTCATAATAATAGCATAAAGAGGATCACTAAAAGAAACACAATCAAAAGGTACACAACAATTTACCCTGGGAAACCCTAAAGGGAAAAACCCAACAATACTTCCTCAATATAGATTACCAGTATGAAATTACCAAATAACAAGGTCTCATAGATAGAGAGACCAAACCCCGAGCATAAGAGCTAAGAAACCAAAGACACAGGTCCCCCTCCTTCTTCTATATATCCTTCTTTCTCTCTATTGTGCAATACAAGTGTGAGTGTGTGTGTATAAATGAGGGAGGGAGCCTCCCTATTTATATTACACTTCCCAACTGACTTTTACCCTAACTGGGTCGACCTACCTAACTAGAAAGGCCAACCTACCAAGGTAAACTTCGAAATAATAATTATAATCATATTTTCTGGATGCTATTGACCCGACTTACAACGGAGGGTTTAACTCATGATATTTACATGACCTTTTACATCAGTAACATCTCCCGAAGGAAGAACAATAATAATAATGTGAATTACAAGTAGAATATTCTTCAAAATTACATTATTTCAACATAACCGAATTATGGATTTATATCATTCTTTTTAGACTTGGCTAATCTTTCCTGACCTTTGGCCAAAAAATCCTTCAAGATAAATATCTATCTAAAATTATGTTTATATTATTTAATTATGTTTGTGTTTAAATGTGTCTTATCCAAAGGTTAATGTTGCTTGTACCCGTATTAAATTGGATATTAGTATCTTATGTTAATGATGTTGTGATTATGAAAAAAAGTACTAATGTGCACTGTTGTAATGTCGTAGCTACAAATAAAATGAACAAAAATATATCAAGTATTTCACGCTTGAAAGGATGCATATACAAGTAAGTATTCCGTAAAGAAATAACTATTATAAATGAAGAATCATGGCATTAGATATTCTTCGCTTAATATATTAAAATTAAGGTATTTGGTTCTCCTTACCTACTATGGGGAATATTACTGATCATCATTAGCTAGCTATTTTAAAGGAAGGAGATGCCATATTAGGAATGGTAGAATTTAGATATGGTTATGTAGATGCTTAGATATTTAAAAATTTCAACACTTTTATATAATAGTGTTGTTTCATTGTCGACTAGTTCTATAGTAGGTGTATAGAATGATTTATCTCCCCATAACTGAACAAAGAGTAGCTATTAAATTCAACGTAATCTGAACTACAGTAAAGCTGGAGTACTACTAATATACAGAAACTAGGAGGATTGATTGTTGGTATATGCAGAATTGAATTACAATACTTAATGAGACTTGATATTAAAACTTAAGTTTAAAAACAAACAAATTGAAATAATAATGATAATGATAATGATTGAGAAAGAGTTCATTCTTGCTAGCTCATTCAGTTAAGGTATGGGTCTCGATAACAGGGAGACCCAGGTTCAATTCTCCTTAGGGGTGAGCTAGTTGGGAGGAGACACCAAAAAAACCAATCATGTTTAGGATTGGTGTGGCCCAATCCCGATGCAATCCCCAAGTGAATTTGATGGATTATATGCCCCAGGTTCAATGGTTCAATGCACTATCCCCGAGTTATGGGAATTCAAACAAACAAACAAAAAAATATATAATGATTGAGCAAGAAATGTTATGTTGAACAACTATGGGGACATCGCAGTTGTATGTGTATCCTAAATAGTGCCTATAGGAGATACGTCTGAGCATTGTAAAAATCAAATGAAGGGTATCATCCTTGTACCATAGAAGTGTATATACTTGAGGAATCATGCATGTGAACTAGTATTTTTGTCAGGAGATGAACCTCATGTATGCATTCCAGAACTTATGAAAGAGTTAAAAATGGTAGCTAATAAATAAGTTGGCACATCATTTCCATATAGGAGGTATGTGTCCAAATGTTGCTTTAAATGGAATACAAAGTCATTTTCCTTTTAATTTGAATTATACATATACAATGATGGAAACTAATGCAGGTAATTTGTGAAATGAATATTATGTGACAGGATAGTTCTTATAAAAAAATTTAACTCTAAAAGAGTTGCAAACAAGAGGCAGAGACAAAATTACTCAAACGGAGTTGTTACGTATTATTCATATCTTCAAGTCCTCTTGGTTTTAAATAATCAATAATTATGTAAATGTTGTATGCCAAGGTTATAGAAAAATTTGCATTGTTTATTGTAAAGAGCAAGTGAGTGGAGGCAAAGAACCTTCAATATCTCCAAAATGAATGCCAAAGATGTGGATACTTTCAAAATCAAGCAAGAGTAACTAACTATAAAGAATCGACATGTTGAAAAAACCACTGGAAATTGAAAATGTTGTCTAAAAATAATAACATTGAGGACAATGCTATTCTTAAGGCATGGAGGATTTAATATCTCTACATGGTGATGTATGATGTAAATTGAAATGGAAAAATAATTAAAGTATACTTAGGAGACTGACGTTCAGTGCAACACAACGACGGGGCAATGGAATCCACTATGGGGAGAGGTGGACGGTTAGGAAATAACAATGATTAGATGCCATTATGGTGCAGAGGGTGCCAAAAGGAAAATAAGTTATTCTTCACTAGCTTATATCTGGTGTTAATAAAACTATCCCTATTACGAGGACACTCGGTTACTAGCATAAAAACTAATCACTATGATTACAAGAGGGATATGTGAAATACACCACTATTATTATGAGGAGTTAAATGTTATTGTTATCCCATTGAAGCATAACTATTATTAATATTATGTGTTCAATTACCTTAACTTAAACTAGAGATATCTTTAGGATCTTTATTGAAAACAATCTCTTCTAAGGGAAGCCAACTTCCATTCTTAATAGCAAATTAATTATTTAAATAAAATACTTTCAAAGTCGTCGTAAAAATAATGACAATATAAGAAATTTATTTTATTTCTTAATAGCAAATTAATTATTTAAATAAAATACTTTCAAAGTCGTTGTAAAATTAATGATAATATAAGAAATTTATTTTATTAGAATATATATATATATATATATATATTTCCTCGAAAAAATTCGTAATTTTATTGCATCAAAACACAAAATTACATTCGCAGATGTATAAAAGACAAAAAGAATTCCCCATACATTGTCAACAAAAAAACAAATAAAAATACATGTATCATCCATGCGAATGCATTTGCAGTTTTGGACAAACAAAGTATCCTCTCAAAACATAGCAGAGTATAACACATAATAAGGTCGCTCACTGTATCCATAGAACCAAAAAAGAAAAGAAAGCTGAAACTACCCTTGAAACCCTTTCAACAAGTAGATCCAGTGCATCAATGATGAGACTGCAGGAACCAGAGCCTGCATCCACGCTCAAGAAATGGAAGAGATATAAATCGATCCAGTGGTTTACCTTGAGCATTTGAGCCAATCTGCAAAAGAGGCCAAGAAGGTAGAAATTCCAGCAGCAGAAGAACAATTATGTGAATCGCAGATTCAAGAAACTTTCCCATTTTTAGTTCCAGTATATAATCATGGTTGTAACGCTCATCTCTTTGGAAATATGCAAGGTATGTCCAACATAGAGAATCATAATGATTAGGGTATGGTTGATTACATTGAAAGGTGGTTTCAATCTATCATGCAACTTTCAGATGCTCTTCTCCTTTAGAAAAATTTGGAATTCAATCAGTCGGTTTTGCTTGATCCTCATACCTTTGTAATTATTCATGTATATCTTTCTTCAAAAGGTATGAGTTTGATTTTGCTTCTTCTATGTCGATGGTTGCATTGGAAATTTTCCTATACTTGAAGGGATTATTTTATTTTCAAGTAGGGTAGGTAGGATAGGCATAAAGAAGCTCAGTTGTGTAAAGAAATTGGTAGGGATCTAGTGGAAGTTAGTATGTTGGATCTTAAATAAACCTGTCTTTACCAAATAAATTTATGGATTCATCACTTTCAGCTATGTTTATCACAAAGATGGGATATGGAATGCCTGAGGATAATTCATTTACATGAGGACATGTAAATAAGAAGGTATGGGGGAGAAAAGCATAAAAGAATAAAATAATGAGTTGGTCTGATAATCCTGTTCTTCATAGAGTTCAAATTATTAACATCATTTATTCTATGCCAAATATGGACATCAACACTCCGTATAGTTTATGGGAGGACAAATTCAACAATCAATCAATCAACTTCTTGGAGGATACACTCACCATATGGTCTTGATCTGCACATATGGTACAGGTACAATAACAATATTGAGGTATGCATTTTGAAACCTCTTGATTTAATTAAATACAAGAAAAAAATTATGGACAAGTGCAAACCCTGTATCTAAATTGTGCTCAGTTTATCTAAATCCTTCCCATGTTGTTTATTCTTGATTACTAAACCATTGTTTCCTACCTTATTAAACAATTGTTTCTTGTTTACATTTTGAATCCTTTCAGTGATTCAAAATGTTCTCTTTAATGGTATGCCAAGGTTTTCATAAGTCTGTAGAAGATTTTCGTATGGCAATCTTCTCTCCTATGCCTTACCTTTGGGAAACCCATTTTTAAATTATGATAAATAAATCCTCTACATTGTTAAAAGGAAAATGATATCAATAATGGAAACAACCAAGTGTTGGATGGCGGAGTCTTCATTTTGTTGAAGGAGATGGGTATATATTAATTGTTTTGAATGTGCATGAGCTCTTCTCAATGCTTACACCCATTACCAAGTAGACAAATCTCGGGATTGCTAGTATTCCTTTACTTTGCCAATGTTATAAGAAGGATTCATTTGCATGAGGACATGCAAATAGACAGGAATGGGGGATTATTTAGCACATGTTTCTTCAAATTCTTGGTTTTCTTCATGAACATATGGCTAATTTTATGATGATTATGAAAGTCTTTTTCTTAAGAAAGTGGCATTCTTACTGCACCATTCATATTTTGCCACACAAAATCAGTTTTGTTTTAATACATACATTATGAAGTAAAGTTGACCCGAAGTAAAGATTTATGCATAATCCTGAAGGCCGAGGTGAATTTTGCTATCGAGGTTGAGTGGTTGGACATATTGTGAATCTGAAAGTTTGAGGAAGTTGCTTTACAAATTGGCCTGAATGAGATGTTGTCGAGGTGCATACAATAGTCGCTTTGTGTAGCACACCATATCATGATTGAGTCTATTCTATGTGCACTGTTTCTGGAGAGTATTTGGCGCAAACAAGCTCAGTCATTCATGCCTGTCTTGATTTCTGGAGTTAACCACAATATAGGAAAGGCACCACTTTGTGCGTTTGTTAAATTTGTGTTTGCTTGGGTAATTCTTAGTGGAATCCATATTTGTTGTGGGAAATTGGTTGTTGTTGCACAAAACTTTTGATTCAAATATTTATGCAAAAGCCAATTCCATGGTCTGGTTTCCTAGAAACGCTTTGGGAAAATATGCAGGGAACTGGATGGTAAGACAAGAGTTAAAATGGGTATGGAGGTCTAACAACTTTTGTCCATTCATATTATTCAATAGAGATGATATTTGTAGGACGATGAAGCAGATGAAGAAGAAGGCATTCCAGATACTACATAGAGTTAGCAATTTTCTCAGTTTTTGTAGGGACTTTTCTTTGGATGAGGACATGCAAAGATTTGGGTTTGGGGGGAATGTTAGGGCCCAAATTTGATCAATTTTCATGCCTGATATCTTTTTATATGATCTCGTACTCCTAATTTTGATTTAAACATTGACCCAAATCGATATCTAAAGGCCCCAAAATTTTCTTTAACAGTTCTCTTGTTTTCAATTAAGTTTTGAGAGTTTTTAATGCAAAATCTCATTCATAATATGAATTCTTGTACTAATGCTCTAGTACCAGGATGAGAAGAGTGGGAACGTTTCAATGATAGTCCCTCTATGAGAATATTCATGAACAACCCGAAATGAAAATCAAATTCGGAACTCTACAGTTTCGGTATCTGTTCTGGTACCTGTTCCAATACCTGATCCAACACTCAATCCAGTACCCATATTTTTAGCAGTGAATATTTCTGAACTTCCATATTGCACCTCAATATGTATACACATGGAAGCATATCCATCTGAATGGTCCAATGGTTTTGAAGACAAACTATCTAGCTACAAAACCCATAAATCCTTTCACCAGATAATTCACGACCACCAAAGAGATATCGAAGGGGAATTTTTCCAATTTTTGCCAAACTGCGTTTTCTAAGTTGGTTGTTTCTGAGTTGTTTGAACGAATTTTGAATTTGGGAATTTTGTTTCAGGTTTTTCATACTTGATGCAAGTGTATAAATAATAGGAGGGTCTAGGTGTGTGGATGGAATGCAAGGAGGAACAGATCTTATCTATTTCCAAGAGCAGAATTTTGTTGTAGTGTTTTCTTTTATAGTATAAGTATTTTTGAAATTTCTTGAATGTAGTGTTAGAGACATATGGAATCCTGAGTCTGGAAGGGTCCACAACTCGGGCATGTTTGCAGATATTAGTTAACTGGTGTGAATTTAGATTGTAGAAATTTATTTCAATGATAGTTCGAGAATGATTTCACTTTGCTTCCTATTCATCTGAAGTTGTAGATTAATGGTGGTTTGAAATTAAGGTGTGACAGTAGTTTGTTTTCATTTATGGGTTGAGACAGTTATTTGGTTGTTTAAAAGGAAAGGATATTTTGTGTTAATAGATGTGGATTTGATTAATTGGAGATATGGCCTAGACACATTATTTCAAAATAATGGATTGATTGCATTGCAGAAGTTATTTCCTGTTGATGAGAGATTAAGGTTGAATTTCCTTTTAATTCCAGTGGTAGTGATTGATTCCTGGTTAAAGATAAGAGTGTGAATGTATTAAAATATCCAGGACCACTATAAGTTCCTTTGATGATTAAATTTCCATCTTCTGAAATCTTTGAGTTAACTTTAATTTGTCAGGACTGGTGGTTTGAATTTCATTACACCAACACTTTTTGAAGCTTGGATTCAGTTCTCAAAGTATAAAAGACAGTTGGAAAACAAAGTATTGATGATTTACTGGAATTTTCTCATGGTGTTGAATAGTTTATGGTTATAGTTTGGAAAAATATAATTTTCTTGTGAATAACTTTGAAGGGATGTAGTTTGAAAGGGTGGAATGATAGTACCAGATTAGTACCAAAGCAGTACTATATGTGTTTTGATGCTTTGTAATCATTTGGACATGGTTTGATTCAGAAATTTTTTAATTAGTTTAATAGAATAAGTTTGGTTTTTACTACAATATTGCACTTACAGTGTTGGTGCCTCAAAGTTTACCTTCTTGGGTTGACAATTTAATGTTAGTTATTATTGGTGATATATTTTTACTGACAGATTTCACAGGGTAATCAGAAGTCAGAACAAAAGAAGCAGAAAGAAGTTGAAAATATTGTCGCCAGTAAGGATGAAGAAATTACTCATTTGAAGAATCATAGTCAAGACTTGATCACACAGATGAAGAAATTAAAAAGAGAAAAAATATCGCAAGAAGAAATCCAAGGGAAATTCCACCAAAAGTAACTGGATCTCCACAATGAATTCAATAAGAATCTATTAGAAAAAAAATGAAGAAAGTTCTCGCTTAAAATTTTTGAATCAAGGGTCAACTGAACAAATAAAAACAAATTTAAAAAATGAGAAGTCAAAAAAATAATCAGAGTATTATCAACCAATAAATCGTGAGAATCACAAACAAAAATTGATACAACCAACATCAAAGTAAGGGAGAAAATAAACATCATTCTTCTTATAGATAAACCAACTACAACCTTGAAAATGAACAAAAGCAACACTTCAAAAGTGATTCGAGTACCATATCGCCATCCAAATTACAAGAGTCATTATGATAGATGACAAGATCAAAAGGAGAATTACCAATATAATTCCTACAAAAAGAAAGGACAAAATCAACAACTCCCATCAATCAATCCGCAAACAATTCCATTAAAGGTAGATCTCAGATGGATGACTTAAAAAATGACACAACATTTACGCACAATGTTTAAAAGAATGTATCGTCTTATTTAATCAAATGTTGCAACTACCAACACACAATGTCATGAGAAAGTGTTACGAGCAAGAACTAGGGATAAAGTCTTCCATAATTGTGCGTTGAGGACAAAACAATTCTAAGGGAGAGGAAATGTAATGAACCAAAAATATATAATAAATAGACATTAATAACTACTAATATTTAAATAACTAATTCTTAATGAAGAGACACCTTGATGAAAGGTTATGTCTCTTTATGAAAGGGCACCCATCATGGGTATTTATACAAGCAGCCTTCTTAGTGTAATATCATCAATTATCTATTATTCATATATTTATCCATTTATGGAGTTTCTATCCTATTTACGTTGGATTTTCCCATAAGAAACAATATTTTACTGTTCCATCTCAAGTGCGATGTAATGTCCCGGTTTTGACCCTGTTACATTAGATGTATATGATGTATAAATTGTAAATGATCATGGTGTGGAGCTACAGGCCAAGGCCCCACCATTGATCGGTTATGCTATGTTTTGGGATTTAAATGGTTGCCAATGGTATATCGGGGCATGCGGTATATATTATGTTGGTCATCATGTAAATATGCATCTATAATTAATTAAATGAATCCGACCAGCTACGATCACGGCAACTAAATCGAAAGGGGCATGATTTTCACAAGGATAGGGGTGGGGAAGTGTTAAACCTTGGCCAATGAGAGAAAAACCCATGTTCCATCTTCCCTTGTTTTATTCCAACCACTTTCATTAAAAATGGCTACTGGTGGTTGAGGTAGTTAATGGTCTTTGGGAGTGGGGTGGCAGGACTGTCAGTCCTCACCCACACGCACACTCCACCCATGGTTGACTCCACAATGGCAAAAAAACGCTCACGCACTTCCAATTCACATCCTCTGGTTTTGTCTGTTCATCCACACGCAGAGGTAGAGCTGCTAATATTCACGCAGGGGCCGTTGTCTATTCTTTTGTTCCCACACACAGACTTCTTCTGGCTTGGTCTCACGCAACCAGGACAGAGGAGTTGTTTCCACTACCATTCACGTTTTCCTCCCAAAGGAATCGACTGTGTTTTAACCCGTAGTCGGAATTGGGTGTGGATTTCTCTCACGCGCTGTGTTTTTCCTCTGTATTTGGGAGTCTGGGTAAGTCTCCCTAGTGGTTTTCATTGCCCAGGACGGGCTGTGTTCCCCATGTTTGTTGTGAGTTGTGCTCACTGTTACATTTTGGGTTGCTGATTTTCCCCCACATTGTTGGCTGTGATTGCCGTGGTCTACTTACATTTTTGGGGATTGTTCTAAATTGGGTTGAGAGTCATTTTGGCCATGATAGTGCCAAGAATGACTCAATAATTTGTTTTCCCTGTGTAAGCTGTGACAGCTGACTTAATTGCTTGTGTGCAATGGTTGGTCTTTGGACTGCGTAAGGAGCAAGGATGGGGGCTTGGGTTGCTTGATAAACCTGGTGGCTGGAAACCACATAGATAGAGCTAGAGGGATGGCCTTCTTCTCCATCACCCCTGAATAGCACTGGAAGGGAATGCAGGGCCATAGGGACTGTGTAGCAAAGAAGGGACTGATTCCTTGTGTTGGGTGTGTTTGGGTGTCCTATAGGTCAGGCTAGTTCTGGTGTAGGTGTTCTTGGCTCTGTAATGAGCTCACCAGCTTAGTATTAAGCCTTTCCCCAACTCCTTGAGCCTGATAAACCCAACTGTGTTAGCTTGGCTGTGTTTTGTATATCCTTGGCTATGTGTAAGCCTGCTAGTTCCCTTATTCCTTGGAGAATCATGCCCAGCTCAGGGGTGGCAGCGTTGCTGAGAGATTAAGGAGNCAGTGACGTAGCTGGTTGTGGAACACGTTCATCATAAGATAAGTGATCTTGTGCCTTTGGATTCTGCAATTATCTTTTCTGTTAATTATATGTTGAACATGTCGAATGAATCCTTGAATGAATGCACAATTAATTCCACTGTGCAAGATACATAATTTTAGTTGTGTATGATGAATAATTGCATCTGTCCATGATAGATATTCATGTGTGTATAATTTAGTTGAATGTACAAGTTAAAGCATTCTGTTTTTAGCATTTTAGTATTTATGCATGTACATGTTCATGGGGCTCTTATTCCATGTGTTTGAAGCTTGTAGTCGCATCCTCTTCACCGGTTGGAGGCATGGGGACGTGATAGTATGGTATCAGAGCCATATTGGCAACAATGGGCCTCTATGGGCCAAGAAGGAGCAACTGACAGAGGTTGTATCTCATTTTGCCCAATAGAAATCACTGGATGACTGGAAAAATTTAAATGGCCTAAGTGTTGATAGTCGGAGCACTTAGAGGTTCAGACTTCCACCGTAGCGGAAGGGATTGTGGAAGAGACTTCTGACGTAGCGAAAGCGCAGCGAAATCCTGGCCGAAGGAACAGTTTGAGAAAAATCGAAAGAAGTTAACATTTGGCGAGCCGCCATTGCGGAAGCCAAAGTCATTTGTCTTCCGATGTAAGAAGTCCGCCAACGCCCGACGTTAAAATTGTTCTAAGTAAGTGCTGATCGGAAGAAGTTAACATTTGGAAAGCCGCCGTTGCGGAAGCCAAAGTCATTTGTCTTCCGATGTAAGAAGTTCACCAACACCCGATGATTAAAATTGTTCTAAGTAAGTGCCGATCAGAAGAAGTTAAGATTTGGCGAGCCGCCGTTGTGGAAGCCAAAGTCATTTGGCTTCCGATGTAAAAGGACTGTCGATGCCGATCAAGTTAGTTTGCATTGTGGAAGAAAGAATGCTTCCGAGAGCCGCCGTTGCGGAAGCAAGAATGCTTCTGAGAGCCGCCGTTGCGGAAGCAAAAATGCTTCCGAGAGACATCGTTGCGGAAGAAAAAGTGATTGAGCATCCGCCATTGTGGAAGCCAAAGCGATAAAGCTTCCAATTAGAAAGACTGTCGACGCTGATCAATCAGTTCATCGATCGGGAGAGAAAGTGGTTGAGCGTCTGCCGTTGCGGAAGCCAAAGCGCTAAGACTTCCGATGTGGAAAGACATCCGACAGCTGATGAGAAGGAAAGGAAAATTCTTATTTTTTCCATGGGATTTCTCAGCAGATTTCAACTATTTTCAGAGGGATTTTTCATCTATTTTTCAGTGAAATTTCAGGGCTGAAAAGGAGAAAAGAAGCAGCGATCTTATGCACCAGATTGTGCGAAAACCAATAATTTACAAAAAAAATTAAAAAAAATGAGGGCGCTGCCCTCGACCCGCCCTGCAGTGGCGAGCCACAAGGGGGAAATCCCCCTTGACCCCCGTCGTCCCCCTCAGATAGATGTTCTTTGATGAAGAAAATTCTATGTTTGGGTTAACTTGTTATTTTATGATCATTCCAGGAGAAGGTAAGTGATTCTGATTTATATGCTAGGCATCTAACATTTGTTTTATTAACACATTGCAGAGTCATAGTCACCTTTAAGGGAAGTATTCTAGATAGTGCATTTGATAAGCAAGTGGTGGTTCAGTATGAGAACCCATGATGGGTATGATGCTCGGGATTCTTACGAGCGAGCAGAAGATGCCATGGGAGAAAATGTACGTAATAGAAATGACGACATAGAGTCTAATGGGAGGAGATTTCGAGAGACACCGTCAGATGTTGCAACCACTATGAGAAGCTTAATTAAATACCAGGAGGAGCAGCATCAGTTGAATGCTGCTATGCTACAGATTTTGACAGACTTGCAAAGGAATATAGACTCTGGACAAGGTACAGCAAGACCAGAAGGCAGTAAGAGTAGTACTAGGAGAAGGAGAAGAACTTCTAGTGGAACATCTGATTCTGAAGAATCCAGCGGGGATTCCAGTTCTTCTTCTCATAAAAGAAAAAGAAAGAGACACCATAGGGATCGCACTCGAGATGAATTCAAGAAAGCTAAACCTCTTACGTTTGATGGTGAGGTAAAGACTGGACAAGAGGTTGAAGCTTGGCTTCTTGGTATTAAGAAGTACTTTCAAGTGCATGATTATTCAGGAAACATGAAGGCAAGAGTTTCCATATTCAATCTAAATGGAAGAGCATCCATTGGTGGGAACGCTTCAAGCAAGTGAAGAGGATCAGTGAAAGGAGGCTTAAGTGGAAACAGTTCAAGAAGTATTTCAAGTAGAAATACCTCTCTGACAGGTATTATGATGACAAGATTAAGGAGTTCCATGAGCTGAGATTGGGACAGCAAACCATGGAAGAGTATGCTAATAAGTTTTTGGAGCTATTGAGGTATGTCCGGTACATCAGAGATGAAAAAGTAAAGGTCCAGCGTTTTATGAGTGGATTACCTCAGTCTTACAAAGATAGAATTGAGTTCTATGAACCTAGAACTCTTGAAGAAGCGATAAGAAAGGCTAAGTATTGCTATGAGCAAAGCAAAGGTAAGCCAGATTTCCATAAGGCATGGAAGGACAAGAAGAATGAGAAGTTTGACCAAAGAAAGAAAGGTTTCAAACCTTCTAGCTTCAAGAATCAGCAGAAGAAGCCCTCCCAAGCTGCGAGTAAGCCAGTTGGAATGATAGGAGAAAAGCCTAAGGGTCCACAACAGAATAGAGGGCCACTTCAGTGTTGGAAATGTGGAGGACCCCACATGCGCAAAAATTGTCCACTCGAGAATGAGGGTGCAAGGCCAGCTTATAATGTTCAAGAAGCAAAAATAGTGGGTCAAGTAGCAAGGGCAGTTCCTAGGATTTATGCAGCACTGGAGGACCTTCAAGTGGATCACCAGTCAACTGTGGTTGAAGTAGCAGGTAAGATTGTTGAGCAATCTGTTTCTATTGTGATTGACCCTGGTTCTACCCACAGTTACATTACTCCTAGAGTAGTGGAGATTTGTGCTTTTAAGAAAGTAAAGCATAGGAAATCTTGGTTAGTTGAGCTAGCCACTGGAACTAAGAGAAAGGTCAGTGAAATGATAGAGAAATGTCCATTGGTCATGAATGGGTTGGTCACTTGTATAGACCTGAATGTGCTACCGCTTGGTTCCTATGATGTTCTCATTGGAATGGATTGGTTAGAATCTCATAGGGTGAAGCTTGATTGCTACAATAAGACTTTTGAATGCATGAATGAAGAAGGGAACCCAGTAGTTGTGAAAGGTATTCCAAAGGTGATTTTAGTAAGGCAGGTTTCAGCAATGCAGTTAAAGAAGTTCTGTAGGAAGGGTTTCCAGTTGTATGCAGCTTAGATTTTGGAGGAAACGAGAGATGAAAGTCCAAGGTTGGAGGACTATCAAGTGCTACAAGAATTCAGGGATGTGTTCCCTGATGAGATTCCATGGATTCCTCCAAAGCGGGACATTGATTTCACAATTGAACTTGTGCCAAGAGCAGCACCAGTGTCCAAGGCACCCTACAGGATGAGTATACTGGAGATGCTAGAGTTGAAGATGCAACTGCAAGAGTTGTTAGAAAAGAAGTATATTCGACCGAGTGTGTCTCCTTGGGGAGCACCAGTTCTGTTTGTAAAGAAGAAAGATGGTACACTCAGGTTATGTATTGATTATAGACAATTGAACAAGGTTATCGTGAAGAATAAATATCCTTTTCCTAGGATTGATGACCTCTTTGATCAAATGAGAGGAGAAAAGGTATTTTCCAAGATTGACTTGAGGTCTGGTTACCATCAGGTAAGGATCAAGGATGAAGACATTCATAAGACAACCTTCAGGACAAGGTATGGGCATTATGAGTTTGTAGTGGTACCATTTGGTCTCACAAATGCACCAGCTACATTTATGTGCCTTATGAATAGTGTCTTCAGCAAGTATTTGGACAAGTTTGTTCTTGTTTTCCTTGATGACATTCTTGTTTATTCCAAGGATAAGAAAGAGCATGAAGAGCATTTGAGATTGACATTGAAATTGCTCAGGGAACACCAGTTGTATGCAAAGCTGAGCAAGTGTGACTTCTATAGAGATAGAATTCAGTACTTGGGTCACATTATCTCAGAGGAGGGTATATCCGTGGACCCTAAAAAGATTGAAGCCATTATGAATTGGCCTACTCCAAGAAATGTGACAGATGTAAGATCTTTTATGGGACTTGCAGGATACTACAGGAGATTCATTGAGGGATTTTCCAAAGTTGCACATGCTATCACTTCCTTGCAAAAGAAGGGGATGAAGTTCGAATGGACATCGAGATGTGAAGAAATTTTCCAGTGGTTGAAGAATCTTCTCACCAGTGCACCAGTATTGAAGATTGTAGATCCAGAGACAGATTTTGTGGTGTGTACCGATGCATGCAAACAAGGGCTTGGAGGAGTCCTTATGCAAGACAACCACATGATATGTTATGAGTCAAGAAAGTTGAAGGAGCATGAGAAGAACTACATCACTCATGATCTAGAGCTTGCAACCATAGTACATGCTCTCAAGATGCGGAGACATTACTTAATGGGAAGGATATTTGAGCTCAGGACAGATCATTGTGGACTGAAGTACTTATTTGATCAGCCTACTCTGAATGCTAGGCAAGCAAGATGGCTGGAGTTTTTATGTGAGTTTGATTTTGAAATCAAGCACATAAAGGGAAAAGAGAATAAGGTAGCTGATGCACTCAGTAGGAAAGTGCAAGCAATGCATGTGGCATCTCTTAGTATTTTCCAATCAGATTTGAGGCAGCAGATTGCCAATCATGTTGCTGGAGATGAATTGTATGAGCAAGTAAAAGACAAAGTGCAGCAGCAAAGTCTTGAGAAGAGGTATGAGGGATATAAATTGGAAGAAGATGGACTTCTCACTTATAAAGGTAGAATTTATATTCCAGATGTAGCAGAGTTGAGGAGAATTGTCATGGATGAAATCCATCAAGCTCCATATTCTGGTCACCCAGGATATCAGAAGACAATTGCTACAGCTACAAAGCAGTACTTTTGGCCAGGTATGAAAAAGGATATGGTTGAGTACATTTCAAGATGTATGAAATGTCAACAGGTAAAGGTTGAGCATCAACATCCAGCAGGTTTGTTGCAGCCTTTGCCAGTTCTGGAATGGAAATGGGAAGTTATTTCCATGGATTTTATTATAGGATTTCCGATGACTTGGAGACAACATGATTCCATCATGGTTGTGGTAGACAAGTTGACTAAGGAAACACATTTTATACCAGTGAAGTCTACGCATACGACGGATGACATTGCAAAGATCTTCATGAAGGATATTTTCAAATTGCATGGATTGCCGAAGGCAATAGTCTCTGATAGGGATGTCAAGTTCACTTCCAACTTTTGGAAGGGGTTGTTTGCAGACTTGGGTACAAAGCTAAACTTCAGCACTGCATACCATCCTCAAACAGAGAGAGTTAATCAGGTACTTGAAGACATGATTTGCATGTACGTAATGGACAAACCAACCAAGTGGGAAGATTACTTGCACTTGGTAGAGTTTGCTTATAACAATGTACATCAGGCATCCTTGGGGATGAGTCCGTATGAAGCTTTGTATGGAAGAAGGTGTAGGACACCAGTGACTTGGGATAATCCAGTGAACCGGATTGTGCT
>LPNX010662518.1:792637-868423 GCA_001517045.1 Pseudotsuga menziesii
ACCGAGCCATAGGGTAGGTAAAGGTGCAATGGGAGCACTTTGGACCTGAAGAGGCTACATGGGAGCAGGAGGATGCCATGTGATTGGCACATCCATTTTTGTTCAATTCTGTAGAACACTGAGGCAATACTAGTGTAGCAATTTTGTTCAATTTTGTACAGCACTGAGGACAGTGCTATTGAAGGGGGAGGGGAATGTAATGTCCCAGTTTTGACCCCGTTACATTAGATGTATATGATGTATAAATTGTAAATGATCATGGTGTGGAGCTACAGGCCAAAGCCCCACCATTGATCGGTTATGCTATGTTTTGGGATTTAAATTGTTGCCGATGGTATATAGGGGCATGCGGCATATATTATGTTGGTCATCATGTAAATATGCATCTATAATTAATTAAATGAATCCAACCAGCTATGATCATGGCAACTAAATCGAAAGGGGCATGATTTTCATAAGGATAGGGGTGGGGAAGTGTTAAACCTTGGCCAATGAGAGAAAAACCCATGTGCCATCTTCCCTTGTTTTATTCCAACCACTTTCATTAAAAATGGTTGCTGGTGGTTGAGGTAGTTAATGGTCTTTGGGAGTGGGGTGGCAGGACTGTCAATCCTCACCCACATGCACACTCCACCCATGGTTGACTCCACAATGGCAAAAAAACGCTCACGCACTTCCAATTCGCATCCTCTGGTTTTGTCTGTTCATCCACGCACAAAGGTAGAGCTGTTAATATTCACGCAGGGGCCGTTGTCTATTCTTTTGTTCCCATGCACAGACTTCTTCCAGCTTGGTCTCACGCAACTAAGACAGAGGAGCTGTTTCCACTAACATTCACATTTTCATCCCAAAGGAATCAACTGTGTTTTAACCCGTAGTCGAAATTAGGTGTGGATTTCTCTCATGCGCTGTGTTTTTCCTCTGTATTTGGGAGTCTGGGTAAGTCTCCCTGGTGGTTTTCATTTCCCAGGACAGGCTGTGTTTCCCATGTTTGTTGTGAGCTGTGCTCACTGTTACATTTTTGGGTTGCTGATTTTCCCCCATGTTGTTGGTTGTGATTGCCATGGTCTACTTACATTTTTGGGGACTATTCTAAATTGGGTTGAGAGTCATTTTTGCCACGATAGGGCCAAGAATGACTCAGGAATTCGTTTTCCCTGTGTAAGCTGTGACAACTGACTTAATTGCTTGTGTGCAATGGTTGGTCTTCGGAATGTGTAAGGAGCAGGGATGGGGGCTTGGGTTGCTTGATAAACCTGGTGGCTGGAAACCACACAGACAGAGCTAGAGGGCTGGCCTTCTTCTCCATCACCCCTGAATAGCAATGGAAGGGAATGTAGGGCCTGAGGGACTGTGTAGCAGAGAAGGGACTGATTCGTTGTGTTGGGTGTGTTTGGGTGTCCTATAGGTCAGGCTAGTTCTGGTGTAGGTGTTCTTGGCTCTGTAATGAGCTCACCAGCTTAGCATTAAGCCTTTCCCCAACTCCTTGAGCCTGATAAACCCAACTGAGTTGGCTTGGATGTGTTTTGTATATCCTTGGCTATGTGTAAGCCTGCTAGTTCCCTTATTCCTTGGAGAATCATGCCCATCTCGGGGGTGGCAGCGTTGCTGAGAGATTAAGGAGCACGCTGGCCTATGGTTGGGTGGAATGTTGCAGTGACGTAGCTGGTTGCAGAACACGTTCATCATAAGATAAGTGATCTTGTGCCTTTGAATTCTGCAACTATCTTTTCTGTTAATTATATGTTGAACATGTCGAATGAATGCTTGAATGAATGCACGATTAATTCTGCTGTGCAAGATACATAATTTTAGTTGTGTATGATGAATAATTGCATCTGTCCATGATAGATATTCATGTGTGTATAATTTAGTTCAATGTACAAGTTTAAGCATTATGTTTTCAGCATTTCAGTAGTTATGCATGTACATGTTCATGGGGCTCTTAGCTCGTGTGTTTGAAGCTTGTAGTCGCATCCTCTTCGCCAGTCCGAGGCATGGGGACGTGACATGCGACTGATGTGGTTATTGGGTGTGCTTCCTATGGAACATGTTGTCATTTGGTAGTGTTCATATGGGATCATTCCCAAGCTGTGTCCGACTATCCAACAAGTGCTCGAGATTTGTTGTGCTTCCAACCACCAACATGGCGCCGCACTCTTGGGCTTACCAAGTTCCAAGGTTGAGTGTGGTCTTCTTTTGTGGCAACACACCCCTACTCAGTCCATGCACTCCACTTTCATTCTTTCATTTGGCCAAGGTACCACTTTCCAATTTTTGTTGACCGAACATGTTTTTTCCCACATGGAAACCCAAGCCCACTTCTTGGGCATGAAGGAAATGGGTCTAGCGCATGGTTGTAACACAAATAATGGAAAATTCCCTTTCTTCATCTCCAAATTCCAATACCATACACAATAACATTGGATATCAATACTATGCTTTTGTTGTGCTAGTTTCTTCTGTTATAGGACATCATTTCAATCCACTGGTATTATACAATGAACTAAGAAATTAACTACACACACATATATCCATTGGTAAAATGCTTCAATGGATGTGGATTTGGATTTGGCACAGAGAATATGTGGCAACATGAGGGAATCTTCTCATTAAATATTGTCTCGTAGGACACTGCCAGGAATTGTAGGAAGTAAATTCCCCCACCTACTCTTTGTTTTGACAGTAAATGTGTAGTTAGCAGTCTCATTAACTTCATCAAGAATTCTGGAGGAAGATAAGAACATTTTTTGTTTCTCTGGATAGTGGAATAGAAAAACTTTTTTGGTTAACGAGATAAAGCTCTAGTTATTACTCTATTTTTCTCTGTTTTTTTATTCTTGTGATGTAGCACTAGATACACCTATCTTTACCTCCAAAAATATTGGTATAATATCCAATCATTGTATCCTCCCACGGGCCACCCATAATTTTCTTTAATTGTTTTCCTATTATACAGTGTGTAAGAAAAATAAGAGCATAAGTTTGTTTGTTCTCCTTTGTCCTTGGAGAGTGTCCTCTCTAAAATGTGGTAGGAGTGTGTAGTGTGGGGATCTTATGCATCCCCCATTATTTTACCTTTTGAGTTTTGTAGTGTAGATCTTGTTGTGTGGGTTGTGAACAATATCTTGGAGTCTGCTAAAGAATGAACTGTCGTTGGAGAGTTTCTCCTATACCTGGATGAAGAAATTTGTAGAGGGAGTCCATGTGGTAATCTTAATTTATAGGCTAATTCATGTAATTTGAGCGCTGAGTGGAGTCTACCACCACCTGTTTGGATTAATCTCTCCCATGTATTGAATAAATCTATCAATTTCTACCTATTTAGATTGTGTGCGGGAGCCAAGTGAACTTGAGATAAATCGTCATTTGTTGTAGAAAGGTATCTCTCACCCTTATGAGGAACAATGAGGTTTGATATCTATTTATATTTGGGTCATTGTATTGGTCGCTTAAGAAGCTGAATATGTGCTTTGTTTTGGGGTAGAAAAATATTTTTTGTTCTGTGTTGGAGCCACAATTTGTTTGGAGTTACAAGTCAACAAAAGGAGGGAACCACCAGTTGTGTGCCTAATACTTTTTGTTAGTTGGATTTGTAAATGGTTGCTAGTAGCAGTTAGATATCCTCTCAAGTTCCATTGCTGGGAGATAGAGACTATGATCATTGGACAATTAGAATGAAAATATTTTTAAAAGCACAAGACCATTGGCAATCCATTGAATTTTGATTTATAGAACTTGATCAAACTACTCTTCAGGGTATGTGAGTCAAATGCATAGAAGGATCAAGTTAATGAAAATAAGAAAAAAGGATGCTAGAACCTTAGATTTTATCCTTCATGATCTTGATGATTAACAATTGTCAAAAATTGTAGCAACAAACTGAGCTAAGCAAGCTTGGAATATTTTAAAATTTGCATATCAAGGCAATGATAAGGTGAAAAAAGTTAAGTTACAAACCCTAAGACAAAATTTTGAAAATATGAAGATTAAGGGTTATGAAACTGTGGATCAATACATGACAAAGGCCAAAACAATAGTTAGTTAATTGAGATCTCATAGTGTAGATATTTAGACCAGAATGTAATTGAAAAAGTTTTAAGGAGTTTACCACATAATTTTACTCCTATGGCTCTCACAATTGAAGAAACCAAATATCTTTCCCAACTTTCCATTGATCGTTTAACAGGTTCAATGCTCTCCTATGAATCTCGGTTAAATTTAAAAGAAGATCCTTTGGAACACACTACAACAAATCCTGGAATTAGCGTCCCATTTAGCATCCCTTTTTAGTGTAAATTTTGTTTACATTGGGTGGTCAAACTAGACGCAAATTGGGATGCATCATGGACAAAAATTAAAGCGTCTAAAAACCATATTTTTTTTCTTCCTAGATAGCATCCTTTATGATGTCCAAAATAGCGTCTATTTTTTTTCTTATAGAATAGTGTCCAAATTTGCTTCCTAAACAACGTCGAGGTTTGCTTCCTAAATAGCGTCCTATTTTGCTTCCTAGCAAGTGTCCTCTTTTTCTTCTTAAATGGCATCCATGTTAGCACCATATTTGCATCCTTAATAGAACCATGTTAGCATCTAAATTAGCATCCAATATTGCATCCATTTTTTCTCCCACTTTAGCATCCCATTTTGCACCATGTTTTACTTCCAAATATGTGTCAATTTTCGCTTCCAAATTGCACCAATTTTTTGTTCCTTTTTTGCATTGTGTTTTGCTACCAAAATGACCTCAAATATTTCTTCTATTGTTGCACCATATTTTGCTTCCTATGTAGCATCATGTTTTACATCCAAATCGGCGTCTTATTTTGCTACCATATCAATGCCATGTTTGGCTTCATCATTAGCGCCATGTGTTGCATCCTTTTTAATGCATAGTTTCGCATCTTATGTTGCTACCATATCAACTCCATGTTTGGCTTCATCATTAGTGCCACGTGTTGCATCCTTTTTAATGCCTAGTTTCGTATCTCTCATTTTTTGGACACTAATTTAGTTGTTTTAAGTAGTTTTATATATGAATTTTGGTCATTTTGTTTAGTCACTTATCTCCCATTGTTTGGTCACTTATCTCTTATTTTTTGCTTACTAATTTAGTTGTTTGTAACCGATATTATAATATCATTAGGGAATGGAGGAATCAAACCACCAACCTCCCTCTTGTAAGGTAGGCGCTCTTCCATTGAGCTAGCACCCTTTAAGAATTTGGGAACCTGACTTACAAAGTCCTTTATAATGGTAAAAAGGATCAATACACAACTTTGAGTATCTAATGGTCAAAAAATGATGATAAATTATATAAGTTCACAATACATCATCAAGCAAGTTATGAAATCCATAAACCTTTTCTAGGAATTTTGAAAAAAACTCAAGAAATTGGCTTAATGGGATTGTGAAAATCAGTATTCCCTAGCAACCGTAAGTGTACCACTATATGAGACCTATAAAAAAAATTGTCTTAGTGTGGATGCTAAGGATATAGGAGATAAGCATGATCAGTATAGAGCCATGTATAAGTGGAGCAATAAGGATAATCAAAAAAGGATGATCAACCCAATAGTTGGTGCTTCACATGGATCCTATCCACCATGGGATGAGCAAAGTTCCTTCTTCCACCAAGCCAATGAATATCCACAAAGACACATGGTTAGGATATATTTTGATGCAAATTCATAATGTTTATTCACTTCCCAAGGTGATGTTGCAGTGCTTTCACTAGGATATCTACATGATCCCCAACAACATTGGATATAAGCATATTCATGGGGCCATGGAGTATAGGATGAGGCTGTATTTTTATCTTTTTCTTTGGAAAACCAGGTTTGACTTGAAACACTGGGAGAAGGAATAGAATCAGATATACTTAAAAAACTACAATCATGACAGGGAATAGAACTATACTCTATAGTCATTATGCAGATGTTGGAAATGGGTATAAATTCCTAAGGACTATGAACAACATCCATTTAAATATGAATTCAAAACTTCCATGTCAGAGGAATACTCGATGGCAGTGAGCTTACTGTTTCTAACATAAAGAAACAAAGAAGCCAGAAATGGAAGCTCCAGGGGGATATACATAACATTAGAACGCAAAATCAACACTCTAAAGAAGTTCCATCTAGATTTTGCATTATAAAAAATAAAGCATTCATAATATAGACAAAATTGACTGCGATCATATAATAGGTAATATTTGAATTACCTATATCACAATGTGATTACTCTATTGGGCAGGTTTCCATTTTGGTCACTACAGAAAGATCTTGTCATGAAAAAATCCATAATCTTTAGAATCCCATTATTATCAATTGGCAGATAATATCATAGTTAAATCATAAAATGCCATGTTCAAACACATGTTTCGATAATCATATCTCATAATGAAAGAAAGAGAAGAAAAAAGATTGATAAAATCAAGAAACTACCTTTGATGTGCCAATGCAAAACTTGGTTGATATGACATTGCATACATTTATTTAACAACACAACCTGCATCATACAACAAAATGTAGTGTTTAGATATTAAGAACTAGAGGAGTGTTGCATTATTGAAGACTGAACAAAAATTCCCTTCAACTTTTGTAATTATTCTTAGTTATTGAGTAAGTTGCTATGGATTTTATATTGAGGGGAGTTAAAAAAAAATTGTATTTCGTGTTAAGATGGGGTGCTAGAATAAGTTATGCTCAATAATATATTAGGATCCTTGATATAATATGTATTAATGTGTAATAATTATCATGAGTGTTAGTGACCAATCAAGTTAATGAATAACATTTAGTATTGGTAGTTAGAGACGGTCATGTAGTGTAAGTAATTAAACCACAATGAAAAGGTGCTAGCAAACTATATCAATTAACTCAATTAATATGTATTTCTACATCTCTTCTCTTTCACGAGTGTTCGATGATAAAGTCCAACTTTCATTGCACTAAATAGCCTCAAGGAGACGACAATGATGGAAAAAGATACCCTCCTTTTGAATATTAGTTTGAATTCTAGAATGTTAGTGGATCCTTCTAACCCTTGTAAAAACATAGATTATGTTTGCATAGTGCAACAAATTTGACTTTTAGGGGCGGTTGTCTTCCGCCTCCAAAAGTCACTTTTGGGGGTGGTTTTGGCTTTGGAGGCGATCTTTACAAAGCCTCCCGTAATAGCACCAATGCTAAAAGTTGACTTTTATGGGTGGTTTTGGAAGAGATCAAAACCACCCCCAAAAGTGACTTTTGGGAGCGATTGTAAACCCCCTCCCCCAAAAGTGACTTTTAAGGGCGGTTCTAAACCCCCCTGCCATTATCTACTTTTGGATGGAATTGGAAACATTTAAATGGTTAATTTTGCACTATTCCTATGGGAAGAAAATTTTCTTATACTAAATCACTGGCATACCAAGTGTGAATGATTGTGTTCACAATAAGAAACTACTATTCACAATAATAAGAGAAATTAATGTAAAATTGTCTATTGCATTACAATATTGTAATAATAGAATCCGTATTGTATAAAGCACTCTGAGATAAGACCATCATTTGTAACATTAGTGGAGGAACTAAATTCTCCATACATATAAGGCTTGATAAAACTATTCTAATCTTTAGGCTTCAAACATATGTGACCATGTTTGAATTGAAGTTCTCTAATTTTGCATCAGAATTAGTGCCAACCTAGTCAACTAGTTCAAAATTGGCGAAAAACATTAGAGGAAATTTGGGGTCTAAAATGGGCCTTATAAGAAAATGTGCCAAAAATAAATTCTTGTGAGTTGGATTTCAAGAACCAATATAATTTCAATAAAATGAGTCAATCATAATGGTTTAATTGATATATTTCTCATAAAAAAACTAATTTTTTTGTTCGTATTTTCGACATATCTCCTTTTGTTTTTACTCAAATTTCAAGCGGGAGATCTCGTTGGATGAAAAATTAAATTCCACATTCAACGAGTACCCACACTGCATACTTTTGACGGACCCCGCTACCCCAAAAACAAGAAATACCTAAAAAACATAATGATGTCATTATGTTTTTTTAGGTTTTTCTTGTTTTTGGCGTAGCAAGGTCTGTCAAAAGTAATCAGCGTGGGTACACGTTGGATGTCAAATTTAATTTCGCATCCAACAAGCTCTCCCAATCGAAATTTGAATAAAAAAACATGGAGATATGTCGAAAATATGAACAAAAAAGGTAGTTTTCTTCTTTCTTTCTCCAAAATTAATAAATATTATTTTAACTACTATTTTATTATTTTCCTTAGGAGGCCCATTTTAGACCTCAAATTTCCTCTAATTTCAAATTCAAGAAAAATTAGTGTGTAAAAAAGTCTCATAAAATTCGTAATTAAGTTCGAAAAGAAGAAATATGATTTTTTTATAATTTCATATTCCAAATAAAAAACAAATACAATTGTTTAAATTTCAAATCTATTAAAAATATGTCAAATTCACAAAACATTTGACCTAAGTTTTTCTAATTAACTCTTTTTCTCCTTAAAATTATAATTAATATTTGAAATTTGCCAACATTTTGAAATTCAATTTGCGCAATCAACTTTCCTTCACATTCAACAAATTTCAATTGTTTTGGAATAAATTCATCAAATGCAGTTACATAGGTGGAAACCATGAGACAAAGAATTTTAGCATTGAAATCATAGTCACAAAAAGCATCCAAATTGCAATAAAACCGTCATCCAATGATCATTTTTAGCATAACATTTGTATTAACCAACCAAAGATGTGCCTACCTCATCCAAGAGTTAACTCATTCCTTCCTCTCTTTCTTGAACAAGGTACATTTTCCAGTGCTCAAAGTGTGCTCGCTTTGACTGTATGATAAATAAAACCCATGTCATTCACTATTTCCAGAAAAGTTTCCCTTGTTACACCATCCTAAATATTTCTAAGTATGTTCCGATGGTACCGGATCCACCACCACAGTGTGTAGGATCCGTGGATCCATGGATCCTATATGTATCTGAGGCGAATCCATCATTGAAACGGATCCCCTACAGAAGTAATCATATCTTGGTCCCATGAAATGGATACTGTGAAAAATTAAGAAAATTCCTAAAATTTTCAAATGTATCTTGTGAAAAATCAAACAATTCCTGAAATTTTCAAATGGATCCTGCAACTTCTAGTGCTTCTATGACCCATTGATCCCCCCAAAAAATTATTGTTTAATGAAAAGATTGAAAAAATATAAACACTTAATGGCTAGCGTAAACCCCATTCCTGCTCAAGGTCTTATTTATCCTTATGTCAAGATATGCTCTTGAACTCTAATATATCAATATTAAGGTCTGCTTTCAACATTTTTATTTGATATATCTTTATAGTCAAGGTTTGATGTCAAGGGATGATCTATCTTTATGTACTATGTTGTTGCTCACTTCAACTACAGTGTTCTGTAGTCTTGCAATAGCGTTTGACAAAACCACTTTATTCCCTGCTGATAGGGACATGTGGATGTAGCTCACAAAAACACTATTATGACCTACTTCAAGTTCATGCTGAAATGGTTTTTAAAACTATCAATATCACAACTTATCAAATTATCATTTATGGTACATTAACTCTCCTTTTTGGCAATAACTTATAGTTCTACTCTTGTGTTTCCTAAATAGTTTTGTTTCTTCATTCTATTTTTTGTATTTATTATAAAAATATTTTTATATTAAGTTTGAACTTGTCATTTCCTCGCCGTATTTAGATCCTGGGTTTTAAAAAATCTAGTGAATCCATATCGTGGTAACTTATGTACATTCTCTATCTAACACTACAACAGTAAGCTAGAAACATTTACTTTATACATATGTAGTCCAACTATACAAACCTGTCAATAAAAAAGAAAAATACCAATCTTAGTGTGTACTACATGGCCAGCTAGGATCATCTTACTTCCCACAACAAGCTCTTAATAATAAACTTCTAAATGCATAACTGATCTGATCTCCAACTGAGTCAGTGCTATAACATTAGAGGAGGCATCATAAACAACCATATCTCTACATGGGAAATCCCTCAAAACTTTGTACTTGGTTCCACGATCTTATTCTCTGGCTAAACACCTAAACACCTTAACTCTGAGCTTGAAACAATTTATTTTGGATATATTTCCAATCTGTAAAATGCTATTGATACAAGGGCCCTCATGTTGAAATCAAGGATGTCTATATTTTATGTATGACCCATTTCTATTATCTTAGTACACACTCCAACAAGTTCATATTACAAATAAATTGAATTCACTACCAAATTGAGACATAAACTAATGCAGTGTTGTTACATTGAAGGAACCTTAATCACTAACCAATATGTCACTACACGTCCCATGCATGATTGCTCAAAACAAAGTGCTTAAGTCCACATTCTTAGCCACATTACGCGCCATAATACAAGAACCTCTTAACATTGGTTGCAACAAAGTTCAAATATTGTTGATGGGCACATGCATTTATTTTTTTAATCCAAAGCCTATGCCTTTAGTGTGATAGCAGATTCTAATGATCCATTTCTTAATAAGGTTCATAATCTATATTGGCAAGTATAGAATGCCATAAAATTCAATACCAAACCAAAGTCTAGATACAATAACATTATCTCAGCTAATCAATACATGAAGCTCTATAGAAACCAATTGTAATGAAAATACAACAAGTGCATATAGCCCACTAGTACATGCGCACATTTTTCCCATGAAAATCATTTCTATTGCAACACTTGTGCGTTTCTATAGTGACAAACATGACCCATTTTTTTGTGGAAATACTTTCGTCATTGTAGCAACACTTTCCACAGTTTGTCTCTATAGTGACACAAAATACATGAAACATGGGTTGTTTAAAAAAGCAAACCGTGTCGCTACAACAACATTTCCATCATCGCTATAGCGATGGAGGAACATGTTTAAAATATGTTTATACCAGCAACGAGTCATCGTTGTAGTGACGAGGTTTCGTTAGTGTAAAGACGAGGTGTCTTCGCTATAGAAACACTTCCATCGTCGCTATAACACCACTCCGTTGTCGCTATAGCGACGGAGGAACATGTTTACAATATGTTTATACCAGCAATGCGACATTGTTGTAGCGACAAGGTGTTGTCAGTAAACCGACACCCATTTTTGCAACTCATCGACGAGCTTTCTATACTAGTGATGGAAATTTCGTTGCTAGTATAGCAAGCCTGTCGAAGAAAAATGAATGAGAAAATCAATTTTGAGAGGCCCATTAGCTCACTTTTTCATCCCACATGTTAGACATGCAGGACACATCTAGGTCATGTGTCCAACATGTGTTGGACATATATCCTAGCATGGATATGTCCAAGACATGGAATACAGACACGGATCCCTTAAAATACATGTCCTCTTTCTTAGGTTCTAAAGAATGCAAATATCCACTTATTACATGCTCGAAAAATTCACCACTATGTGGTTGTTAAACCAACAGTAGTGCAAATTGCTATACCTAATCCCATCCAATTTGTTCTCATGCAACAACCTATTCAACCAATCACACATAATGTCAAGCAGTCAATTCCATGTTTGCAATTAAATATGACACCCGAACAAGCCAATGAGCATCATGGGCTCAGACATAATAATGCTGCTCTGTCATATTGGGGAAATATATATGCCATACAAGCATAAACTGGGACTCAAACTTCAAAGCATTCTCGGGCACAAAATGACAAACCTAATATGCTTCACCAAATTCCAAGGTCATGACTATGGTATGTGGAGACATACTTCGCACCAATTCCACTTCAAGAATGCAACCCAGACAGTCTATGTTATCAGTGGTCTAGTCGATCATGAGATTATGAATTGACCAAATATTAGGGGCACTGATGTCAATTGCTTTCAAAAGGTTTATTGGGTGACTGCAATTTCTCCATAAGTGACTTTTTCCAAATAGGATGTTTGGTATTGGGCATGTTATATCCCTTGACTTGAGTTACCTGGTATGATTGATGTATCCCAAATTACCTTTAGAGACTGATTTGGATGCTTTGCATGTTAATGTCTTGTCTTTTCTATAAATGAATTTGTGGATGCAGGGTAATAGGGAGATCGATCCATAAAAGTTATTAATTACTTATTAGTATATCAAGTACTAACTAGATTATCATTTACATAATTAACTAATTAGTTCTTAAATCAATTCATGACTGAACTAATAAATGAAGTTGGCCCAGAAAATAATTCCACTGCAAACCCAAAATTGTTTGCTATTCCTTAAAATATCCTACTTTTGTTACGAACTGTAATGACATCAATAATTATAGTACTAAAATATGCAGAGTATAGATAATAGAAATCCATGCATGAGATTCCCCGTCACACTATATTAATGTTGAACCAGATATGGGGAACAAATACTTTGGTTTGCAAGGAGAAAACAGAGAACAAATCATTGAATATCTGTTAAGAAAAGAAAAATGTGTCAAATATAAGAGAACTTTAGTTTGAGATTCCTAGAATCCTACTGCAATAGAGTATTCAGCATAAACTTGTTGATTTCTTCTAGAAATAAATAGCTACCATTATCATCTTTCTCATTTAAACCTAGTGACTATTTCAAGTACCTGTGCTCGGCATAAACTTGTTGACTACTTCTAGAAATAAACAACTACCATTATCATCTTTCTCATTTAAACCTAGTGACTATTTCAAGTACCTGTTCTCGCCACCATATCCAATCTTTTCTTCGATGATGCTTCAGTAATGACTATTTCAAGTATCTATTCTCGCCACCATATCCAATCTTTTCTTCGATGATGCTTCAGTAATTTTCTGTATATCTCAGTGGTTGGCTGCATCCTCTCCCAAGGTTTACCCCATTGTATGAGAAAACAATTTTACAAGACCAAGGTTAGCAAAAAAGGATTTCCACAATAGATATTACCCATAGTATCATATAGACTTCAAATCACCCTCATTAAGCAAATCTGAAATAAAGGGAATCCACTTATGCTTTACACCCAAGCTCGTATGGTTGTAATCTACCAAAATCAAGGAAAATGCATATACACAGTAAGCATGAAGACGCGTGTGCTTGAGCCAAAAAGTAGTATTAGGAATCCCTTATCACCTATGTGGGAATGTTTTCCTAGACAGTTTGTTGTCTGTTGTAAGAGGCCCGTAATGCTAAAATACTGGGAACAATTTTCAAGGTAAAACTGTTGTAGGTTTTTTTTTTTTTTTGGACAGTTTTGGAAGCATGAAAAGCATGTTTTCCAAGGTTACCTAGAGAACAGTTTTTGAGGTAAAATCTTGGCTCAGTTTTCAAGAGAAACCACTGTTATGCACTGTGTTTTATGGCTGAACTTGACTGTTGTACTGTACCTAAGTTTTACTGCTTACTAAGGAGAAATTTTCAAATTCCTCTTGAAAGGGTCATTTGACCAAGTTTCCTGTGTGATATTTTATTATAGCTTGTTGTTCATGTGAATTTTCTGCTGCTAAATGACATTTTAATGTTGTATATTAACTTACAGTAGTCTAAAATAAATGCCTGAGTTGTATGGTAGTGGTCACATTCCTATAGAAGCTTAATATCAAGTTGCATTGAAGTGTTTGACTAAATTTGGTTGTGACTATGTGTGTATAGTCTGATTTGTTTGTCATTATTTTAACACACCTTACTGGGGATGTCTCCTCCATATCTAAGGGTGCTCACAGCAGGAAACCCCCCAAATACATTTAAGAAAAAGAAAAAAACATAAAAATGGGTCAAATATACTGACCCATAACACTAAATGGTCCTTCTCATATACTTAAGCCAACACAGGTGGGAAACCAAATATTTTTATTAACATTGGTTTGCAAATTTGTAGCCGTGGACACAAATTTGTGGTCGTGGGAATTGATTTCTAGTGGTGGGAAACCACTTCCTTGCTGTACATTACTTGGTTGTAGGAATGATTTCTCACTGGGTGCCAACCGTTTTTGTAGTTATGGAGAAAATTTTGTCACAGTAGGCATTCTTTTCCAGTGGTGGGCAGCATTTTTTTGGAGTAAAATATGTCTTCTATCAAACATAAAATATTTTTATTAACACTGGTTTGCAACTTTGCAACTGTGGGCACAAATTTGTGGCCGTGGGCATATATTTCTAGTGGTGGGAAACCACTACCTTGCTATACATTACTTGGTTGTGGGAATGATTTCTCACTGGGTACCAACCGTTCTTGAAGTTATGGAGAAAATTCTGTCACAATAGGCATTCTTTTCTAGTGGTGGGAAGCATTTTTTGGGAGTAAAATATGTCTTCTATCAAACAAAAAATACGTACAAAGAGAAGAAATATTTACAAGGAGCAGAAAAAATATGTACAAATAGCGAAAAAAATCCAAATATATTCCTCAGTGCTACTAGAACTAATACCAGATCCAAGTATGCAAACGCATTAGCATTATGGCATCTCTAGTGAAAAGTTAACTCTTAGCCTAGGGCTGAAAACATACATCTTCCTGCCTACGGAATGAGAGAACAAAGCTAATTTCATTGTCAAAGATACACTTGAAACTTAGTTTCCAGATAGAGTACAACGCAGAGATTGTGAAAATCCATTTCCTTTCTGTTGGCAGAAATTTCGAAGTGTGACCCATTATTTTGTTGAGGGGATTGATTTCTCACTGTTTGTGAACCATTTTGCAGCTGTGTACAAAAATGTATGGTTGTTAGCATATATTTTAGGCAATGGGAAGCCATTTCCTTACTGTTGGAAGAAATTTTTCATTGTGTACCAATTATTTTCCATTTGTGGACAGTAAAATTCTTGTTATGTGCAAACCTTTTCCTTTCTGTTGGTGGCATAATTTGGCTGTGGGTGTTGCTTCTCATTGTGTGAGAACCATGTTTTTGTTATGGGAAGCAATTTATTGCAATGTGGGTACATTTTTCTTGTTACAGGCAATGATTTCTGGTGTGGGTTCCAATATTACTTATGGGAAGCAACAATGGCACCAAAAGCAAACTCAAAGACCCCATTGTGTAATTATTGGACAATATTAAAGCAAAAAAGGGAGGCATAGAGGTAGTTCAATGTTGATTGTGTCAGCACTTTCTATGGCAAGGAATCTATTCAAGGTTCAAAGCGATGACCATTTGTGACGGAGCTGTTAAATTTTTTTTTAAATGATGTTGAAAGAATTCCCTCACTACATCTAGGGCATCATCTTCATCAACATTCGTCAGACATATAAGGAACTCATACGTATTTTGTTTGGTTTTCTCCCCCAAGAGGGTTTCCCAGGATAAATCTTGTATAACCATTGAAATATTAACAATAAAATTTCTGCGTAAATTATATTGGCATTGTGATTGTCTCTCACCTAGATAGTAGCAGATAATATTTTGTAAGAGGTGCGAATCCAATCCTAGATCAACACTGAGTAGTTGTAGTTTGATCATCCCTTCTAGGTTGATATATGACACCACTTAATCGAGATTTGGAAGTAGATTCCATTGATTTGGAACCAGTAAATGATCCCATGGATTTACTAGCGATATGTCCAATGGAAGATTCACATCTACTGAGGAACCCCATTAAATAAGAAGTTTGAAGTGCATATCCATTAGCCTTAGAAGAACATCCTCCACTGTTGTCTTGTGAAGGAACAATTTTGAAACCCATCAAAGTCCCGAAAGAAAATGATACAAAACATGAAAATTCTACAGAGCTCACTAATGAGAAAAATCAAAGCAATTGAACCACATAGGGTATGATGCAGAAAATGATGCAAAAATGCAGGATTCTATACATTTTTCTAAATAAAATATTGGGAAAGATCCCCATGAAGGAAATGCGTCAGTAGAATAAATACTGAAAAAACATGAAGATCATTAGTGCCATGTAATTGAAAACACCAATGTGGTTAAGAGTCTTCATTTTTCTCTTTGTATTTGGTCGGTGAAGCTGATGTTAAGACATTGGTTCAAGTCTTTAAATCCATGAAATTAAGGAAGGATGCAAAACTACAATAGAGATAGAAGAAGAGTAATGAGGCATATTGTATTGATATAGGAATTCTTGAAAAATACAATAAACAAAGTAAAAAAATTTCCACGCTTCAAGCAAAGACTGCATTCCTTTCTAAGGTTTCTACAAATTACTAGCAACATGCAAGTTGAAATAAATTTTCTACAAACTACGACAAAAATCCTTTGAGAAAAAATTCAATAAATAAAACAAGCAACATGTCAAAATACCTGACGGTGCCCAAAGTGAAAGAAGCAACAAAGAAAGTGGGATTCCAGGTTGCTCCACCCATGGCCTACACTAGAAAGGAGAACATAAACAAGTAGAATCAAAATGGTAGTGTTTATAAGCAGTGTCATGGCCCCCTGCATGCTGAAATATGCAGTGATGAATGATGTCCCATCCTCTAGGAATGATGCTCTAAACACCCATAGAAACATTATTGTTGCATCTCCGACTGTGTGGTTCACAATCCCCACGTTTATTGGGGAAACTATGGATTTGAAGCGATGGTATTCCAAACTCTCCTAGATGCAAATGGGTTGCCATAAGACTTGATAGTAAATATCAACTTCCCTTCTCATGTGAACATTACGCAACTTGAAAAATGAGACATAACCCATAAACATGGATGAATGTAACTCTGACTTTGATTTCCATGATCGATAGAGGGTGAAAAATCCCCTAGCAACAACCATTTCTGTAAATAGGGGGCGAATGGGAGTTTCCTAATGATTCTCATGGGAAAACAAAGGCTTAAATCGATTTTGAGAGGGGCAAACTTGTTTTATGTTGGATACAATTTCTAAATTAGATGGGGATAACCTCTTGTTCCCTAACAATAAATACATAAAATTTGGGATAATCATGCCTAATGGTTGTTTAATTAAAAATTAGCCCATTAAAATTTTTAAAGCCCTAGATTTAGCCCATGAGATAACCTCTTATCAATGCTAGGAAACCAAATCTCACTCTTGACGATCTAGCTTAAGGTAACCCGAACAAACCTTAGACCAATGGTTCATAAACTTATGGACTCAAGATGCAGGACAAAGGATACTAGGGTAAAAGGATTAAAAGACTTAGAAGCACCCTAGATTTTATAAGATTGATTAAGTTGATTCGTTTAAGGTATGCAATACATCACTCATTTCACGTGAAAGGACTTGAATGATAAAAGGAAAGTTTGATGTTGATAAGATCAATGCTTTTAATGTGCAAAGTGGAGTCTATGGTTGATGGACTAGCTTTTAGGACAAATTAGGTTTTAAAACATGGTGAAGTTCACCTTCAAAATTTTAACAGCCATATGAACATGCCTTAAAAGATCGAGTTTATACCACAAGATGGATGTGATCAATATTTATTGTTTGTAGGAATTTATGCCAACCATTTAAACCAAAATTTTATGACAATGTATAATTATTGACTTGCTTGATTTCAAATTTTGTATGGCTTAAGGTGAAATTGATTTGTAGAAACAACGTCACTCCTACACTCAAAACCCAATTTTTTGAAAACTGAATACAATCTTAAGTTTAAATAACTTATGAGAGGAGATAGATCCAAATCACAAGATAAGACTTGATGAACTGTTTGAGATTATGCGTCGGTTATTTGAAAATGAAAACTTTGACAAGGGCAATTTAAAGTGCATGTTCTATGTAGGATTGAAAATCTAGATGCTAGGGTTAACAGCCAAAGAGATCAGGTTCCAATGCTTGCAATTCAGGAAGTCCTAAAAGATAAGCTTTAGATTTACTCCCTATTTAAAGTTTGAGGGACTTTAGATGAAAAAAAGAAAAATTCGGATCCCAATCGACTTGGGCAGAGGTTTACAATGGAACAGATATTAAGCAAAGTCGGATATTGGTTGTGAATTTATTTATCAGTATAGATCCTTATTAAATGGATCTAGTAAGCTCCAAGAGGGATCAAATCTTTTGAGATGTAAAACTTTTTTTAAAGTGTAAATGTTTAGGAATCCTTTTAATTTATCTAATTTTTTTTTTTAAGGACGAGTGACAACTCTAAGATGAGCATTGAAGGAGTTACAAATATCCAATTTATCTAATTTGTGTTTTTCTCCAATTTATCTAATTTCTATTTTTTAAATATATGCAGTTGTAAATGTTTCAACTCTAATTTGAGCCTACATGTTATTATTATATAAGTGTCAAACTCTAGGATGAGCAAAGAAAGAGTTACACATCTTGATCCATATTTTTGTGTGAACAAAATGAAAGAGCATATACATAATCATAATCATAGACATTTTGAAAAGATAACAGAGATACAGTAAACACATATTCTATTAAATGGCGAAAATCGAATAGACTGTAATACAATAGCTAGAATGGCGGTAGCTATATCTGAGAAGAGATGTGACTACTACGCTCATCCGTGCAAAGATGAATACAAAATGCGGCCATAGGGGGCTATTTATAATAAGAATGAAAGTGAGAACCCCAAAATCCCAAAACGTAACCCTAGAAGATGAACCGTCATAAAGTTTGCGGCCCCAAGGTGGTAAGCTGAACAGTCAACTTCCCAGAGTCATAACTTTTGCATATGATCTTTGATTTGGGCGTTCGATAGCTTGTTGGAAAGGTCTATCTAATATTTAAAACTTTTTGTTCAAAAAATGGATGTTGATGGAAATCATTTGGCCCTCGAATCACCAAAAAATGTCGTTTAGGGTCTCAAAACGGCCCCAAAAGTTTGGGACCTGAAAAACCATAGAAAAATAACTAGGAAATTGCCACAATCGGAAATTGTTTTGAGCCACTGGAATAGGTGGATGGCCACCGATATCCATCTGGATCAATCCTCCCTCCTTAGGAAGAAATGGTCTCCATTGCATCAAATCCCATATCATATATCGAACTGTGTGTTGAGTTGATCTCCTGGTACGACATTTGCTGAAGTGAAGAGGCTGCTTTTCTTTAGCATCCTGAGAGGGATATAATTGTTGTGTGGATGATTTGTTTTTGGAGGAACACCTTAAATGTGTGGCCTTTCGTTGTATAGGTACTCGAATATATGAGGAAACGATGGATCTATTTTATTCTTGTGTCTTATGAGAAGAGACACCCTGTGCAGAGGGTGTGGAGGTCTCTGTGATCTTATGTTCTCCTTCAAACACAATTGTGAAGAGGAATAATTTCCTTGTGTGGGAGCTTATCTTCCAACCCTACGAGACTGTGGAAGGTGCAACTGTCTCTCGGATCTGAAATAATTTTCCTCCTAAAGTGACAATGACGTTGCGAGGTCGTGACTCATATACAGCATGACGCTTCCACATATATGGTTGTCCTAAAAGAACATCACAGACTTCAAGTGGGGCCACATCACACAGTACCTCATCTTTAAAAGGCTTGATGCCATATGGTAGGAGGCATTGTTGAGTAATGCGAACGCCTCGTCCTTGGCTTAGCCAGCTAATGTTGTAGGGTTGTGGGTGTGGTGTTGTCGGAAGCTCCAATCTCTTGATGAATTCCGCTGAGATCAGGTTCTTTTGGTTGTCGTTGTCAACAACAAAATGTAGAGGCATTCCCTTCACCCACATCTGTGAGTGGAAGAGGTGCTCCTCTACCTCTGACTCTTTAGGATTCTCTAGTTGAATCTGTGTGGTAGAAACAGTGGCAGTGGGGTATGCATCAATGATATACCTGCCATTGTATGCGGTTGTGGCATTGGGTTCGGAATCAGAATCAGGATCTGATTCTGAAGATTTGATCTCGGCCACTAATGACTGCTTTGAGCGACATTCATCAGTGTTGTGCCAAGGGATTTTATGAAATTCATACCACTTCCCGGTGTCCTTGTTTGTCTTTCCATCCCCCTTCTTTGCTTGTGGTGGGGACTGGTTGTCGTTTCCTTTTGCGGTGTTCTGCAAGCCAGGGTTTCCCTTACCTTGATTCTATAGTGGATTCGCAGGTCCAAAGTCTTTCTTGTTCTTTTGTCAAAATTTCTCCTTGATTTTGACAGCATACCGATAGGCAGATCCAAGTGAAGAGATGTCGAGGAAGTCCATATCAGTTCGGATGTACCGATGTAGACCACTGTGATATTTCAGAATTAGGTGCCGCTCAGAGTCCTTGATACCCATCTTTGTGCACAAGGTTGTTGGTGTACTCCGACACCATTTGGTCCCTTTCTTGACGTAGAATGGTCCATTTTGTGTACTGGTCATCATAGTTTCCCACAGGGAAATACTGTTCCCTAATGGCATCTATGAAAGGGGCCCAAGTGGGATTTGTCTCAAACATTCCAGACTTGTCTGATGAGTTTTGTTCCCAATAAGTACCCCACTAATTTTGGACATGGGGGACTTCCTTAAGGAGAGCAAAGGTGATCTTTTCCCTATCGAAGAAATTGTGGACAGAGAAATACCTTTCTAGAACATTCAACCAATTATTCAGGGCATCTGCATCGATATTTCCTTCAAACAAAGTAATATCAAAGTTAACTTGTACCTTAAAGGGAGTTGCATCCCCAAATCGACTACTTGTTGAAGATGCACTTGCCACTACCAGAATTTGTAGAAGGATTTGGGCAAAACTATCCATCATCTCGTTCCTCTATCGCTCAAGGGCTTCCTCGAGCAGCAACTTGATAGGATCTCCTACTCCATTTTCTCTCTTTTCTTCCTCCATGGGAGGTTGTTTGGGATAGTGAGAATGATCAAGTGAAACTAGTTTGAGACCAAACTCTCTATATCCTGACCTCGTCAGGGACATGCACCGAAAAAAAATCAAAGAGCAAATTTCTCTGATACCACTGATCCAGATTTATGTGTGAATGAAATGAAAGAAAATATACAGAATCATAATCACAAACATTTTGCAAAGATAATAGAGATATAGTAAACACATATTCTATTAAATGGCGGAAATAGAATAGACTGTAATATAATAGCTAGAATGGTGGTAGCTATCTATGAGAAGAGATGTGACTGCTATGCTCATCCGTGTAAAGATGAATACAAAATGAGGCCAAAGGGTCCTATTTATAATAAGAAAGAGGGTGAGAACCCCAAAAGTCCAAAACATAACCCTAGAAGATGAACCGTCATAAAGTTTGCGGCCCTAAGGTGGTAAGTTGAACAGTCAACTTCCTGGGGTCATAAATTTTGCATATGATCTCTGATTTGGACATTCGATAGCTCATTGGATATTTATATCTAAGATTTACAACTTTTTGTATTGGATGACAATGGCAACCATTTAACCCCTGAATCACCAAAAAATGTCATTTAGGGCCTCAAAACGGCCCCAGAAGTTTGGGACCTGAAAAACCGTAGAAAAATAACTAGGAAACTTCCACAATGGATAATTGTTTTGCGCTAGTGGAATAGGTGGGTGGCCACCGATCTCCATCTGGATCACATCTCCCCTCAAATGTGTCAAACTCTAGGATGAGAAAGGAGAGCGTTACACATCTCCCCTCCTAGAATGTAGAATAGGATTCTTCGATGCAACCAATAAACATAGTTTCGTAGGCAAACATCAATCGATTTTTCATTAAATAAAACCCAACGCCAAATAAATACACCATGAGAAACACAATGATATCGGGTTTTAGAGCAGGGGTTTTGCAACAACAATAATGTAAATCGTGTGAACCAGAAATTGGGATTACTTAGGCAAAGATTGGAGAATTTTATGATAAAGTAACAGCCACATGCAAAACAATAAAGCCACGATTTTAACACTCATGGTTGTGAGGATCGGGTTCCAATAATTTAAAATGAAATATCTCACAGATTGATCCACAAATAAACATAGTCTTGACAACCCGGGACTTGATTTAACCTTATTTATTTCAACACAGACTGAGAATTTAACACAGAGGTTCAAAATAATCATACACATACAGGATCAACCCACACGCCTAGGGTTAGGAAGTTCATAAAACGTATAAATAATGAATATACTATCAAAGAAAGCCACTGAATCTTTCCCTATTTCCCAGTAAATAAAAAGCTAGAAGATTTAGATCCATCACATAACATGAAATGCAGAGCTAAGATTTGACTTTACAAATTGATTTTGATGACTGTAATGGAACGAAACCGAAGCAAAAGGAGAAAATCAAAATAAATACCTAGATCTCACCTGAAATCACTGAATCATGATGCTTGGATCCCATGATTTACAATTGTGCAAATGAAATGGTCCCTGTGTTCAACGTTCACTCGCAAATTTTCCCTACCCTACCAAGACAAAATAGCTATGTTAATTTAGCTTCAACAAATAGGGGAAAATGCTGATAAGAATCAAAGAATAGAAATGCATAAGACAAGATATACTCCTTGCGTGATACAAGCTTGTGGAAGGGAATGGGTTTCCTAAATTTCCACCTTCCTCTGAATTCACTATAGATAGATCGACCATGGGGATGTGTTTAGGAAGTCCACAATAAAGGTGTTTGTGTAAAAGCATTTAATAGGGAATTATTATTATTTAAATAATGTGTGATAAGGGCCTTTTTGGTATAAACATTACCTAGCTCTAACTTAGGAAGGTAAAATGTATTTAGGAAAGGGTTAATGAAATCCACCACATCATGCTAATTAATATGAGAACATAATCTATGTATTATTGACAATATTGGTTAAGTATTTAGTTTAGCTTGGAAAAGAAAAAGAAAAAAAAATTGCCTCGACATTCATCGCTTTAGCGATGAATGTCTGTCGCTATAGCAACGTTATGGACTATGCGTCACTATAGAGACGATCGTCAGGGACATTTACATTTTTTTCCACGAAAAAATCGATTTTAACATATTCATGATAAACTGTCATGGGACTTTTGAGCCATATGTAGTAGTGTGGATACTTTGTTTGGGTAAATTCAAGTAGGAAATAAAAGATTAGGCCTTGCCAACGCAATAGGAAGATAGGTAATTAAGAGGTTGCTTGTTCTTGGTAATTTCTTCATGCATGGTCATCACTTTTCACCTTTGTTACAAATGAGATCTATCATCTAGAGGGATCCTACTTTGGCCTCTAAATCAATGCAAGTCATCATGCAGAATAGGCGGCATAGTTTCACCTAGATCCTAATATTGTAGAGTGGTTCAGAAAAAACAAATTATAGATATTAGAATGTGAGTGTAATCATGTAGCCTTTCTATATTGTGTTGTGCTCAGTCAATCCAAGACAATCAATTCCTGGGAGGATAGGTAAATCCCATGTCCAACAAGAGACCATTGGGTAGTAGAGATTGGAAGGGGATATTGTGCATTTTGCTAAAGACACCAGTTTGGTCTTTTGATATAGTATCCACATCCATATGTAAGAGGTTTCAAGTTCTAAATAAAAATACATTGACAAATAAGTTAATGTAGGGAAAAATACCCAATGTATAGGATTCTCGTAAGTCACTATGAATTAAGAAATGATCCACATGCAAGATATTCATTATTCACTCTAATCCTTGGCGATTTTCATCATTAATTTTCTAAAAGTAAAAAAACCACAGTAAGCAAAAATAAAATGAGTTTCTTGTTTACCATACTGGAAAATAACAAATATCAAGCTTACATCACCAGCAAGGCTATATTTTGCACAGCCAATATCATGACGCGATGCTCTGCCAATACTTTCCTTCGTCCTTGACAACGTCTCTAGCATTCCTTCAAAAGTGTCCCTGGAAATTGTTGCTTCTGTATCTCCACTAAGTGTCCCTCCAACCAATTTTCTCTCTTAGCTTATTTTATGTTCTTCACTTGATTCCAAATCCATCGTATTTGGCAGACCCGACTACTGCACATTAACTATGGGACTTCTTGATTTTGTATGGGAAATGGAATCCTTTGTATCCTCAGTTACCTCACCATCTAAGTGAAGTTGGAGTAGTGAACTGTGATCTGAAATACTCCCTCGGCCATTGGTGAAGGACTGGAAATAAACTAAATAGAATTCTTAGTTCCTTCAATTGAAACAGAATGTGGCAGAGCTGTAGAACGTGCTTGTTCTCGCTTAGCTTGTGCAACTGTTATAAGATGCTTCATAGATGTAGATGGGGTAGCAATGTCAGAATCATTTGACATAGTTATTAATTTTACTTCTTTTGCAGCATCATACCTATAACATAGTCCAAAACGCTAAGAACAACAAAGGAAGGACAATATGAACATTAATAAGTGGGCATCTAAATATAACAACAAAAGGCAGAAAGTTGTAATTTGAAACGCAACTGAATTAATATAAGACTTACACTTGTATAATACTTAATGTGTTTATTGGCCTAATATGTAGGAACAAGTTTCTAGGATTATCAGAGATTGTGCTCTTTGTACTAGTAAGTCAAATAATAGGAAACTTGGGTTGTACATGCCATTACATGTATGAAGCAGACCTTGAGAAACTATCTCTATGGATTTTGTTGGAGGTTGGTCAATGTCTAGTAGAGGCTGTGAATTTTTGTTTATGGTTGAGGATCATTTCAACAAGTTGGGTGTGTTTATCCCTTGTAAGAAGGTCATCAAAGGCCATGCAGCAGTGAAATTTTTATTTGTAGATGTATGGATACATTTTGGTTTGATAAGTTCAACAATGTCTGATTGAGCGTCTAGATTTATGGGCCAACTTTGGATAACATTGTGGGAGGATGGATATAGATTTTAAGCATTCCATTTCTTTTCATCTTCAAACCTATAGGCAGACTAAAGTGTTAACAAAACTTGGGTCCAATTGTTGCGAGGATATAACAATAAGCATCCAAAGACATGGAATGAACAAGTAGTTTATATTCAACACTCTTATAACAAGGAAACTCATTCTTCCACCCATACATTTGACTTTGGGACTTGTTTTGGTTGTTTTCCAACCTCACATTTTGATGTTGTTTATGGATAGTAGAATGAAGACATACAGGGAATGTAAGAGGAGACAAATAAAGTAGACAAGTTTGTCAAACACTGTAATGATTATTGTTGAGAGACTATTGATAACTTGAATATGATGTTGATATAAATTAATAATTATGGTTGATGGGATTAGTGTATCTATGGTTTTGTATTTTTGTAAAACAATTTGCATACACACAAAATTTTGGCATCCAAAAATAATATATTGCACCCAACCATCAAAACAAACATTACATGTCAAGCAAATAGCAGATATAATTATAGACTTTTATGACTTTTATGACACGGGACTGAAGAGAGGAGGCACGTTGAGAGGGTGGGAAATCATGTTCACCATATGGGTAGGAGGACTGAGAGTGCTCGGAGGACCCCATGTCGTTTCGAGATGAAATCAAGTTCAAAGGAGAAAGTTCTTCATGTAGACTATGTATTTTTTATGTTGATTCATTCTATGTGATGGTCCATGACCCCATAAAAAAATGGTGTGAACTAGGCCATAAATTTAAACCCTATACCATGGTGTGGTCCAAGAGATTCATTATCGATGTTATGAATTTCAAAATACAAACATATCCCACTTGTAGTTGAAAGAATATTCCCTCCATAGAGATTATGTATTGTCTCAAGGCCTTACGACGCATCACTCATGATCCACATTGTTACATCTACGCTAGAGATTCCATACGTAGTTCTTATGTGGTAGTCTAGGTTAACATGAATGGACCATCAACCCCATAGAAAATTAACATGGCATAAGACCCTAAACTTATACCAAGGAGAGTCCACCTAGTTTGTCTAAGAAAATGCAAGTCAAAACAAAAACTATTGTATCGTGATTCAAATTATTTATTATTGTCATATTTTGAAAATATATCCTTTGAAGTGTATGGATGAATTGAAACTTTTATGAGAAAAACAATTGAATGATTTATTTTCTTCGACATGTGTCAATGTGTTCATAAATTGATAGGTACACAAATATATAAGAATGTGTGAAATTGTTGTTTAGAATACATGACAATTGAATCTGTTGAGAGGACATACTACCATTCAGAAGTATTTATCCAATGTGATCTTGGGTATTTATCCATTCAGTCCTTTAGCCATCTTGAATTTGACACACATAGCTACTAATGCTCCTACTTGGATATATGTAGATATGTTTTTGTCACCATCAAGGATTTGATTGTTTGTTCAAGAGGGGGTGGTGATAATCCCCTTACTAGGATTCAATTCCACCCAAAAGTGTTGTATGTTTTATTCTGTGATATAGAGAGAGATATGGGTGTGGAGTTTTCTTTGCAGTGCAACACAATGTCCTACCTCTTGATAGGTGGTTGATGCCCAACACTTATGTAGAGAGGAAGCATAATGTCCCACTTATGTTGGATGTTTTCCGAACAAAATTCATAGCTCTAAACCTAGTGCAATCCCTAGCGCAGTTCCTTTCAAAATTTCTGGCATTATCCCAGGCACTATACCTAGATCTATACTTGACACTATGTTGGATTTTTTCTAGGTGCAATTCTTGGCTCTATACTTGACGCTATGTTGAATGTTTTTCCTGCCAAAATTCATGGCACAATTTCTGTCGCTAACCCTTGATTAATATATGGTGCTATGTTATTCAAGATAATTTTTTGGAGGCTATTCTTGGCATTATATGGCATGCTTTTGCGGACACTAATTGGGATGCTAATTGGGATGCTAATTGGGATGATAATTGAGATTCTAATTGCGACGCTAATTGGGATGTTAATTGGGATGCTCATTATCGTCCAAAATAGCGCCAACTTTAAAAAGGGGGCGATAATTGGGATGCTAATTGGGATGCTAATTGGGATTCTAATTGGGATGCTAATTGGGACGCTAATTGGGATGCTAATTTGGATGTTAATTGGGATGCTAATTAGTATCCAAAATAGCACCAACTTTTAAAATGGGACGCTAATTGGGATGTTGATTAGGATGCTGATTGGGACGCTAATAAGGACACTAATTGGGATGTTAATTAGCATCCAAAATAGTGACAACTTTTAAAAATATACACAAATAATGCCATTAAAAGCTCCATCCCGTGGAAAAGCGTCCACTTTGTCCAAAAAATGATGAAAAATGCACTAAAAGTGATAGTGGACGCTAAAAAGGAAGCTAAAAGAGACGCTAATCATAGGGTTTTGTTGTAGTGGCATATTTTAATTCATAAATTTCAATAAGCAAGGGAAGAGGAACAAATAATATAGGCAAGGCCAGACAAAGTAGAGACAACAGTCAAAGAGATACCAAACAACAATTAGAACATGAAGCTAGATCACAAGTGAGTCCTCAAGGCTCACCAAAGAGAGGTAGAAGGAAATCATAGTCCAGGAGGTATGATAACTATAAAGTTAAATGCTATTATTGCAAAAAGAATGGGCATTATGCATGTGAGTGTAGAAAAAGGCAAGCATATTTGAATAAAAACAAAGCCCATTTTTCTAATATCGTTGAAGATGATGATGCTACAAAGTTGTTTGTTGCTTTTAATATTGCTCAAGAGAGAAACCAAGACATCTGGGTAGTAGATAGTGGTTATAGAAACCATATGACTAGTGATGAAATCCTACTCACTAATATTGATAATTCAGTTAAAACATGTGTTAAATTGGGTGATAATAAAATAGTACATATAGTGGGAAAATGAATATTTAATGTTTTCACAAATGGGGATACAAAACAAGCATATTTGATGTATATCTCGCCCAAGGTTTAAAACATAATTTTCCTTGTGTTGTTCAATTAATTGAACGGGGATATAAGGTCATTTTTCATAATGATGTCTGCATTATCTTTGATAAGGATCCTATTAATAAGTTGATTACAAAGATCAATAAAACCAAGGGTAGGATGTATCCTCTATCAATGAAAATTATGTGTTAAGTAGACACCTTTCTCTAATAAAGCCTCAGATCAAGATGATTCCTAGTTGTGGCATCTTCATTTTGTTGGTTTGAAATTATTGCAACAAAAACAATTGATTAAGGGGCTACCACCTATTCATGAGCCTTCTGACTCTTGTGAGAAATGAATCATGGGTGAATAACACATGGATATTTTTCCAATAAGAAAATTATATAAAGCACAAGATTCTAGTTGAATTAATACATACATATCTTTGTGGTCGTATGCAAACAAAATCTCTCAAAGGAAGCTATTATTTTCTTACATTTATTGATGACTTTAGCAGAAAGACATGGGTATATTTCTTGAGGCATAAATAAAAAAACACATGATAACTTTAAATAATTCAAGGCTCAAATGGAGAAACAAAGTGGGATGCTGATACAAAAGTTAAGGCCAAATAAGGGAGGTGAATATAACTCCAAAGAATTTATAATCTTTTTGGTAAACAACATGGAATTAGAAGGAAATTTACTACTCATTATACACCATAGTAGAATAGTGTGGGTGAAAGGAAAACATGACCATCATGAATATGGCCAGAAGCATGCTTAATGCCAAACAATTTTCAAACAAATATTGGTTGAAGTTGCAGCAAATTCAGTTTATATTTTGAATAGGAGTCCCACCAAGAATGTCAAGGACAAGTTTCCTCAAAGAGCATGTGGTGACCAACATTATAGGGTGGCACATTTAAATTTTTTTGAGTGTGTAGCTTATGCACATGTGCTTAAGAAATTATGAACTACAATTGACCAAAGCACTGAAAATTGTCTTTTTCTTCGGTATAGTTAGCATTCCAAAACCTATAAACTATACAATCCTATCACCAAAAGGATTATTCTTAGTAGAGATGCGGATTTTAAAGAGAATGACACATGGGATAACTCTCAATGACAATCCATATCAGTTGGCTAGTTGGTGAATTATCCCACTGATAATCAAGGACAATAATCACAATCCAAAAAACACCTTGACTTTTTAAGTAGAACACCTAATTATCCAAATCAAGTTGAAAATTCTTCACTAAAGTTTCACTTCTAGTACTGAGTCTGATCCTTCTATAGCTTCTCTATGGTATAGAAATATTAGGAGTCTCACAGAAATCCATGATGATTTAATTCAACAATCCAATTTTTCCTTGTTTTCATCTTAGCCATATATTTTGAGGATGCAATCAAAGAGAAATATTATAAGCATGCCATGGATGATGAGATTTATTCAATAAAAAAAATGATACTTGGGATTTGGTTCCTTTACCTTAAAAGCAAGGAAATCATTAGATTCAAGTGGGTCTATAAGACCAAACTTAATCATGGAGGTGAGGTGGAAAACTACAAATCCAAATTGAATGCAAAATCTTTTCCCATTAGCCTGGTGTAGACCATGGCGAAGCCTTCTCTCCAATAACTAGACTTGATATTGTACGAGTGGTTCTTGCTATTGCAACTCAATATAATTGGCCAGTTTATCAATTAGATGTAAAGTCTACCTTTTTGAATGGCATACTTGAAGAAGAAGTATATTTTGATCAACCTCTCGGGTATGAGATTAAAGGAAATGAGCACATGGTTTATAAACTAAAAAAGGAACTATATGGACTGAAACCGACTCCTCTAACATGGTATATAGTAGAATTGATTCTTACTTTATAGCTCATGGTTTCAATATAAGTCTGAGTGATCCTGCTCTTTATAGTAAAACTCAACAACATGGAAACATACTTATTTTGTGTCTATATGTAGATGATATAATCTATACTAGCAACCTTGTTGTGTAGAACTTTAAAACAACCATGCAAACAGACTTCGAAATGACTAATTTGGGCCTAATGAAATATTTTATGGGTATTGAAGTAAATCAGTTAGGGAAAGGCATTTTTATTTCACAAAGCAAGTAGTCTCTTGATATTATAAATAGATTTTGGTTGTTATCTTGTAAACCAAATCCTACACCAATTGCAATATGTACCAAATTGAGCAAGATGGATGAAGGGTCAATTTGATCCTACTTTGTATAAAAGGATCATTAACATCCTTATGTATCTTACAACTACAAGACCCGACATTATGTTTGCAGTAGGTCTTATTTCTAGGTATGATGGATTCATTGAAAGAATCTCATTGGCAAGTGGGGAAACAAATTCATCACTATATTGTAGGCACATTAGATGTCGGTATATTATACTCACAATCTAATGATAGTATTTTTACAAGATATACTAATAACGAATTTGCATGCATGCATCTTGGATGATCAGAATAGCACTTATGGTTATGTTTTTCTCTTAGGTTTGGGACTGAATTCATGGGCTTGAAAGAAGAATCTCATTGTCACCATTTCCTTAGTAGAAGCATAATAGTTGCAATCACTTCAACAGCTTGTCGAGAAGTTTGGTTATGGAGAATTCTAAGTGATCTTGGATATGAAAAAAAGGGAGTAACTCAAATATATTTTGACAACAATACTTCCATTTCTCTCTCAAAAAATCATGTCTTTCATAAGAGAAGAAAACACATATACACTAAATTTCAATTTATGAGAGAGATTGTAAGTAATCGTGAAATTTATTGAGAATTTTGTAAATCTAAAGTCCAATTGGATGATATGCTCACAAATCCATTGGCCACTAATGTTTTTGTAACTCAAAGGAAAAATTTAGGGATTGGAAAGTTATAGCTTAGGTGGTTGAAATTAAGGGGGAGTGTAGGAAGCAATTTTCCCTACCTACTCTCTGTGTTGACGGTAAATGCGTAGTCCTATTTTTAATTTACTCTTTTGGAAATATCATTAACTAAATTGAGACTTATAGAGGAAGACAAGACCATTTTGTATTTCTCTATTTTTGTCTCTCTCAATTTGGCGGAATAGAAAAACATTTTTTGGTTAAAGAGCCAAAGTGTCAAAACCCCAAATTTTCACAAAAATTTAAAATTTTGAGATAACATAAAATGTTTACAGTTGCAGTTAGATAACTACTAGCAGCTAATATAAGATATGAAATAGAAACATAAAAGTAACCATTTAAATTTAACACATATAGATTAATGTTGTTTTAATTTTGATATGTGATATAAGTAATCTGCATTCGATTATTTAGCTCTACTGATGGTTTGAATGTTAAGTAGGTGAGGAGTCATTTTCTAGTTGGGAATTACTTAGCGATTTCTAACGTATCTGGATTTGTGTATCTTTACAGGCTTGACAGGTAATTTTTGACCCAGTAAAAGTCTATTAAGGCAATAAACCAAATATATTTCTTTTAGCATAAAATATACTGCTAGGGTAAAAGTTTTTCTTAGAAGACTCAAGATCCTGCAAGGTAAAGTAATTTTTCTTTTACTTGATTCATAAATATGATATTACTTAATCTTTGTATCGTAAGGGTTATTAACGTCGCTCTACTATTTTATCTTTTAATAGATAGATCTTTACGATAGATAAAATATTCTTCTATCTTTACTTTAAAAGATTTCCAGTTCTTAATAGAGCTTAGGACTTTGTATCATAACTCGTTTTCTGACAAAAGAGTTTATTGCTATTATTATTTTAATATTTAAAACACTACTTATCATTATGAAAATAGACCTAAGTCTTTCAGAACATAAGCCTATTGTATTCTTTTCAACTCGATTTTAATTAGGACTCAACCTGGTAAATTTATCAGCTTAACATCGCTTGCATTTTATAAGATATCCTCTACATAAAAATCGTTAAGATTGTGATTGGAAATCCCATTTTCTTCATGATCAACATAATGTGACAATTTCACATTACCCTACTATTTACTTATATGTGAATAAGTTGCAATAAAATCCTAGAGAATTTACCATCCTAACTCTAAATTTTAACTTCATCTTGATTCGATTCATCTTAGAACTTGGTAAATATTATGGAGTTCAAAGATCATGTACTTGTAGGTTTTATATCCTACATCTAGTATTGTAGATCCCTTTTTAAGTGTAGGAGCTATTCCTGTGTATAAATGTTATTATATCTATATACACCTTATTAGTTTAATTCTAATTCTTATAACTTAAACAATCATAGTTCATGATTATAAGACAAAGTTACTAAAGGCATTATCAAACCTGTTCAAGCTTCTACTATCCTCTTGATCTTTTCTTATAAGTTTGATCATGAAAGGTTATAAGATCTTTACTAACATAGCAACGAATTCATAAACAAAAAGATACTTACCAAAGATGATTTCGTGGTTTAACATTATGTTAAACAATGATATACTACTTATTCATCATCGAGGCTTGACTTCGTTTGGAAATGATATGATATTGACTTATACGTGGAACTCTTCTCGCCATGCAATTCATGATTTTAAAACTTGACCTTGCAACCCTATCCTTCATTGTTCATTGAGGGTTTCGGTCTCTGCAAGGTTGGGTTCACTACGGCCATGAGGGCTCGCAGTTGCTCACCTCCAGCTCCACTATCTATGCATTTTTATTTTGAAGAACCGCTGTTTAGGGTGAGAGTTGTAAGCCATAGCTCATGAATGAGTTGATTCTATAACCAATCTTGCTGTGTGTGAAGATTGTATTCACAGTTGATAATTTAAGTGTTGAAATTTGTGGTTTAACCACTGCCCTGGCTTGCTCTTGCTCCAGTTGTTGATGAGGTTGATATCTTGAACTCCACTACCTCCTTCTCAGATGAATACGAGGGTTGGTGTGCTCGTGGTATTGGTCTACCTTCTTCGTGACCTCGGCCTTGGTTTTCAACATTACAGGTAATCCATCATTGTTGAGAAATTGAAAGTTAAAAGAATTTACAGTTTTGATTCTACGCTCCAGTTTTTAATTAAATTTAGGTTTTCAAAAAATTGTAGGTGATAGTTCGCATAAAATTTGGAAGGAGCCACTTCTCGTTTGGACTGACGTTCAGTCTACCGATAAGCCCCGGTTATATAATGGCCCTCCTTGCTTGTTCATACTTAGGGGAATTACTTACAGTTGGAAGAATTTTGGCATGGTCCTTCCCAATCTTGGGTTATTGTTCTTTTGTCTATGAGTTTGTTTTCGTTTTAAAACCCTTGCTTACAGTAGGGTGACTCCGGCTCATTGTCGTGATTTGTAATGCTCTCTTCTTGTGATAAAAAAAAGAATTTTACAATGTTGTAAGTGTTATTATAAAGTCAGTTACTTTTTGTTTATTAAACCCCATATCATGATATGGGTGCACTGGCTCAAGCTGGTTGTTATAATCTGTTTAAGTTTTAAGCCCTTCGGCCTGCCAAGCAATACACAGGGTTTTTAAAGCAAAAAGGGTTTTCCTTCGTGCTTGGACTCAGTTTTTATCTAAATGTTATTATCGTAACTCTATGCACTTAGGTTTTTTACCCTATTCGACTATGTAATATTAATTTATTGTTTATTATTTGCTTTAGATTATTGATAAAGATTTTAGGACTGTCATTCAGTCATCATATAAGTTGTTTTCCTCCTTGGCTCATGAATTACGAGCTAAGGTTTCCTGAATGAACCCTTGTTTAAAATAATTCTTTTAATTTATTTAAGTAGGTTCTGTTACTTGTAAACAAATATTGTTTAAGTTAATATGATTATCTCTATATAAAGAAATTTCTTAAATTTTCCTCTGTATATATGTATTTGTTATGAAGACTGTAACCAGTCTACAATAGTTCATTTTCTTTAAAGATAATGTTCCAACTAATAGAATTATAGCTTATTGTTTTTCTTTTATTAAAACAAAGAATTTAATAAAGGGTTTCGACTCTGTAGTTACTCTTGCAGGTATAAACCTATTAGTAAATACATAACAGTTCTTATATAGATAAATATTTCATTTATGAACTTGTTATTATCACATTCTTATTGTTTAATTTACTGAAGTAGACTTGGTTGAAAAATACTCAGAATTCAGCTTCTGTAACTTAGTTTAGTTTGCTCTTTATATTTTAAATACTTTAGTAATACACCACTTGCTTATTCATAAATGTTAGACTTAGTTTAATTAATATTATTAGAAAATAATCTATATGAATAGTAGTTATATCTTTAATGAATTGAATGTAAAAAAACTAGTTTAACTACAGTTCTTTTACTGCATAAGCAACTGGTTACTAATTAAACATAAAGAAAATATGTATGAGACATAACACTGTTTACCCTCCTGCATATTTAAAATAATGATATAATATACTGTGTATAAACATAACATCTTAACTACTAGTGTATTCTCTTAACATAATAATTCTTTTACCTGTAATGGAATACTGCTATTTCATTACAGTGTATTTACATAAACAGAAAACACAAATAACCAAGTTATTGGTCTTTTTGATAATAACCTACATACTGGAATAAATTACTTTGCTATGGAGAAATGCCTAACACATCTATTCATTTCAGTCTCTTTTCATTTCCTTCATCTACTTTTAAATACTCTGTCTGTGCTGGAGTACAGTCTGGTACTTCCAGACGTGGAAAAACACAAATTAGAATTATTTTCCATCTATTTTAGATTCATTCTTTCAATAAACTAAAATATTACTAACTCTAAGAGTTCACAACTAAACATATAACATTCATTAATCAGTCAGATTCACATTTTACTATTTAACACAGTAACACAATAGAATGTAGAACCTGATTAAGATGGACAACAACAGCGTTAGGAGGTCGTTCCTCCCTACCAAACTCCTAGAGAGCACTTAAACAACGCTTCCTCAAGACCCCCGAGCCTGTTCCTGGCCTTCTTGACTGAGAACTGGTGGAGCATGCAAACAACAAACTAGTCTAATGACTCAGTAAACACTCTACACTCAGCAGTAAGATCCTTCAGCTGAAAAGCTGCACTAGATCACTTAGCAGTTAACCCCTCAAACTCTTTTCACAAATTCCCTTGCCATTGAATTTCTCTGAAGTACATTCACCTGAATGATCACTTCTCTAGAATGAGCAGCCTCAGCTCTCTTCAATGGGTATTTTTATAAAAATTGCCTAGGTCTTTTGGGTCAGTTGTCATTAATTGAGCCACCTGCTCTAATCCCACTTTCTTGGGGGATTATGACCCCAAATGTAGGGAAGTTGCCATGTGCAACAGTTGGAAGTGGTTTGAGGATGCTGCCACATGTCTATTTGCTCTCCACCCAGTCTCCTCCACCAATTTGACCAATAACACTCTTTTAATAGCTCTCCTAAGCTGTTGTCTCCACCTTTATTTATTTATAATTAAAATATTCATAATTACATTTAATATCATTGACTCTGCTGAGTCATCAATTACAACTTAGCATAAAATTTAACATATTGTCTTTGAATAAAATCAAATAAGATAATATTGTTTTTTTGCAAAATTGGGGCATGTGACACAAAGCTATGTTTTTTACTCTATTTTTCTTATTTATGTGATGTAGCAGTAAAGACATTTGTCTCTGTCTTCAATAGGAACCGATATTCCCAGGAAACAACAACCTATGGGGGAAATAGTGAAAGTGGAAGGTGGTCGCATTGTTCGCTTAGCCTGAAGAAAAGATCACCACAACAAAGTATTTGACTCTTGACCCTACTACCATTCAATTCTATGAAGTGCAAGACAAGCTTAGCTTTGATAGCCTAACCAAAGCAAAGCCCACTGGTAATTTCATTTGGCCTTTCTATTTTCAAGCGATCCATGAGCCTACTGGCTTAAAAGATAGATTGCTTGCATTAACCCAACAACCTATAAATGATTCAAAGATATTAAATTAATTATTAACAACTATAAATAAAAGCCAACCATCCATAAATTATCAAAACAAGAAATTAAAATAATCCTTTAAATACTTTCAAAAATATTTAAAACTTACAACAATATTAACATTTTTATTTGATCCTTCCATCATTTACATACCCACCCAATCATTTAATATCCCACCCAATCATTTACATCAATTCGACATTCAAAACTCAAAAATAATGAAAAAACATTTTATAAACTATATAATCATGACATCGTTATAATAAAATCTCAAATACTAAATCTATATAATAATAATAAAATTATTTTCTACTCTGTTTTAAGTCTGCATTAAACAAGATACATTATATTATAATGTATTATAAAATAATATTTCATAACTCAATAGACTCGAAACTCAAAAATAAAGAAAAATTGTATGTTTTAATTTCCCCGCTTTACAACATAATTTCAAATCTTGAAATGTTAACATATTGTTTATTTTTTAACATTTTATAAGCTATATAATCATGACATCGTTATAATAAAATCTCAAATACTAAATCTATATAATAATAATAAAAAAGTCATTTTCTACACTGTTTTAACTCTGCACAAACAAGACACATTATATTATAAATGTATTATAAAATAATGTTTCATAACTCCATAGACTGAGACCCATATTCACATTAAATATATTAAATATATTCACATTAATGGTATGAAGAACGGATACATTTCCTCTCAGACCCATATTAATAATCAATCTAACGGATTAAAATTGAAGTGAATTTATATAAAAATCTATTATAAATATGTTATTAATAATCGACAACCAATTAAAATTGAAATTAATTTCTAAAACTCTATTATAAATATGTCAAACTATGACTCCATATACATTGTACAGGTGTCACCCCAAATGAAATTTAGAAAGGCGAGTATCATGCATTTGAAATAGTCCCTCTCCAGCGTAAAACAAGCAACCAGAACATAATAGAATAAAATAAATTAAAAATTATCGTAAAACTTATGATGAATTAAATTTAGTTGAGATACAATTAGCACATTTACATGATTTGTGGTTAGATTACGTCTATAAAGATTAAAAAGTTAAGAGATAGTTATGAAATAGAAGACATTTTAGAAATATTTTATTATTCTTTATATTCTTCTAGTTAAAAAGATTTAATTATCCATTTTTTACTACATGTTAACATTCTTCTTGTTATCCATTTATCAAGTATAAGTTATTTCTTCTATATATATATATATATATAATGTCAAATTCTTGTAATTATCTGCCATAAAATCAATCTTTACAATACACTTTTTTTTCATAAAAAAAGATCTTATATATTTGATATATAATAAAGGTATCACCAGAAAATTACATAAGGACGACTTGACAACACTTGTCCATAACTGTACTCACATCTACTTACTAGAAAGTTTCTGACTCCTACCCATAACACCCTGTTTCCAGTACGTCGTTTATCAATATTACATATATCACAACCCATCAAGTATCTACCATGGCTAATTATGTAATTACCATTACATAATACACCACAGATATGATAACCCAAAATGAACCATAAGATATAACGATCTTATGCATTCATACAGATAAGCCAAAAAAAACTAATAAGAACCAAAAAAAGTAAAAGCAGATGGATCGCGTCCATCCCCATGGGCCACCAAAAAATGTCCAACCGGCCCCGCTAAAGCCTGCTTAGATAAGAGATCAGCATCATAATTGATCTCCCTATATACATGCTGGATGTTGATCACCGAGAATTGACTTTTCAGCTGCAAAATACGATCCATCCAATAGGTAAGGAGAACAGATTCCAAATGAAAAATTCCTTTAAACCATTCTACAATAACCCTGGAGTCACCAGCTATTTGAATTGCATCTATGCCCAAAGATCTAGCAAAGTGAAGAATACTCCACAATGCAAGTAACTCAGACCGTGTGTTGGTGCCAAATCCACAGTTCCACTTTATGTTAAATCTGCCCAAAAGAGGCGATATGAGTATAGCCCCTACTCCACACTTGGTACCACCATCTTGAGAGGCCCCATCAAAGTAGCCTAAAGACAAGTCAAGTTGAAAAGTTGGTTGCTAAATAAAACGATACTTTTGCACCCTGGACTGCTTGGGTCCCTCATTCCATATGTTCTGTACCTTATTGACAATCTGAAGCGGAGTAGTTTTTACATTCCTGAAAATAAAGGAGTTTCTTGCTAGCCAGATAAATCTACACACGTGAAATGGAATAGTCCTCAGCTTACTATCACCTGTAATCCAATTTCTGAAAGCCTGGGTAATATTAAATCCATGCCAAATAAGATGTGTTTCATATAAATGACCAATATGTTGCCAAACCTGCATAGAAAATGAGCAGTTAATCATCATATGAGTGATACTTTCCTTAGCATCATGGCATAACGAGCAAATTCCAGGACCCTCGAAGCCTTTTCTCTGGAGCATATTCCAAGTAAGAATACGTTCAGCCAACAATAACCAGGAGAATATCACCGTCTTTAGAGGAAGTTTCCAACGCCAAACCTCCTTAAACCACATAGGAATACATTCCGAGAATGTGGTAGAAACAGTAGATTTATATGCCAGTGCCGCAGAGATAGTTCCTGTTTTCACATTCTTACTCCAGAACAGATAATCTTTGCAATGGTTCAGACTTAAACCGGAGTTCCTAAGCTTGTAAGTATAATCATTCCATTCAGTAGCCAGAGTTCTAGTAAGATTTAATTCCTGAGCATCCGCCCATCGCATGAAGCTGTCACCATCATAATTATTTGCTGCCTGAGCCAAATAATATACTCTTTTATCAAGCAAATGAGTCAAAAGTGGATCCGAAAGTCTGAAAGATCCAGCCATTCCCACAATAGGGTCTCTTCCCACCCTAATGCTCCACCCATCACCAGGTCGCCACGCCATCCACTGTTTCAATATAGGCATCGCCTTCAGTAGTGCCCTCCATACATTAGAGATGGTCCTCATGTCATACTCAACTAATCTGATCCATTCACCTATAACCCATCCCCGTATGTATTTGGCAGAGATCACCCGATGCCACAGGCATGGTACGAATAAGCATCGCCACAAGTTTTTAGCATTTAGTGCTCTTCCAAAGTCACCGATGTCCTTTAGCCCCCATCCTCCACATTCTTTAGGCTTTGCCAATAAATCCCATCTTGCCAAGCATATAGAAGGCTTATCATTACAACCAAACCATATGAATCTCGTCAATCTGCTCTGAATCTGTTTTTGAATAGCTCTCGGAATCCAGGTAAGGGAGAACCAATATACATGAATGCTTTCCAGGACAAATTTAGTCAAAATGAGTCTACCTCCAATAGATAAGAAATGATGTCCCCAAATACCAATGCGAGTCTCAATCCTCTTAAGCAGCCAAATCCAGTCCCTGATCTTATAATCATTGGGCTTCAGAAAAAATCCCAGGTATCTGAACCCATGTTCAAGAGGCAGAATATCAAATGAAAAGAGTTGGTGTAGTACCTCCAACTCATCAGGTTCCCACTTTGTATGATAAAATTGAGATTTGTCCGGACTAATGCTCATACCCGAAGCATCACAGAAAACATCAAGAGCAATTTTGATAGCCTACCATTCTCGAGGGGAGCCCCCTCCAAATAAAAGGATGTCGTCCACAAATAACAGATGAGTTATAAAAATTCTTGCTGCCACCTCGATACCCACAATATCACCATGCTCAGCTAATTCCTTTATCATCCTGCTGAAACCTTCTGCAATAAGCAGAAATAATAACGGCGACATCGGGCATCCCTGTCGCAGGCCCCTGGATGCCGAGGAAAAAGGAGTGGGATTTCCATTGACCAGAATAGAAAAATTTGTTGAACTCACGCATTCCATAATCCAATTAGTAGTGTGCAAGGGTAAACCAATCTGCAGAAGTACCAATCGGATAAAACCCCAGTCTACCCGATCATAAGCTTTAATGAGATCCAACTTCAATACCAGAGCTTTCTTATTCTTTATCTTAATGCTGTGTATAGTTTCTTGTGCAATGGCAATGGCATCCGTTATTTGGTGGTTTTCAAGGAAACCGATCTGTTTATCAGAAATACCCATGGACAACCCCTTCTTCAGACGAGTGCCAATGATTTTAGTTATAATCTTATATATAAGATTGCATAGAGATATCGGCCTATATCCCGCAAATGAGGAAGGCTTATCCGATTTGGGTATTAATGCCACAAATGTAGAGTTCAATGAGCCACATACTTTGCCCTAAATCCGAGATTCCTCCACCATAGCTAGAAGATCGGGTCCCACCAAATCAAAAAAATGAAGGAAAAATTCTACGGTCCATCCATCGGGCCCAGGACTCTTTGAGAGTTCAAATTCTTTCAGAGTGGAATGTATTTCTTTCAATGTGACAGGTACAAAGAGCCTCTCACCATCCTGTTCCCCAAACATCCGCAGGTACTTCATAATAAGTTCCATTTGTGCAACAATAGACAGGTTTTCCTGTTTCTTATAAATAGAATTGAAGAATGTAAATGCTTCTATTTCAAGATCTCCCTGTTTGCAAATAACAGACCCATCTTCCGCTTGTAAATCCCAGATATGGTTATGAATCCTTCGAGCATTGGCAAACTGATGATAAAATTTGGTGTTACTGTCACCACTCGCATTCCATTTTAGTCTACTTTTCTGGTGTGTCGTCTCCTCTTTCCTCTTCAGTATGGATATCTGTGACTCAGAAAGGAATTTCAGCTGAACATTGACCTCCTCATCACATATACCCACCGGAAAGTCTATCAAAATTTTAGCAATATCAAATTTGATAGTTACTAACTCCTCCGAATCACGAGCCTTTTGAATCTTTTCCCAATTCTTCACCGCAGCTTTGAGGATCCTAAGTTTCTGAACCAATATCCGCATAGGAGAAATATCATCATCCACCACCATAGTCCGCCACGTCGATCTCACAAATTGGTCAAAATTAACCATAGCCAGCCAAGTCGCATTAAATTTAAATGGATAAAGGATATGTTCACCTTCCATTTCCCACTGGAATACAATAGGGAAATGATCAGATATCTTTGTCTGTACTACCCACGATCTGTAAGAATGAACCTGCTCCAGTAAATCCGCATCCACAATGAATCTATCTAATCGCTTGCCAATTCCTGCCGAGCCACCCCGACCATTTTTCCAAGTAGGTCGAATGACAGATGGCTCCACATCTAACAGACCTTCATCCCGAAACAGATTGTAGAAAAAGTCAACATCTGGATTCTGTCGGATACTTCCCCAAGTTTCACTAGCAGTTATTGTAAAATTAAGATCACCACCGATGATTAATCCTTTTTCCTTCAATAAACCACCAGCTCGAATAAGATTCCAAAAAGGAATTCTATTATGATATGGCCCATAACAATTTAGTATTTTTATCTCTTGGACTCCATTTAAGTGCCTACCCTGCAAAATAATACCTGCAACAGATTTGTAAACGTCAAAATTAGCTTTTTTAGGATTCCACGCCGACAGCAAACCCCCCGAAATACCAATAGCATCCACAACGCTCATATGCCAACTCCCCACCACCTTTGAAAATACTTCAATCGCCTTTTTAGAAGACACCATCATCTCCTGAATCAATAAAATATCTGGTCGAACATTCTCACACACTCTACGGAGGGCTAGCAATTTTTGGGCACCCCCTACCCCACGAATATTCATAGAGAGAATAATCATGTTAAACCACGAGCCAGGGCCTTCTGCGCTCTAAGGGCCCGAGGGACAAGTGTAGTAGGAGTAGTCAATTGTGGAGAATCAGATAACAACCCCTTTAGTTTTCTGGCGTTTCTTGTCTTCAGAGGCGAGAATTCCGGGTCCAAACCCTCGCGAATACTTCCTTTGGGATCACTGGACTATTCACCCATTTTCCCCGGGGATGATAAAACCTCAGTAGATGGTTTTCCAATATTGATTCCGCCACCCTTGTAAACGAGAAGTTTGGATTTCTGGAGAATATCTCTATAGGAAGGGATCACATCTGTAATAGATTCAGACTCAACAGGCTGGGCAAAAGGCCCCAAAAACCCCTGAGGAGACATATATATACCCTCAAGTAACTCCTCCCTCCCCACCGGAGTACAGGAATCCCCAGAAGAAGTTTTTGGTAAAGAGTCAACGAATACCCTAGGGATAGACTGATTTACCAAGGAAGTCGATGGATTTGAGGTCAATGGATTTGCCCCCTCCACCACCCTAGGGGTATCCTTTAATGAAGCAAGACCTTCCTTATATAAACCAGACTGCAAAATATACCTATCATTGAGCAGCGATACTTTCAATTTAAAAAACTCCTCCAGAGTTAATGACGCTACAAGAGATGGAGAGTACAATTGTAACTTACCAATCAGTGAAATGTCTGGAATAGAGAGAGTGGTCAGGTCTATAGCCAATGCATCCACATTCGTCTTGTTCATCTCAGGCGACTCTTCAATAGATGAAGGATTAGATAAAAGTCCTGGGCAATCGAGCTGTTTTATAGGACGACCAGAGCAATGTGCTTTAAGGTGACCCACCTTATTGCATGTCGTGCATCGAAACAGTAGTCCCCAGTAATCCAATTCAATTTCATAAATAGTCCCCCTCCATTCAATGGTTAAATCATCCACAAGTCCTTGAGAGATATCAATTTCCACTAATATCTTACCAATTCTACGATCCAGACCCCCTAATAGGGACAACTCCACATGTAAAAAGCGCCCCAAATGATTGCCTATAGCAGTAAATGCTTCCAAATTCCACAGGAAGAGGGGGCAATTCAAAATATGGACCCATAGATGTCGAATAATCAGGACCTCCTTCTCGGGGTTGAAAAGGTGACACCACCTCTTTAGCATCAAGCTACCCTTACCATGCAACTAGGTTCTAGATAATATAGATTTCGAATCCTCCAATCTCTTAAACAGAAAGCAGTACCACCCCCTGGATAATTTAAATACCTCTGGCATGTATAGAAGAAAAGGATACCATTGTTCCTGTACAAAGGTCTCAACTTCGCGACTGGAACATGACCAGTAATTGAAATTTCCAACTAATGCCAACAAAGACATCTTGGCCACAACATCTAACCCAATATCGTCCCCCAAAACCATCCTCGGGCCTCTTTTTTTTGGCTTCCAGGGTTTCACTACATCCCTCACACCTACAATCTCCTGCGGTTTGTTTTGCTTCTGAGAAACAACCGGAATTCTTTCTCGAGGGATGTTAAGTTCAGTAGTATGGCACTCATCTATAATTGCCAGGATATCTCTCTCGTATATCTGTTCCAAAGGCACTTGTATCCCGGGCTAAGCAATATCACACTGATAACTACTACATGAGTTCAATACCCCATGCACTTTACTTCCTCCAACACCAAATTTATTCCTTAATGCATCATCTGGGATAAAGATCCTAGCATCCTTCCAAATAATCTCATCATTTGGATCCAATAGGTCCATAAACTCGCCACCTGTCTCCATCATCAATAACTAGGTGCTGTCACATTTATGGCCCAACCACCGCATATGTGAGCATACTAGCCTCCAAACTAACAGAAAGAAGATAGTACCACCTTTCAGTAAGTCCTGACGAAGCAAAACACTAACCCTCTTGCAAGAGAAGCTATATTCAATAGATTGGACGTCGATGGTTGTAAATACCTCCCGACTTTAATGCAATAGGAAGATAGATCAATGTCCTCCAAGAAACAATAAAGTCTAACCACCTACGAAGCCCACCCACATAAATGTGAAATTCAAATTTTGAAAGATATAGAAACCAGGTAGTATAGTATGATACCACTAAGCAGAACTTTGGTAGCAACCAAGTAGTGAATCACCTCTCAACTGCTGAACCAAACAATGAGTACCAATATATACAGGAACTCAGGGAGTGTAATAGCAGACCTCGGCAGCACACCAAATAACACCCTAAAACGATAATGGACTGAACAATCAAACTAAGAAGGATAGAATTTCATCAAAGTTAGTTTCTAATCAGATATCCCCATAAGGAAGAATAATGACTTCACATGTAAAACCAGAGTTATCTCCTGTATCAAAAAAGTCCAGTCTGATAGCGAACCACAAAGAACGAACTCAAATAAAAAAGCTCTGACAGTAGAAGTTCTGATTTCAGGATATTGTATGCCAGTGATGACGTAAAGTATCACCACGACAAAGTATATATCCTTGATACCAAATATTCCAACTTCATATGGTCCAGAGTGTTAAAACCAGTCACAACAAAGGTATTTTGATTAAAAACAGGCTCTAGCAATTCAAGCACCCAAACACAGAAATACACAATAGTCCCTAAGGTTCATTCCAGTATAAAGCTATTCTTTACCCGTCACCTCTCGACACAGGATCCTCCCAGCATCAGCTATCTGTCAACACAAATGAAAGTTCCGATATACACAAGCATGAGCACTCCTGTAAAATATCCCGTTGCTCCTTCTCCGATATACACAAACATCAATCCAAGATAATCAAAATACTTTGTGTCAACACTTCAATGACCAAAATACTCCTGCTCCTGCTCCTCAGTGCTGGTCACTCTATCCGATGGATTCTATTCAGCCTTTTACTGATTCGTTCAATCTTTACAATACACTTGTGTCATCTTCCTCCATAGATGAAATCAACTTAACTAGCACACCCACATAGTTTGTGGCTGGATTGAAACTTATGAAACTTTCCAGATTTTTTAAGTTTGTCTGCCTCTATCTGGTGGAGGGGTTGGTGCACATTTGAGCACTTCATTGATTCATCTTTTTTCTTGACAGTTAATGGTATTGACTTAGTTTGGGACAGATTTTTACATGAACTGTGTGGACAGTATAGTGACAGGTCCATACAGCATTTCTAGACAGACTCTTTATGATACATATTTGTTTTCTTGGTTACAGTTAGATGACAGTTTATGACTGTCATAAGAAAATTTATGTTTTGATAGGTTATTTTGGACAGGCTAATATAGATTAATTTTTACTGAACTATGTGGACAGTATGGACAGTGACAGGTTCATACAGATTTTACAATTTTGGGACAGGTTCTTGACAGTCATAAGAAAAGTTTGTTTTGACAGCTTATTTGAATGTTTTTTTATATATAAAAACTGAATTAGATGATATATAAATCTATCATAGTTTTTGATACTTGCCTATTGGATGTAATGAATGGTTTTCTCCTCTCTTATATGGGCGATATTATTTGATTTCAAATCAAATATTACCTTTTGCAATATGCATTTTATTATGCTATACATTTTGAGGAAACTGGACACTGATCTGATTAAGATAGTGGTCTATCTGATGAATGTAACTTTTTAAATAAAGTTACTATTTTTTTCTGTGGAAAAAAAAAAGTTTGTGGCTGGATCAGGTAGGTAGAGAACAATTGGGATCAAATTATTAAGAAATAGTTATGAAATGGAAGACATATGACATGCACTATTAGTTATCTATTCATCAACTATGAATTATTTGATGCATGACTAACTATCAGTTATTCATTCTATAATCAATCTTCACAATACACTTGTCTCATCCTCATCTCTCATCTATAAATTAGATGGGTATAACCTCTTGTTCCCTAACAATAAATACATAAAATTTGGGATAATCATGCCTAATGGTTGTTTAATAAAAAATTAGCCCATTAAATTTTTTAAAGCCCTAGATTTAGCCCATGGGATAACCTCTTATCAATGCTAGGAAACCAAATCTCACTCTTAACGATCTAGCTTAAGGTAACCCGAACAAACCTTAGACCAATGGTTCATAAACTTATGGACTCAGGATCCAGGACAAAGGATACTAGGGTAAAAGGATTAAAAGACTTAGAAGCACCCTAGATTTTATAAGCTTGATTAAGTTGATTCGTTTAAGGTGTGCAAGACACCACTCATTTCACGTGAAAGGACTTGAATGATAAAAGGAAAGTTTGATATTGATAAGATCAATGCTTTTAATGTGCAAAGTGGAGTCTATGGTTGATGGACTAGCTTTCAGGACAAATTAGGTTTTAAAACATGGTGAAGTTCACCTTCAAAATTTTAACAGCCATATGAACATGCCTTAAAAGATTGAGTTTGTACCACAAGATGGATGTGATCAATATTTATTGTTTGTAGGAATTTATGCCAACCATTTAAACCAAAATTTTATGACAATGTATAATTATTGACTTGCTTGATTTCAAATTTTGTATGGCTTAAGGTGAAATTGATTTGTAGAAACAACGTCACTCCTACACTCAAAACCCGATTTTGTGAAAACTGAATACAATCTTAAGTTTAAATAACTTATGAGAGGAGATAGATCCAAATCACAAGATAAGACTTGATGAACTGTTTGAGATTATGCGTCGGTTATTTGAAAATGAAAACTTTGACAAGGGCAATTTAAAGTGCATGTTCTGTGTAGGATTGAAAATCTAGATGCCAGGGTTAACAGCCAGAGAGATCGGGTTCCAATGTTTGCGATTCAGGAAGTCCTAAAAGATAAGCTTTAGATTTACTCCCTATTTAAAGTTTGAGGGACTTTAGATGAAAAAAAGAAAATTTCGGATCCCAATCGACTTGGGCAGAGGTTTACAATGGAACAGATATTAAGCAAAGTCGGATATTGGTTGTGAACTTATTTATCAGTATAGATCCTTATTAAAATGGATCTAGCAAGCTCCAAGAGGGATCAAATCTTTTGAGATGTAAAACTTTTTTTTAAGTGTAAATGTTTAGGAATCCTTTTAATTTATCTAATTTTTTTTTTAAAGGACGAGTGACAACTCTAAGATGAGCATTGGAGGAGTTACAAATCTCCAATTTATCTAATCTATGTTTTTCTCCAATTTATCTAATTTCTGTTTTTTAAATATATGCAGTTGTAAATGTTTTAACTCTAATTTGAGCCTACATGTTATTATTTTATAAGTGTCAAACTCTAGGATGAGCAAAGAAAGAGTTACACATCTTGATCCAGATTTTTGTGTGAACAAAATGAAAGAGCATATACATAATCATAATCATAGACATTTTGCAAAGATAACAGAGATACAGTAAACACATATTCTATTAAATGGCGGAAATCGAATAGACTGTAATACAATAGCTAGAATGGTGGTAGCTATCTCTGAGAAGAGATGTGACTGCTACGCTCATCTGTGCAAAGCTGAATACAAAATGAGGCCATAGGGGGCTATTTATAATAAGAATGAAAGTGAGAACCCCAAAATCCCAAAACGTAACCCTAGAAGATGAACCGTCATAAAGTTTGCGGCCCCAAGGTGGTAAGCTGAACAGTCAACTTCCCAGGGTCATAACTTTTGCATATGATCTTTGATTTGAGCGTTCGATAGCTTGTTGGAAAGGTCTATCTAATATTTAAAACTTTTTGTTCGGAAAATGGATGTTGATGGAAATCATTTGGCCCTCGAATCACCAAAACACGTCGTTTAGGGCCTCAAAACGGCCCCAAAATTTTTAGACCTGAAAAACCATAGAAAAATAACTAGGAAATTGCCACAATGTGCAATTGTTTTGAGCCACTGGAATAGGTGGGTGGCCACCGATCTCCATCTGGATCAATCCTCCCTCCTTAGGAAGCAATTGTCTCCATTGCATCAAATCCCGTATCATATATCGAACTGTGTGTTGAGTTGATCTCCTGGTACGACATTTGCTGAAGTGAAGAGGCTGCTTTTCTTTAGCATCCTGAGATGGATATAATTGTTGTGTCGATGATTTTTTTTTGGAGGAACACCTTAAATGCGTGGCCTTTCGTCATAGAGGTACTCAGATAGATGAGAAAACAATGGCTCTCTTTTATTCTTGTGTCTGATGATAAGAGACACCCTGTGCAGAGGGTGTGGAGGTCTCTGTGATCTTATGTTCTCCTTCAAACACAATTGTGAAGACGAATAATTTCCTTGTGTGGGAGCTTATCTTCCAACCCTGTGAGACTGTGGCAGGTGCAACTGTCTCTCAGATCTGAAATAATTTTCCTCCCAAAGTGGCAATGACGTTGCGAGGTCGTGACTCATATACAGCGTGATGCTTCCACATATATGGTTGTCCTAAAAGAACATCACAGACTTCAAGTGGGGCCACATCACACAGTACCTCATCTTTAAAAGGCTTGATGCCATATGGTAGGAGGCATTGTTGAGTAATGCGAACGCCTCGTCCTTGGCTTAGCCAGCCGATGTTGTAGGGTTGTGGGTGTGGTGTTGTCGGAAGCTCCAATATCTTGATGAATTCCGCTGAGATCAGGTTCTTTTGGTTGTCGTTGTCAACAACAAAATGTAGAGGCATTCCCTTCACCCACATCTGTGAGTGGAAGAGGCGCTCCTCTGCCTCTGAATCTTTAGGATTCTCTAGTTGAATCTGTGTGGTAGAAACAGTGGCAGTGGGGTATGCATCAATGATATACCTCCCATTGTATGCGGTTGTGGCATTGGGTTCGGAATCAGAATCAGGATCTGATTCTGAAGATTTGATCTCGGCCACTAATGACTGCTTTGAGCGACATTCATCAGTGTTGTGCCAAGGGATTTTATGAAATTCATACCACTTCTTGGTGTCCTTGTTTGTCTTTCCATCCCCCTTCTTTGCTTGTGGTGGGGACTGGTTGTCGTTTCCTTTTGCGGTGTTCTGCAAGCCAGGGTTTCCCTTACCTTGCTTCTGTAGTGGATTCGCAGGTCCAAAGTCTTGCTTGTTCTTTTGTCAAAATTTCTCCTTGATTTTGACAGCATACCGATAGGCAGATCCAAGTGAAGAGATGTCGAGGAAGTCCATATCAGTTCGGATGTACCGATGTAGACCACTGCAATATTTCATAATTAGGTGCTGCTTGGAGTCCTTGATACCCATCTTTGTGCACAAGGTTGTTGGTGTACTCCGACACCATTTGGTCCCTTTCTTGACGCAGAATGGTCCATTTTGTGTATTGGTCATCATAGTTTCCCACAGGGAAATACTGTTCCCTGATGGAATCTATGAAAGAGGCCCAAGTGGGATTTGTCTCAAACATTCCAGACTCGTCTGATGAGTTTTGTTCCCAATAAGTACCCCACTAATTTTGGATATCGGGGAATTCCTTAAGGAGAGCAAAGGTGATCTTTTCCCTATCGAAGAAATTGTGGATAGAGAAATACCTTTCTAGAACATTCAACCAATTTTTCAGGGCATCTGCATCGATATTTCCTTGAAACAAAGTAATATAAAGGTTAACTTGTACCTTAAATGGAGTTGCATCCCCGAATCGACTGCTTGTTGAAGATGCACTTGCCGCTACCGGAATTTGTAGAAGGATTTGGGCAAAACTATCCATCATCTAGTTCCTCTATCGCTCAAGGGCTTCCTCGAGCAGCGACTTGATAGGATCTCCTACTCCATTTTCTCTCTTTTCTTCCTCCATGGGAGGTTGTTTGGGACGGTGAGAATGATCAAGTGAAACTAGTTTGAGACCAAACTCTCTATATCCTGACCTCGTCGGGGACATGCGCCGAGAAAAAATCAAAGAGAAGATTTCTCTAATACCACTGATCCAGATTTATGTGTGAATGAAATGAAAGAAAATATACAGAATCATAATCACAAACATTTTGCAAAGATAACAGAGATACAGTAAACACATATTCTATTAAATGGCGGAAATAGAATAGACTGTAATACAATAGCTAGAATGGTGGTAGCTATCTCTGAGAAGAGATGTGACTGCTACGCTCATCCGTGTAAGGATGAATACAAAATGAGGCCAAAGGGGCCTATTTATAATAAGAATGAGGATGAGAACCCCAAAATTCCAAAACATAACCCTAGAAGATGAACCGTCATAAAGTTTGCGGCCCTAAGGTGGTAAGTTGAACAGTCAACTTCCTGGGGTCATAAATTTTGCATATGATCTCTGATTTGGACGTTCAATAGATCGTTGGAAAGTTATATCTAAGATTTACAACTTTTTGTATTGGATGACAATGGCAACCATTTGACCCCCGAATCACCAAAAAACATCGTTTAGGGCCTCAAAATGGCCCCAGAAGTTTGGGACCCGAAAAACCGTAGAAAAATAACTAGGAAACTTCCACAATGGATAATTGTTTTGAGCCAGTGGAATAGGTGGGTGGCCACCGATCTCCATCTGGATCACATCTCCCCTTAAATGTGTCAAACTCTAGGATGAGCAAGGAAAGAGTTACACATCTCCCCTCCTAGAATGTAGAATAGGATTCTTCGATGCAACCAATAAACATAGTTTCGTAGGCAAACATCAATCGATTTTTCATTAAATAAAACCCAACGCCAAATAAATACACCATCAGAAACACAATGATATCGGGTTTTAGAGCAGGGGTTTTCCAACAACAATAATGTAAATCGTGTGAACCAGAAATTGGGATTACTTAGGCAAAGATTGGAGGATTTTATGATAAAGTAACAGCCACATGCAAAACAATAAAGCCACGATTTTAACACTCACGGTTGTGAGGATCGGGTTCCAATAATTTAAAACGAAAGATCTCACAGATTGATCCACAAATAAACACAGTCTTGACAACCTGGGACTTGATTTAACCTTATTTATTTCAACACAAACTGAGAATTTAACACAGAGGTTCAAAATAATCATACACATACAGGATCAACCCACGCGCCTAGGGTTAGGCAGTTCATAAAATGTATAAATAATGAATAGACTATCAAAGAAATCCCCTGAATCTTTCCCTATTTCCCAGTAAATAAAAAGCTAGAAGATTTAGATCCGTCACATAACATGAAATGCAGAGGTAAGATTTGACTTTACAAATTGATTTTGATGACTGTAATGGAACGAAACCGAAGCCAGAGGAGAAAATCAAAATACATACCTAGATCTCACCTGAAATCACTGAATCATGATGCTTGGATCCCATGATTTACAATTGTGCAAATGAAATGGTCCCTGTGTTCAAAGTTCACTTGCAAATTTTCCCTACCCTCCCAAGACGAAATAGCTATGTTAATTTAGCTTCAACAAATAGGGGAAAATGCTGACAAGAATCAAAGAATAGAAACGCATAAGACAAGATCTACTCCTTGCGTGATACAAGCTTGTGGAAGGGAATGGGTTTCCTAAATTTCCACCTTCCTCTGAATTCACTATAGATAGATCGACCAAGGGGATGTGTTTAGGAAGTCCACAATAAAGGTGTCTGTGTAAAAGCATTTAATAGGGAATTATTATTATTTAAATAATGTGTGATAAGGGCCTTTTTGGTATAAACATTACCTAGCTCTAACTTAGGAAGGTAAAATGTATTTAGGAAAGGGTTAATGAAATCCACCACATCATGCTAATTAATATGAGAACATAATCTATGTATTATTGACAATATTGGTTAAGTATTTAGTTCAGCTTGGAAAAGAAAAAGAAAAAAAAAATTGCCTCGACATTCATCTCTTTAGCAATGAATGTCTGTCGCTATAGCAACGTTATGGACTATGCGTCGCTATAGCGACGATCGTCAGGGACATTTACATTTTTTTCCAAAATTTTAAACTGTTTTTTCCACGAAAAAATCGATTTTAACTTATTCGTGGCAAACTGTCATGGGACTTTTGAGCCATATGTAGTAGTGTGGATACTTTGTTTGGGTAAATTCAAGTAGGAAATAAAAGATTAGGCCTTGCCAACGCGATAGGAAGATAGGTAATTAAGAGGTTGTTTGTTCTTGGTAATTTCTTCATGCATGGTCATCAATTTTCACCTTTGTTACAAATGAGATCTATCATCTAGAGGGATCCTACTTTGGCCTCTAAATCAATGCAAGTCATCATGCAGAATAGGCGGCATAGTTTCACCTAGATCCTAATATTGTAGAGTGGTTCAAAAAAAACACATTATAGATATTAGAATGTGAGTGTAATCATGTAGCCTTTCTATATTGTGTTGTGCTCAGTCAATCCAAGACAATCAATTCCAAGGAGGATAGGTAAATCCCGTGTCCAACAAGAGACCATTGGGTAGTAGAGATTAGAAGGGGATATTCTGCATTTTGCTAAAGACACCAGTTTGGTCTTTTGATATAGTATCCACATCCATATGTAAGAGGTTTCAAGTTCTAAATAAAAATACATTGACAAATAAGTTAATGTAGGGAAAAATACCCAATGTATAGGATTCTCGTAAGTCACTATGAATGAAGAAATGATCCACATGCAAGATATTCATTCTTCACTCTAATCCTTGTCGATTTTCATCATTAATTTTATAAAAGTAAAAAAACCACAATAAGCGAAAATAAAATGAGTTTCTTATTTACCATACTGGAAAATAACATATATCAAGCTTACCTCACCAGCAAGGCTATATTTTGCACAGCCAATATCATGACGCGATGCTCTGCCAATACTTTCCTTTGTCCTTGACAACGTCTCTAGCATTCCTTCAAAAGTGTCCCTGGAAATTGTTGCTTTTGTATCTCCACTAAGTGTCCCTCCAACCAATTTTCTCTCTTAGCTTATTTTATGTTCTTCACTTGATTCCAGATCCATCGTATTTGGAAGACCCCACTACTACACATTAACTATGGGACTTCTTGATTTTGTATGGGAAATGGCATCCTCTGTATCCTCAGTTGCCTCACCATCTAAGTGAAGTTGGAGTGGTGAACTGTGATCTGAAATACTCCCTCGGCCATTGGTGAAGGACTGGAAATAAACTAAATAGAATTCTTAGTTTCTTCAATTGAAACAGAATGTGGCAGAGCTGTAGAACGTGCTTGTTCTCACTTAGCTTGTGCAACTATTATAAGATGCTTCATAGATGTAGATGGGGTAGCAATGTTAGAATAATTTGACATAGTTATGAATTTTTACTTCTTTTGCAGCATCATACCTGTAACATAGTCCAAAACACTAAGAACAACAAAGGAAGGACAATATGAACATTAATAAGTGGGCATCTAAATATAACAACAAAAGGCAGAAAGTTGTAATTTGAAACGCAACTGAATTAATATAAGACTTACACTTGTATAATACTTAATGTGTTTATTGGCCTAATATGTAGGAACAAGTTTCTAGGATTATCAGAGATTGTGCTCTTTGTACTAGTAAGTCAAATAATAGGAAACTTGGGTTGTACATGCCATTACCTGTATGAAGTAGACCTTGAGAAACTATCTCTATGGATTTTGTTGGAGGTTGGTCAATGTCTAGTAGAGGCTGTGAATTTTTGTTTATGGTTGAGGATCATTTCAACAAGTTGGATGTGTTTATCCCTTGTAAGAAGGTCATCAAAGGCCATGCAGCAGTGAAATTTTTATTTGTAGATGTATGGATACATTTTGGTTTGATAAGTTCAACAATGTCTGATTGAGCATCTAGATTTATGGGCCAATTTTGGATAACATTATGGGAGGATGGATATAGAGTTTAAGCATTCCATTTCTTTTCATCTTCAAACCTATAGGCAGACTGAAGTGTTAACAAAACTTGGGTCCAATTGTTGCGAGGATATAACAATAAGCATCCAAAGACATGGAATGAACAAGTAGTTTATATTCAACACTCTTATAACAAGGAAACTCATTGTTCCACCCATAAATTTGACTTTGAGACTTGTTTTGGTTGTTTTCCAACCTCACATTTTGATGTTGTTTATGGATAGTAGAATGAAGACATACAGGGAATGCAAGAGGAGACAAATAAAGTAGACAGGTTCGTCAAACACTGTAATGATTATTGTTGAGAGACTATTGATAACTTGAATATGATGTTGATATAAATTATTAATTATGGTTGATGGGCTTAGTGTATCTATGGTTTTGTATTTTTGTAAAACAATTTGCATACACACAAAATTTTGGCATCCAAGAATAATATATTGCACCCAATCATCAAAACAAAGATTACATGTCAAGCAAATAGCAGAAATAATTATAGACTTTTATGACATGGGACTGAAGAGAGGAGCCACGTCGAGAGGGTGGGAAATCATGTTCCCCAGATGGGTAGGAGGACTGAGAGTGCTCAGAGGACCCCATGTCGTTCCGAGATGAAATCAAGTTCAGAGGAGAAATTTCTTCAAAAAATATTTTCACTAATGCATTTCACTAAGATGGCCTTCACTACTACAACAAGTATGCACAACACCACACCCTTATCATCTAAGATTGTCACCATGACAAATTCACCCAGAATTTAATATGTCCATGTGTTGGTTACTTAGGGAACCTTCCTCTTGGATAAGGCATGCCTTTAAACCTCAATTTCCACCACAAGACACCAAGGGAATTATCACTTCATCATTCCAAATCTTATATTCCATGTGGAGGGATTGTGGTGGTAATTTGGGGCCCCACGTATGGAGCATGAGCTTTAGAGGAAAATGTTACAGCTTAAGACCACAGTTTTGATGATATTTTAAGTCACGCATCAAGAACCATACCCTATGTGCAATTTTCAAAATAATGACCATATCTCACATGTAGACTATGTATTTTTTATGTTGATTCATGCTATGTGATGGTCCATGACCCCATAAAAAAATGGTGTGAACTAGGCCATAAATTTAAACCCTATACCATGGTGTGGTCCAAGACATTCATTGTCGATGTTATAAATCTCAAAATATCAACATATCCCACTTGTAGTTGAAAGAATATTCCCTCCATAGAGATTATGTATTGTCTCAAGGCCTTACGACGCATCACTCATGATCCACATTGTTACATCTAGGCTAGAGATTCCATACGTAGTTCTTATGTGGTAGTCTAGGTTAACATGAATGGACCATCAATCCCATAGAAAATTAACATGGCATAAGATCCTAAAATTATACCAAGGAGAGTCCACCTAGTTTGTCTAAAAAAATGCAAGTCAAAACAAAAACTATTGTATTGTGATTCAAATTATTTATTATTGTCATATTTTGAAAATATATCCTTTGAAGTGTATGGATGAATTGAAACTTTTATGAGAAAAACAAATGAATGATTTATTTTCTTCGATATGTGTCAATTTGTTCATAACTTGATAGGTACACAAATATATAAGAATGTGTGAAATTGTTGTTTAGAATACATGACAATTGAATCTGTTGAGAGGACATACTACCATTCAGAAGTTTTTATCCAATGTGATCTTGGGTATTTATCCATTCAGTCCTTTAGCCATATTGAATTTGACACACATAGCTACTAATGCTCCTACTTGGATATATGTAGATATGTTTTTGTCACCATCAAGGATTTGATTGTTTGTTTAAGAGGGGGTGGTGATATTCCCCTTACTAGGATTCAATTCCACCCAAAAGTGTTGTATGTTTTATTCTGTGATATAGAGAGAGATATGGGTGTGGAGTTTTCTTTGCAGTGCAACACAATGTCCTACCTCTTGATAGGTGGTTGATGCCCAACACTTATGTAGAGAGGAAGCATAATGTCCCACTTAGGTTGGACGTTTTCCAAACACAATTCCTAGCTCTAAACCTAGTGCAATCCCTAGCGCGGTTCCTTTCAAAATTTCTGGCATTATCCCAGGCACTATACCTAGATCTATACCTGACAATATGTTGGATTTTTTCTAGGTGCAATTCTTGGCTCTATACTTGACGCTATGTTGAAAGTTTTCCCTGCCGAAATTCATGGCACAATTTCTGTCGCTAACCCTTGATTAATATATGGTGCTATGCTATTCAGGACAATTTTTTGGAGGCTATTCTTGGCATTATATGGCATGCTTTTGCGGACACTAATTGCGATTCTAATTGGGATGCTAATTGGGATGATAATTGTGATTCTAATTGCGACGCTAATTGGGATGCTCATTATCGTCCAAAATAGCGCCAACTTTAAAAAAGGGATGATAATTGGGATGCTAATTGGGATGCTAATTGGGACGCTAATTGGGATTCTAATTGGAATGCTAATTGGGATGCTAATTGGGATGCTAATTTGGATGTTAATTGGGATGCTAATTAGTATCCAAAATAGCGCCAACTTTTAAAATGGGACGCTAATTGGCATGTTGATTAGGATGCTGATTGGGACGCTAATTAGGACACTAATTGGGATGCTAATAAGGACACTAATTGGGATGTTAATTAGCGTCCAAAATAGTGCCAACTTTTAAAAATATACACAAATAATGCCATTAAAAGCCCCATCCCGTGGAAAAGCATCCACTTTGTCCAAAAAATGATGAAAAATGCACTAAAAGTGATAGCGGATGCTAAAAAGGAAGCTAAAAGAGATGCTAATCACAGGGTTTTGTTGTAGTGGCATATTTTAATTCATAAATTTCAATAAGCAAGGGAAGAGGAAGAAATAATATAGGCAAGGCCAGACAAGGTAGAGACAACAGTCAAAGAGATACCAAACAACAATTAGAACATGAAGCTAGATCACAAGTGAGTCCTCGAGGCTCACCAAAGAGAGGTAGAAGGAAATCATAGTCCAGGAGGTATGATAACTATAAATTTAAATGCTATTATTGCAAAAAAAATGGTCATTATGCATGTGAGTGTAGAAAAAGGCAAGCATATTTGAATAAAAACAAAGCCCATTTTTCTAATATCGTTGAAGATGATGATGCTACAAAGTTGTTTGTTGCTTTTAATATTGCTCAAGAGAGAAACCAAGGCATCTGGGTAGTAGATAGTGGTTATAGAAACCATATGACTAGTAATGAAATCCTACTCACTAATATTGATAATTCAGTTAAAACATGTGTTAAATTGGGTGATAATAAAATAGTACATATAGTGGGAAAATGAATATTTAATGTTTTCACAAATGGGGATACAAAACAAGCATATTTGATGTATATCTCTCCCAAGGTTTAAAACATAATTTTCCTTGTGTTGTTCAATTAATTAAACGGGGATATAAGGTCATTTTTCATAATGATGTCTGCATTATCTTTGATAAGGATCCTAGTAATAAGTTGATTACAAAGATCAATAAAACCAAGGGTAGGATGTATCCTCTATCAATGAAAAGTATGTGTTAAGTAGACACCTTTCTCTAATAAAGCCTCAGATCAAGATGATTCCTAGTTGTGGCATCTTCATTTTGTTGGTTTGAAATTATTGCAACAAAAACAATTGATTAAGGGGATACCACCTATTCATGAGCCTTCTGACTCTTGTGAGAAATGAATCATGGGTGAACAACACATGGATATTTTTCCAATAAGAAAATTATATAAAGCACAAGATTCTAGTTGAATTAATACATACATATCTTTGTGGTCATATGCAAACAAAATCTCTCAAAGGCAGCTATTATTTTCTTACATTTATTGATGACTTTAGCAGAAAGACATGGGTATATTTCTTGAGGCATAAATAAAAAAACACATGATAACTTTAAATAATTCAACGCTCAAGTGGAGAAACAAAGTGGGATGATGATACAAAAGTTAAGGCCAGATAAGGGAGGTGAATATAACTCCAAAGAATTTATTATCTTTTTTGTAAACAACATGGAATTAGAAGGAAATTTACTACTCGTTATACACCATAGTAGAATACTGTGGGTGAAAGGAAAACATGACCATCATGAATATGGCCAGAAGCATGCTTAATGCCAAACAATTTTCAAACAAATATTGGTTGAAGTTGCAGCAAATTCAGTTTATATTTTGAATAGGAGTCCCACCAAGAATTTCAAGGACAAGTTTCCTCAAAGAGCATGTGGTGACCAACATTATAGTGTGGCACATTTAAATTTTTTTGAGTGTGTAGCTTATGCACATGTGCTTAAGAAATTATGAACTACAATTGACCAAAGCACTGAAAATTGTCTTTTTCTTCGGTATAGTTAGCATTCCAAAACCTATAAACTATACAATCCTATCACCAAAAGGATTATTCTTAGTAGAGATGCAGATTTTAAAGAGAATGACACATGGGATAACTCTCAATGACAATCCATATCAGTTGTCCAGTTGGTGAATTATCCCACTGATAATCAAGGACAATAATCACAATCCAAAAAACACCTTGACTTTTTAAGTAGAACACCTAATTATCCAAATCAAGTTGAAAATTCTTCACTAAAGTCTCACTTCTAGTACTGAGTCCGATCCTTCTATAGCTTCTCTATGGTATAGAAATATTAGGAGTCTCATAGAAATCCATGATGATTTAATTCAACAATCCAATTTTTCTATATTTTTATCTTAGCCATATATTTTGAGGATGCAATCAAAGAGAAATATTATAAGCATGCCATGGATGATGAGATTTATTCAATAATAAAAAATGATACTTGGGATTTGGTTCCCTTACCTTAAAAACAAGGAAATCATTGGATTCAAGTGGGTCTATAAGACCAAACTTAATCATCGAGGTGAAGTGGAAAACTACAAATCCAAATTGAATGCAAAATCTTTTCCCATTAGCCTGGTGTAGACTATGGTGAAGCCTTCTCTCCAATAACTAGACTTGATTTTGTATGAGTGGTTCTTGCTATTACAACTCAATATAATTGGCCAGTTTATCAATTAGATGTAAAGTCTACCTTTTTGAATGGCATACTTGAAGAAGAAGTATATTTTGATCAACCTCCCGGGTATGAGATTAAAGGAAATGAGCACATGGTTTATAAACTGAAAAAGGAACTATATGGATTGAAACCGACTCCTCTAACATGATATATAGTAGAATTGATTCTTACTTTATAGCTCATGGTTTCAATATAATTCTGAGTGATCCTGCTCTTTATAGTAAAACTCAACAACATGGAAACATACTTATTTTGTGTCTATATGTAGATCATATAATCTATACTAACAACCTTGTTGTGTATAACTTTAAAACAACCATGCAAATAGACTTCGAAATGACTAATTTGGGCCTAATGAAATATTTTATGGGTATTGAAGTAAATCAGTTAGGGAAAGGCATTTTTATTTCACAAAGCAAGTAGCCTCTTGATATTATAAATATATTTTGGTTGTTATCTTGTAAACCAAATCCTACACCAATTGCAATATGTACCAAATTGAGCAAGATGGATGAAGGGTCAATTTGATCCTACTTTGTATAAAAGGATCATTAACATCCTTATGTATCTTACAACTACAAGACCCGACATTATGTTTACAGTAGGTCTTATTTCTAGGTATGATGGATTCATTGAAAGACTCTCATTGGCAAGTGGGGAAACAAATTCATCACTATATTGTAGGCACATTAGATGTCGGTATATTATACTCACAATCTAATGATAGTATTTTTACAAGATATACTAATAACGAATTTGCATGCATCTTGGATGATAGGAATAGCACTTATGGTTATGTTTTTCTCTTAGGGTCGGGATTGAATTCATGGGCTTGAAAGAAGAATCTCATTGTCACCATTTCCTTAGTAGAAGCATAATAGTTGCAATCACTTCAACAGCTTGTCAGGAAGTTTGGTTATGGAGAATTCTAAGTGATCTTGGATATGAAAAAAAGGGAGTAACTCAAATATATTTTGACAACAATACTTCCATTGCTCTCTCAAAAAAACATGTCTTTCATAAGAGAAGAAAACACATATACACTAAATTTCAATTTATGAGAGAGATTGTAAGTAATCATGAAATTTATTTAGAATTTTGTAAATCTGAAGACCAATTGGATGATATGCTCACAAATCCATTGGCCACTAATGTTTTTGTAACTCAAAGGAAAAATTTAGGGATTGGAAAGTTATAGCTTAGGTGGTTGAAATTAAGGGGGAGTGTAGGAAGCAATTTTCCCTACCTACTCTCTGTGTTGACGGTAAATGCGTAGTCCTATTTTTAATTTACTCTTTTGGCAATCTCATTAACTAAATTGAGACTTATAGAGGAAGATAAGACCATTTTGTATTTCTCTATTTTTGTCTCTCTCAATTTGGTGGAATAGAAAAACATTTTTTGGTTAAAGAGCCAAAGTGTCAAAACCCCAAATTTTCACAAAAATTTAAAATTTTAAGATAACATAAAATGTTTACAGTTGCAGTTAGATAACTACTAGCAGCTAATATAAGATATGAAATAGACAAATAAAAGTAACCATTTAACTTTAACACATATAGATTAATGTTATTTTAATTTTGATATGTGATGTAACTAATCTGCATTCGATTATTTAGCGCTATTGATGGTTTGAATGTTAAGTAGGTGAGGAGTCATTTTCTAGTTGGGGATTACTTAGTGATTGCTAACGTATCTAGATTTTTGTATCTTTACAGGCTTGACAGGTAATTTTTGACCCAGTAAAATTTTATTAAGGCAATAAACCAGATATATTTCTTTTAACATAAAATATACTGCTAGAGTAAAATTTTTGCTTAGAAGACTCAAGATCCTGCAAGGTAAAGTAATTTTTCTTTTACTTGATTCATAAATATGATATTACTTAATCTTTGTATCGTAAGGGTTATTAACGTCGCCCTACTGTTTTATCTTTTAATAGATAGATCTTTACGATAGATAACATATTCTTCTGTCTTTACTTTAAAAGATTTCCAGTTCTTAATAGAGCTTAGGACTTTGTATCATAACTCTTTTTCTGACATAAGAGTTTATTGCTATTATTATTTTAATATTTAAAACGCTACTTATCATTATGAAAATAGACCTAAGTCTTTCAGAACATAAGCTTATTGTATTCTCTTCAACTCGGTTTTAATTAGGACTCAACCTGGTAAATTTATCAGTTTAACATCGCTTGCATTTTATACGATATCCTCTACATAAAAATCGTTAAGATTGTGATTGGAAATCCCATTTTTTTCATGATCAACATAATGTGACAATTTCACATTACCCTACTATTTACTTATATGTGAATAAGTTGCAATAAAATCCTAGAGAATTTACCATCCTAACTCTAAATTTTAACTTCATCTTGATTCGATTCATCTTAGAACTTGGTAAATATTATGGAGTTCAAAGATCATGTACTTGTAGGTTTTATATCCTACATCTAGTACTGTAGATCCTTTTTTAAGTGTAGGAGCTATTCCTGTGTATAAATGTTATTATATCTATATAGACCTTATTAGTTTAATTCTAATTCTTATAACTTAAACAATCATAGTTCATGATTATAAGACCAAGTTACTAAAGGCATTATCAAACATGTTCAAGCTTCTACTATCCTCTTGATCTTTTCTTATAAGTTTGATCATGAAAGGTTATAAGATCTTTACTAACATAGCAACGAATTCATAAACAAAAAGGTACTTACCAAAGATGATTTCGTGGTTTAACATTATGTTAAACGATGATATACTACTTATTCATCATCAAGGCTTGACTTCGTTTGGAAATGATATGATATTGACTTATGTGATATTACAATATCATTGCATGCATAAGGTAATTGATTTATCAATTATTTGGTTCGAATGATTGCAGTGGATACTATACAAATAACCCATCGTGAGGTGAAAAGATTTGTGTATACGTGGAACTCTTCTCGCCATGAAATTCATGATTTATAAACTTGACCTTGCAGCCCTATCCTTCATTGTTCAGCGAGGGTTTCGGTCTCTGCAAGGTTGGGTCCACTCCGGCCATGAGGGCTCGCAGTTGCTCACCTCCATCTCCACTGTCTGTGCATTTTTATTTTGAAGAACCGTTGTTTAGGGTGAGAGTTGTAAGCCATAGCTCATGAATGAGTTGATTCTATAACCAATCTTGCTGTGTGTGAAGATTGTATTCACAGTTGATAATTTCAGTGTTGAAATTTTTGGTTTAGCCACTGCCTTGGCTTGCTCTTGCTCCAGTTGTTGATGAGGTTGATATCTTGAACTCCACTACCTCCTTCTCAGATGAATACGAGGGTTTTTGTGCTCATGGTATTGGTCTACCTTCTTCATGACCTCGGCCTTGGTTTTCAACATTACAGGTAATCCATCGTTGTTGAGAAATTGAAAGTTAAAAGAATTTACAGTTTCAATTCTACGCTCCAGTTTTTAATTAAATTTAGGTTTTCAAAAAATTGCAGGTGATAGTTCGCATAAAATTTGGAAGGAGCCACTTCTCGTTTGGACTGACGTTCAGTCTATCTATAAGCCCCGGTTATAGAATGGCCCTCCCTGCTTGTTCAGACTTAGGGGAATTGCTTACAGTTGGAAGAATTTTGGCATGGTCCTTCCCAATCTTGGGTTATTGTTCTTTGGTTTATGAGTTTGTTTTCATTTTAAAACCCTTGCTTACAGCAGGGTGACTCCGGCTCATTGTCTTGATTTGTAATGCTCTCTTCTTGTGATAAAAAAAAGAATTTTACAATGTTGTAAGTGTTATTATAAAGTCAGTTACTTTTTGTTTATTAAACCCCATATCACGATATGGGTGCATTGGCTCAAGTTGGTTGTTATACTCTATTTAATTTTTAATCCCTTTGGCCTGCCAAGCAATACACAAGGTTTTTAAAGCAAAAGTGGTTTTCCTTCATGCTTGGACTCAGTTTTTATCTAAATGTTATTATCGTAACTCTATGCACTTAGGTTTTTTACCCTATTTGACTATGTAATATTAATTTGTTGTTTATTATTTGCTTTAGATTATTGATAAAGATTTTAGGACTGTCATTCAGTCATGGTATAAGTTGTTTTCCTCCTTGGCTCATGAATTACGAGCTAAGGTTTCCTGAATGAACCCTTGTTTAAAATAATTCTTTTAATTTATTTAAGTAGGTTATGTTACTTGTAAACAAATATTGTTTAAGTTAATATGATTATCTGCATATAAAGAAATTTCTTAAATTTGCCTCTGTATATATGTATTTGTTATGAAGACTGTAACCAGTCTACAATAGTTCATTTTCTTTAAAGATAATGTTCCAAATAATACAATTATAGCTTATTGTTTTTCTTTTATTAAAACAAAGAATTTAATAAAGGGTTTCAACCCTGTAGTTATGCTTGCAGGTATAAACCTATTAGTAAATACAGAACAGTTCTTATATAGATAAATATTTCATTTATGAACTTGTTATTATCGCATTCTTATTGTTTAATTTACTGAAGTATACTTGGTTGAAAAATACTCAGAATTCAGCTTTTGTAACTTAGTTTAGTTTGCTCTTTATATTTTAAATACTTTAGTAATACACCACTTGCTTATTCATAAATTTTAGACTTAGTTTAATTAATATTATTAGAAAATAATCTATATGAATAGTAGTTATATCTTTAATGAACTGAATGTAAACAAACTAGTTTAACTACAGTTCTTTTACTGCATAAGCAACTGGTTACTAATTAAACATAAAGAAAATATGTATGAGACATAACACTGTTTACCCTCCTGCATATTTAAAATAATGATATAATATACTGTGTATAAACATAACATCTTAACTACTAGTGTATTCTCTTAACATAATAATTCTTCTACCTGTAATGGAATACTGCTATTTCATTACAGTGTATTTACATAAACAGAAAACACAAATAACGAAGTTATTGGTCTTTTTGATAATAACCTACATACTAGAATAAATTACTTTGCTATGGAGAAATGCCTAACACATCTATTCATTTCAGTCTCTTTTCATTTCCTTCATCTACTTTTAAATACTCTGTCTGTGCTGGAGTACGGTCTAGTCCTTCCAGACGTGGAAAAACACAGATTAGAATTATTTTCCATCTATTTCAAATTCATTCTTTCAATAAACTAAAATATTACTAACTCTAACAGTTCACAACTAAACATATAACATTCATTAATCAGTCAGATTCACATTTTACTATCTAACACAGTAACACAATAGAATGTAGAACCTGATTAAGATGGACAACAACAACGTTAGGAGGCCATTCCTCCCTACCAAACTCCTAGAGAGCGCTTAAACAACGCTTCCTCAAGACCCCCGAGCCTGTTCCTGGTCTTCTTGACTAAGAATTGGTGGAGCATGCAAACAACAAACTAGTCTAATGACTCAGTAAACACTCTACACTCAGCAGTAAGATCCTTCAGCTGAAAAGCTGCACTAGATCACTTAGCAGTTAACCCCTCAAACTCTTTTCACAAATTGCCTTGCCATTGAATTTCTCTGAAGTACATTCACCTGAATGATCACTTCTCTAGAATGAGCAGCCTCAGCTCTCTTCAATGGGTATTTTTATAAAAATTGCCTAGGTCTTTTGGGTCAATTGTCATTAATTGAGCCACCTGCTCTAATCCCACTTTCTTGGGGGATCATGACCCCAAATGTAGGGAAGTTTCCACGTGCAACAGTTGGAAGTGGTCTAAGGATGCTGCCACATGTCTGTTTGCTCTCCACGTAGTCTCCTCCACCAATTTGACCAGTAACACTCTTTTAATAGCTCTCCTAAGCTGTTATCTCCACCTTTATTTATTTATAATTAAAATATTCAAAATTACATTTAATATCCTTGACTCTGCTGAGTCATCAATTACAACTTAGCATAAAATTTAACATATTGTCTTTGAATAAAATCAAATAAGATAATATTGTTTTTTTGCAAAATTGGGGCATGTGACACAAAGCTATGTTTTTTACTCTGTTTTTCTTATTTATGTGATGTAGCAGTAAAGACATTTGTCTCTGTCTTCAATAGGAACCGATATTCCCAGGAAACAACAACCTATGGGGGAAATAGTGAAAGTGGAAGGCGGTCGCATTGTTCGCTTAGCCTGAAGAAAAGATCACCACAACAAAGTATTTGACTCTTGACCCTACTACCATTCAATTCTATGAAGTGCAAGACAAGCTTAGCTTTGATAGCCTAACCAAAGCAAAGCCCACTGGTAATTTCATTTGGCATTTCTATTTTCAAGTGATCCATGAGCCTATTGGCTTAAAAGATAGATTGCTTGCATTAACCCAACAACCTCCCTTTTTCCAATTCCAGCTACTATTCTTGACAAACTCAGAAAAATCATCTTCAGTTTTTTATGGGGATCTTCTGCAAACTTTAAAAAATTCCATCTTGCGGACTGGAAATCACTGGCTCGTCTGATTTCTCTAGCAGGTTGGGGGATAAAACACTTGCCCAGTTTCAGTCTTTCCTTGAGGATGAAAAGCTTTTGGCTGGTGCTTAATATTTCTGGTATCTGGAACAAGCTCATCTTGGTCAAATATCTGAAAAACAGGCTGCTCATATTTGGCTTAGAGAAAAAAGATTTACTGTGGGAAATGTCTCGATTTTATGGAAAGGTTTTATTGCTACACTGCCATGGATCGGTAAAGGTTTGATTTGGAATGTTGGAAATGGCTCATCTATTCAGGTTGGTGCTGATCCTGTGGTGGGATTGGGTTCATCTTTCATTCTACCAATTGAGTTGAGGGAGTATTTGGAATATTATGGCATTGTTACACTAGATCAAGCCAGAAATCTTACTCCTTCTGCCACAAATCACTGGTTCACGGCGGAAGAGTTAGACTTATGTGATGAATGGAAACTTCTTTGGGATTTGTATATCCGAGGACTGGATTATGGCAGAATTAAATTATCAGATCAGCAAGATACGCTTCTCTGGTCCCATAGTAAATATGTTGGCTCCTTATCGACTGCAAAAGGTTGTGAATGCATCTCTATAAATAGTTTTGATCCTTTAGCCCCTTCGTTGGATTTCCTATGGCACCAACGCATTCCTCTTAAAATTGTTTGTTTTACTTGGCTTATGGCTAGAGGTCGCATCTTAACATGGGATCAACTTCAGAAAAAGGGCTTTCAGGGGCCGGGTATCTGCATTCTGTGTAAAAGAAATTTGGAAGATATCTCCCATCTCTTTTTGTCTTGCCCTATTAGTGCGGGTATCTTATCTTACTTTGCTGCAAAATTTGGGTTTGACATCCCATCCCATGATTCTGTTTCCTCCCTTCTGATACAGTGGTATAGCTCCCACCTGGGCAAAGCTGCTTTTAGATATCTGCCCTTATTCATTTTTTGGAATATATGGCTCCTTCGTAATAAGTGCATCTTTGAAAATAGGAAACCTGCCATTCCAGCTTTGATTTCCAGAATAGACTTGGTTTATTAATCTCTCACCCAGCTCCTTTTAAAACTTTGAAAGTTCAGAATATTGGTCCTAGTCCTGTTTTGGCCTTTCCTTGTGGATATTTTGATGGGGCTGCTGCAAACAATTTGGGTGGCTCAGGGTTTGTTATCTATTTAAATGAGCATCATTTTTTCAGTTTCACCATAGGTTGTGGCCATGGTACAAATACCAGAGCAGAATTATTGGCTTCTTGGGCAGTTCTAAAAGTTAGTCAGATGATGGGTATTCCAATTCATTTGATATTTGGAGATTCAATGGTTATTATTTCTTGGCTCAATCGATCATCGGCACTTGATGTTCCTGCCCTGATGCATTGGTGTAAAGATATAAGAAATATGCTTCATTTGGCCCCTCAGGTGATCTTCAAACACATTTTCCGTGAGCATAACTCACTAGCAGATGGACTCTGAAAGCAGGCCCTGAAATTGGACATGGGTCATGGTTTCTTCTCTGAAAATCTAGATGGTGTGGTCATAAATGATGGCCATTTTATTATTTTTTAGTTGCTAGGTCGTTTTTCCTCAGTATTTGACCTACAGCATAGTTTTGAATATTACTGTTCTTGTTTTGATTTGAGTCCTCTCTGCTAGCAAGTCTTGCTCAGGATTATCTGATTGTTGATCACCTTCGATTCTCTCAGCATATTCTGATCTATTAACACAGGGATGATGAGAAAAGTCTGCTATGATCAGACTTTATTTCATTTCCTTCTGGATGCAGTAGTTAGTATGTTTCATATGTTATCTTGTGATACATTGGTTGTTGATGTCTGCTCAGACAACATGATGCTATGTAATGATGTCTTTTGATTCTCTTGAATAACAAAGGCTGGTATTTTTTTCCTCTGAAAAAAAACCCAACAACCTATAAATGATTCAAAGATATTAAATTAATTATTAACAACTATAAATAAAAGCCAACCATCCATAAATTATCAAAACAAGAAATTAAAATAATCCTTTAAATACTTTCAAAAATATTTAAAACTTACAACAATATTAACATTTTAATTTGATCCTTCCATCATTTACATACCCACCCAATCATTTAATATCCCACCCAATCATTTACATCAATTCGACATTCACAACTCAAAAATAATGAAAAAACATTTTATAAACTATATAATCATGACATCGTTATAATAAAATCTCAAATACTAAATCTATATAATAATAAAAAAATCATTTTCTACTCTGTTTTAAGTCTGCATAAAACAAGATACATTATATTATAATGTATTATAAAATAATATTTCATAACTCAATAGACTCAAAACTCAAAAATAAAGAAAAATTGTATGTTTTCATTTCCCCGCTTTACAACATAATTTCAAATCTTGAAATGTTAACATATTGTTTATTTTTTAACATTTTATAAGCTATATAATCATGACATCGTTATAATAAAATCTCAATTACTAAATCTATATAATAATAATAATAAAATCATTTTCTACACTGTTTTAACTCTGCAAAAACAAGACACATTATATTATAAATGTATTATAAAATAATGTTTCATAACTCCATAGACTGAGACTATTATTAAATATATTCACATTAATGATATGAAGAACGGATACATTTCCTCTCAGACCCAAAAGTGAATTTATATAAAAATCTATTATAAATATGTTATTAATAATCGATAGCCAATTAAAATCGAAATTAATTTCTAAAACTCTATTCTAAATATGTCACACTATGACTCCATATACATTGTACAGGTGTCACCCCAAATGAAATTTAGAAAGGCGAGTATCATGCATTTGAAATAGTCCCTCTCCAGCGTAAAACAAGCAACCAGAACATAATAGAATAAAATAAATTAAAAATTATCATAAAACTTATGATGAATTAAATTTAGTTGAGATACAATTAGCACATTTACATAATTTGTGGTTAGATTATGTCTATAAAAATTAAAAAGTTAAGAGATAGTTATGAAATAGAAAACATTTTAGAAATATTTTATTATTCTTTATATTCTTCTAGTTAAAAAGATTTAATTATCCATTTCTTACTACATGTTAACATTCTTCTTGTTATCCATTTATCAAGTATAAGTTATATATATATATATATATATATATATATATATATATATATATATATATTATGTCAAATTCTTGTAATTATCTGCCATAAAATCAATCTTTGCAATACACTTGTGTCATCTTCCTCCATAAAAGAAATCAACTTAACTAGCACACCCACATAGTTTGTGGCTGGATTGACACTTATGAAACTTTCCAGATTTTTTAAGTTTGTCTGCCTCTGTCTGGTGGAGGGGTTGGTGCACATTTGGAGCACTTCATTGATTCATCTTTTTTCTTGACAGTTAATGGTATTGACTTAGTTTTGCGACAGATTTTTACATGAACTGTGTGGACAGTTTAGTGACAGGTCCATACAGCATTTCTAGACAGACTCTTTATGATACATATTTGTTTTCTTGGTTACAGTGATATGACAGTCTATGACTGTCATAAGAAAATTTATGTTTTGACAGGTTATTTTGGACAGGCTAATATAGATTAGTTTTTACTGAACTATGTGGACAGTATGGACAGTGACAGGTTCATACAGATTTTACAATTTTGGGACAGGTTCTTGACAGTCATAAGAAAAGTTTGTTTTGACAGCTTATTTGAATGTTTTTTTATATATAAAAACTGAATTAGATGATATATAAATCTATCATAGTTTTTGATGCTTGCCTGTTGGATGTAATGAATGGTTTTCTCCTCTCTTATATGGGCGATATTATTTGATTTCAAGTCAAATATTACCTTTTGTAATATGCATTTTATTATGCTGTACATTTTGAGGAAAATGGACACTGATCTGATTAAGATAGTGGTCTATCTGATGAATGTAACTTTTTAAATAAAGTTACTGTTTTTTTCTGTGGAAAAAAAAAAGTTTGTGGCTGGATCAGGTAGGTAGAGAACAATAGGGATCAAATGATTAAGAAATAGTTATCAAATGGAAGACATCTGACATGCACTGTTAGTTATCTATTCATCAACTATGAATTATTTGATGCATGACTAACTATCAGTTATCCATTCTATAATCAATCTTCACAATACACTTGTCTCATCCTCATCTCTCATCTATAAATAAAAAAGCATAAACAATATATAAAAATAAAAAATAAAAAAAACATAAACAATACAGACAATAGTTCACTCCGAATCTCAAATAAAAATCATGAACATAAACAGATAGACGATATCTGCCCTAACATTATTAATAGGTAGTAGTTGGGGCTTTCTAGGTGGCGGGATCCGTTTCCAATAAAACAGGCCTATGCTGGGCCTTTGATTCTGGGATAGAATAACAAGCTGGTCTGTGTAGTTGCAGTGAAAAAAGACACAAGAAGATACAAATCCATATCGATGCAGAGCAGTTGTGTTATAGCTGTGAAGAATTGCCCTATAGGCGTTTAGAGCTTTCAGAAGTGCGGGTACATTCGTAAAAGGTACAGTATCCTTCTACAACGGTGATGATGAGAACACAAAACGCGATGAACAGAGCTATAATCTTCCATGGCCTCGACAGATACTCCTCGTAGAATTCCCGAAGCACGTTCTTGATTTTGCTCTTGTAATACTTCTTGATCAACTCTTCCTCCAGTGCTTGTTTCAGCTCCTCCGGAGGTTCTAGGTGCCCTGTGAAGAAAGGCTGGCACATGCCGTCCCACATCTTGGCGATATACTCATCGGTTAACATCAGACTTCGGCGACGAATGACATGAGAATCCATGAGCACGCGAACATCATCGGGCGTGTCGATGAGGCAGTCCATGAGCCCAACGTAGCTAGTCACGCAGTTGCGGCGGGCAGGGTCGTTGAACTCCAAGGCAAGCATGTTTCTTAGGAACACTTCTGTCTGAATATGGGATACAGTGATCCGCGGAAGGTACAGTGTGTCCGAGTATTTATCGAATCGGATCTGTTCCCGCGGGTTAGAAAAAGATTTGAACTTAATCCCGGACTTATCCAACTGCTGCGCGCTGTATGCGTTTAGAAAATCACGTTGCCCATTCTTCGACGGATGAGCCACGACAAAACTACAAATCGCTGCAACCCTTTCATCGAGAAAGTGTTTCGTCTTTTCACAGAGACTTCGGTTTGGAACGTTGTCCATCCCGCCAGCTTTCATTTGCAGGAATGGGGAAACGAATGCGTGCATGCAACCCAGCAAATGTGGCTCCCTTTGATTGATTTGTGCTTCATAATTTGATACGGCCATTTGATCAAAAGGACACAACTCTGTGTACATCTTATATAACACATTATCGAATTCTTGATAAACAAAACTTACTTTTCCATAGTCAAAAACTTCTTTGAGCACAGAGAGCGGGATCTGATTCTCAAGTTTCAAGATGTCGCAGTTTATACATACCTGAAGCGCGCTTAAAGCACTACTGATCATCTCATTGTTTGAGCTTGGACTGCCGGAGTACTCCGCTGGCTGTGAATTTAGCTGTAGGTCATCATCATGAAGCTGCATTGATCCAAAGAGGCCGAATAAAAAACCTAATAGAAAAGATGAATCTACGGCCATCATCAGAGCGAAGTTCTGAGAGTATAACTCGTCTTGGCGACTAATTGGCCAGTCATAAAAGCGCTCAATAGCCGGCTGCATCGCTTTGATGCTTTCAACTATGTCGTCGAAGCTTTTGCCTGAATGCTCTCGCAGTTTATGCGACAGCATGGCGGCCGACTTCACTTTGTAGACCTCTGCGGTTGACATCTTGAGCTCACCTCCGGTAGAAGCTGAAGAGCCAATATCCTTCTCCAGCCTCCAATGGTGGTACGGTCCCAAAGAAACAAACTGTGGAATGTACAACTCTGGTTTTACGTTGAGCAGAGGCGTTGCCACACGCGGAATCGCACTGGCATTTGGCGTCGATGACGTATTGTCCCTAATCATCTCTTTCACTTCATCAACCCACTCCTTCCGAAACACTAGCGGTTCTTCCACATCCGACTTCGACTTCAGTGTACTCGCAATAGTTTTGACTTGTTCAACGCACTCCTTCATAATCACCAGCAGCTCCACCTCCTTTTCCACTCTTTTTCCCACCACTTGTGCCATCAGTCTGGTGATGAGTGTACTCGTCTGAAACAGCTCAACTTTCAGATCAAGATCAAGTGCAAGAACCAATTAGCAGCAATTGTTGTTTTCAGATTGCTTAATACCTCGAGATTTTATATAGCAATTGTTGTTTCGGATTGCTTAATTTCCCAATCGAGAGTGAAAAGAAGAAAATAATTGAAATCCATTCAGTTTTAACTTCTGGTTTCAACTAAACAAAGAAGAAACGTGACGTACATACGAATAACTTTGCCAACTTTGTTTTAAATGAGTATGAAGTGACTCGACTTCATCTTTATTTGCACTAAAGTGTATAGAACAGGACCTACATATCCTTAAGAGATTAGGAAAAGATGATGTCTAAACCAGACGGAGCGCTTTATATAATGAATAGATTTTGATTTTTTTTTCGAGAAGGGAGCTTGTCAAATGGGCACCATCTGATTTCTCATCCAACGATGTCCATTTGACAAGCTCCCCTCCCAAGAAAAAATCTATCCAATAAATAAGTTTCACCTAAACCCATGCCTAAACCAGACCATCTTTATGGTATACTGAGCACCAACAATTTATGCCTTATACAACTGTTCGATTTGATAAGAAAGCATGCATCCCTTCTGTCTTTTTGTCTTTAACAAAAGAATAATGGCCAATGTACTTTCACGGTTAATACTAATCACGTTTTCTAAAGCGCTTCAAAAATTAAATGTTATCTAAAAAATGCAATCCCACAGGATTTGGAGTACCTCAAATATTAATTATTATCCTAAACAAAATAAGAATGAACTTTTAACACAAATTATTTTAAAATAAGCATGAAAAAGCAAAAGGAAAAGAAAAAGCAAGCTCTCTATTATCATCCATTTGTTTTTTTTTCTTTTGCTTTTTTGGTATTATTCTGGACCCCTTTATTCTTTCCATCTACATTTTCCACGGACAATGAAGGCCGCACTCCTTGGCAATGTTTCCATTAGATCGAATGAACGAAAAACATGTTCCAAGCATTTTATTTGTCAAAGTGGCACATTTTATATATGAGCAAGTATTGCAAATTATTATTATGAATTGTTATTTAAGTTTAAAGGTTCAAATTGAGTGTTTAAATATGGATATATCAATTATTTAGAGAATATGATTAATTTTTTTAATCATTTAATACTAAGGAAATAATATATGAGATTGTATAAAATGATTAATTTTTTTTTTTAAATTTGATTTATAAAAATTAAAATATAAGATAAAATTAAATGATACAAAAATTTATAAATTTTTGATAAATATATTAATTAATATTGCTGCGTGATTCTGGCAACTCTAACTGATAAGCTTGCTGGCCAATCAGGAGTGGCCAAAAAAACTGATTAGGCTTCTCGGGAGGCAAGTTCCAAGAGTCATTTTATTCTCTATAATGATGAGTCTGCCGATGAGGCCGGCGGGAAAGGAAGAAGTGGTCTTTTCTCTATTTGGCTTGCTTATTACTATTGTCTGTGCCGCTGCCCCTCCTACTTATGACATTCAAAAGGAAAAAAAAACTTCTCATGATCTTCTTTACATGAAGTTTGTGGAACTTCTTCAATGTTGTCCAGAACATTTAGGTTACAAAATTGTAGGGAACAATCACTTTAACAAAAAGAATGCTTCAAGCTTTTGTTAGATAAAAAGAAAGAATATTTTATTGTTATTAGTTTTCTAACCATAACAATAATATGGTACTATATATTATATATATACAGATTATATTATAATAAAAATATATTAATTATATGAAATTAGTTTTATTTTAATTTAGAATTATATATGAATAAAAAAATTATATTGTCAAATATTATAATATTAAATTATATTAAAAATTTAAATTATTTTTTAAATGTGTAATTTTGTATTTATTGTATTGTTTATATAAACATTTCAAAATAAATAATAACATATTAATAACAAATATATATTAATGTTCATTTTATTTAAAATAAAATAAAATATGTCAAATGTGTTAATCCTTATCTTATTTAAAAAATAAAATATCAAGTTGAATTAGGTTTTAAGTAAAAATCATATATATATATAGATAAAGAGATTGCAAATAAACAAGAATTATTTTAATTTTTAGATTTAGTTTATGGGCATTTAATTTAATTTAATCTTTATTTATTCCAATATTTATATTTAATTTGGGTTCTAGTCACTTAGTCTTAATTGAGTAGTTTTTCAAATGAATTATATGCTTAATGATTAATTTGTTGCATGAATTGCATGATTTTATATATTTTTTGAGGTAGATGTAAATGAATAGATATCCAAAAAAAATGTTCAAAATGCATATAGACATATACAAGTTTAAACAATTTGCCTTTTTTATTGTTGATAATGACATCTCACAATTTATTTTTCATAAGTTTAGTCTTGTATGTATACATCAAATGCACATGTTGTCTTTTACGATAGCATGGATGAAGAGTAATTATAGAGAAGGAAGTTGGCACTAGGCATGGTTTTTCCTTTCTCTTTTGTTCCATAGTGCACAACAAACCCGACATATTTATGAAATGTATCTCACTACATATTTGACCTGATGCAATCAAAAACTACATTCAAATTAAATATTGTCATTACCTTGTGAGATATTGAATAGAGTTTAATGGTTCCCATAGTGACTAGATCCATAGGAGGTTGGGTGGTGTAACATCCCCTAATTTCATAAATAATTTTTTTAACTAGTTTTAATTGCAGCTATAACAACAATTAATTCATTTGTGCTTAACATAGTTACGACTAAACTTCGATTCCGTTTAGCTTTGAAAACCTATGTTCATAAATGTTCTTTACTCCAACATTATTACATGATTTATCGTTGTGACGACACCACTTACTTTACATTAAGTATGAAAGAAAACACCATCTTTTATTTTTCGTCGGTTACAGTTAGCATGCTTGTTAATTTTACCTTTTTAGGACATTTGTTAACCTCTATAAGAGCTTTGAGTTTTTGGTTATGGTCTTACTTAGCCCTAGAGCTAACGCAAAAACCATCTATTCTACTGCAGTTACTCTAAAGAGGATTCAACCATTCCTAGTGCTACTTCCGAGAGACTATGCATAGTAAAAGGCATCAATCTATACCTATAAAGCAATGTATCTCCAAGACAAATAAGATCCCACCCTAACCAAAACATCAAACATATAAAGGAATAAGCGATGGTAGAAAGGTTTAAAGGTGTAAGGTAAAAACTTGACAGGTTATGGAACATTAGAGTTGGGTTAATATAGATATCAAAACATTATTATTTAATGACCCAAGTGATGATCCTATGACCTCCAGTTGTAATTCATAAACATCTTGTTCTAAACCCTAAGGGTTTAATTCGCTTTAATTTTCGTTTTTTGGGTTGTATTGTGGTGTTTTGTATTGAGGGAGTGCCTTTGGCTCTCGACCTTAAGGTTGGCATCGTTATGTAAGCTATTGGCTTTAAAAACAGGCTCTTGTCCTCTCCTTTCGTTTGTTTAGTATATCTTACCACGAGAGCATCGACCCTGGGTCTTTAAGCAACCAGCTTGTTGCGGTTTTATCACCTCTATCAAGGTAAACCAAATATTCATTGTCTTCTTTTCATGTTTCTGAGTTGGGAAAAGATAGATATACATTTCTTAGGAATAAATGAAAATTGTCCTCCATCTTTTGTTTTGCAGGAGCTTTTGGTAGAGTTCGTTGTTATGGGAAAACTATGGGTCAAACTTCTCGAAAAAAAAACCTTTGTCCAGTAAGACCTGTACCTGCACTCTTGCTCATGGTGGCATTGTGGTTTCGGTGGTTCTGTGGCTTGCGGTTTCTGGCTTGAACTCTATCTGTGCATTTTTCTTGGTATGGGTTGGGAACCCATCTCTACGCTGATCTTTTGGCATTAAAGTGGTAATTTTTCTTTGGTAGCCACGAGGCATTTAAATTTTGTAACTATGAAGACTCCTTGACTATGGAGTTGAAGTGACTGTGCACTAAATGTTTAGCTTGAGCTATGACATGGTTTTAAGTTTTGACTTGAAGGTGTAACAAACAATTCTACGACTATATCTGGGAATGTAAAAGTTTTCTTTCTTATTGAGAAACCTGTGAGGGATTTTGTTGATGTAATATCATGTTTTGATTAGCAGTGTTGTAGATGTGTTTAAATTATAAGAATTATTACGGTAGTGAGGCCTTTACTTAGTTTCGTTTTGCTTTGAGAAAGGTCGTAAGGCCATTACTCTATTTCGTTTTTGCTTTGGGAAAAGGCCATGAAGCCACTGTCAAGTCGATTCAAGTTTTTAATTGGATGTTACTATTTTTATAGAAACTATTAGGCCATAATCTTGTTGCGATTTCTTCTATGTGTTTTACATTTGTAGATGATAATGTTAAAATGGCCTGTCGATAATCTCGATTTGGTATTTATTTTTAATTGAAATAAAAACTTGTATTTTGGCCATGAAGCCCTTGTAATGTAGCTCTGCTTTAGTTAATCAAAATCCTTAGCAGGATTTGATCCTTACACCTGGTTGTTTACTAGTTTACTCTTGATTCTTAGAATGTAATAACCGTAGATAGGGTTTTTATGGTACATTTTATTTTAATGGAAAAACAATATTATAATGATGTAGGTCTATAACCAATTTTCGATCTATTTATAACTAGATTTAGTTTTTCCTCTATTGAAGTAAAATAATTACAAAGGGTTTGGCCATAGAGCACCCAGTCAATTTCCTTTGAAAGGATTGGACCGGGTGACCCTATTAAATTTAATTTTTTAAATTGCTTTAATTTGTAATAAGTTCAGTTGAGGTTTTTGGGCCGTAAGGCCAAAGTACACTAACTCCATCGTAGATTGCAATCATGATATATTCAGTGCAATTATGAGTCGTATGGTTATACTATAGAAATACATTGGTTGGTTTTTGTTTTTAGCTTAATGTTTTGATTTTTGGCTTTGTAAGCCCCTTGTATAAAGTTGTCTTTTGTTCTATCAAGGGTTACAAATTGGACCCCTTGATTTGTTAACACTGTTTAATTTATTTAAAAGAAATATATATATATATATATA
>LPNX010662518.1:868638-880958 GCA_001517045.1 Pseudotsuga menziesii
CTCTGTAATAAGCTTCTGAAGGGTTTCTCTAACCTCGAATTCGATATATGTTTTAATTCTTTAAACCTAGATTAGCGAAAAGTTAACATTGCTAATAACAATATAGTAGAATAAGACTAACTAAATTAGTGGTATTATAATTAATAAACAAAGATAAATAAAAAACATCATTTAAAGTTAAAGATTATCCTAAGAGTAAAGTTCGAACAATAACCATTAAACGATAACTTCAACTACCTAATTTACAACTTTCCTTTCTCAGAGCAATATAGAACAAATTCCATTAAAAACTCTGTAGATGCTAAACCTACTTATAAACAAAATACAGATATAAATTTTAAACCATATCTAAATAACAAACAGTTAAAACTTGAATAATTTGCAGAAGGGGGACAAACACCCAAAGGAGACCATTCCACCCAACTGTCTTCTGAAGTAGCCAAAATCACTTGCTTAGGACCCCCGAGCATGTTCACTGAACCACTAGGATGAATATAATTGGTTGATAGCACACACAAAACTTATTGCAATTTAATACTTAGTAGCAAACTTAACTCAACAATTCCACTTTAGATATCCCGTCATCAATTTCCTTTTGTGCCTGACTTTTTAGTTTTGCACAGTCACAAGGTTCATTCCCTTCAAAATAGAATCGAGTGATCCTCCTGCTCAATTTGATGGTATTTATAAGATTTCCTGGGTATTTGGGTCAGTTTTGGAATTAAATGAGCCACTTGCTAAGTTCCCCCTCTCAAGGAACATGACCACAATTTTAGGGATTTTGCTTCCTGCAACAACTAGAAAGTGAAATGCTAGTGCTGCCACTTGTCAACCAGCCTTCTACAGCTGCTCATTCCTCCTAGCGGTTCAGTGAACACTCTTTCAATAGTCTCCTTTGGATAGATGTATCTTCTATTTAATTATTAAAATAAATAAATATTCAATTATAGTCATCCTTGACTAACTAGGTCATAAAAACTTTACAATAATTTTAACATAATGTTTTTCTCAAAGAAATAAAAATATTTATTTTTCAGTTTTAGGTGTGTCACGGGTGGTTGTATGCGTTAGTGATGTGCCCCATGGCCCCTATTACTCCATCAGTTGCTTGAGATGCATAAGCAATGTATCTCTCAAAAGGATGAGGGTGAGGAGCATCAGTAAGGACCATGTATAAATACCCTGATTGTGTGTAGCTTAGGTAAAAATGTTGTTCCTTGAGGATTACTTCATCTTTGGCTATCAAATATACAAGAAATTTCAAAAACTAGTGTCGAAGGAGTTTATCTTTGACTTCAATCTTACACATGTTTCATCACTAGCACCATTTGTGGATGCGGTATATGATGTGGGTAGAGGTGGTTTGATAGAATTTAGTGAGGAGTTTCAATCCTATGGCATGGAGGACTAGTAATGACAAGAAATTAAGAAATGTATTTTCCACATATGTAAATTGCATATGTGACTCATTCACTACATTTATGTATTCATTTAGGTTATGATCCAATTTAAGAGTTGTTTGAAAATATAACCTAGATGGAGTATTAAGTAATACTATTTGAAGAACACCATAACTGAAAAGTCATAACAGGATTGGATTTGACTTCATCTGGTCATCCCTTGAACTTCGAAATATTTGAGAGAAGAAAGGTCAGCATTGATTCCCAAGATGGTTCATGCAAAATGGTATCTTTGGCTAGTTCTGTTATGTGTGGCAGATTTAATGAAGCCATTTATGGAATATTTAGGACAAAGTGGGGAGGGGAATGGGATTTGGTGGTGGAACATCAATTCCTACTTTTAGTGGCATTGGTTGAATATGGTGGAATAGCAATTCCTACTTTTAGTGGCATTGGTTGACTATGTGATTCACGTGGCATTAAATTCCTAGGAGTTCATAAAGTTCAGAATGTTGGTATTTAACACATGAACTTGTGGGTGGATAATTCTTATGATAATTTAATGAAATTAAAAAGAATAATCTAAGAATAAATGAACCCACCAACATTGCATCCACATGTATATACCAAGGGGATAATAATGGTCTAAGTATAGAAACAAAACTACTAGGAATTCCTCCAAACAATAGAGGTGTTGTTCAGGGAAACACACCCTTATAAGCTAGGGTCTCTAGGGTTACCAACTTACTAAGCTATACTTGCAGACAATCAACCATATAGAAATTGAAATAGGAATAGGAAGAAAACTTTGCTAACCTTGTTTATGATGGTTGATCCAAGCCTTTTCTTCTCCTCTTCCAGTTGCGTCCATAGCTTCTAGGGTTTCTCCAATCACCTGTAAAGAACAAGTTCTTTCTGCAAATATATATATATATATATATATATATATATATATATATATATCAATGGTTAATGAAAAAAAATATTCATGATGAAATTATAAGATAATTCAATAATCAACATACACAAGAGTGCACAATATTGGAAGAACTTTCTTTATTAATAAACATAGAATGGTGAGATTACAACCCAACTTCAAAAACAAGTACTCCTTTTGCAAACCAAGGACACTGAGTTCTGTTGCTCCAAGATGTCTGAAGGCATACCACCAGCATAACTTTGCTCTTCTAGAAATGATTGATTATCCCTGTCCCATTCCCTCTATTTATAAATGAGGTAAAAGAGAGGTTTCAAAGATTAGGATGGTTGAGACAGTTGAGATAGTTATGATTAGTGGCTCAACTGATCTCAACTAATATTGTTTTATATTTTTTAACTTCAAATTAAGGTACACACGAGTATTAATATAGGCAAGTCACATATGACATGCTCCTTTATTTAAGAAAACCCGCGTGTTCAATGTACACGCGAGTTGCAATGCACATACTCGCGTGTGACATGCAAGTTGTTGTGCAAATAGTCACGTGTGCAACCCTAATGTCCAAATAAAAATATATTTTAGCTGGTCAGGAGATGATGTATAAACAATCATGCCCATCTATAGTGTTTTGGCTACTTCAATCTAGTTTTTCCTTTTGTGTCCCGACATATTAGATGTCAATACTCGGACAGAGAAGTGCCATTTTACATGATAACAGATGACCCCTAATGTGTGAGGTCAAAGGGAAGCGATGGCCGAAATACATTACAGTCTTTAATCTTGGAGAACTCAAATGTTCAAGGCAGTAGAGGAGATACCTGAAACATATACATATAAAATTCATATACAAAATCATATCAGAGGATGCCATGTTCAATATAATGGAACACTAGATCCTTTACAATATTTGATTACATCATATGATATGGGTAACAAGACCACATATATTACAAAGGTGGATTGAAGCCACAATATACAATGATGAGTCTTCAAAATCTGGAAGCCGTGTAACTGATCATAACACAATCTTGCGCAACTTAGGTTATAAATGTGAACCTAAGGTCTTCGTTGAAATCCAAAAGAACCAGTACAATCCCTACCATGTGAATAGATGTGTTGAAGTCGGACATGGAACAAATTCAACAGAATGTCAGAAAATGAGTGAAACTGACAATTGAAGCAAAGGAGTTCACCAATAATGGTAGTGAATCCTAAGGTACCATCATCAAAACTCTAGGTCTTCGTCTTCAGGAAGTATTGATGAGAAACCATGTTGTGATGAGGAAGGCAATGAATCCTCCAACATATCACAAGAGTGAGTAGGAACTAGATATGGGAAGGCAGACACAAGTAATACTCAGATAGGATAATGATGGGAATCAAGATAATAAGTAGAAGAAGGGATAGATCCTTGAATAGTGAGCATGCCACAGAGATGACCCAAGACATCTTTTAACTTGTAGATAGGAAAACTAGACTTATCTGTCATGTAGGAGACATGATTAGATTCCCCATGTATAAAGGACAAGTGGAGGAGTAAAAAATCGAAGTATTAGCTGAGTTGAAAGTATAAGCTGAGACATTAGTATCATAAAGTTCAGAGAGTACGATGTTCAAGGAGCACATGCTACCATTGTTTATAACCCAAAGAGAGTAATTCTTCCTTATCTTTCCTGTTAAAACTTAACGATTCCAGGAAAGTCAACTCAGGTCTCTCTTCATTTTTAACAATATTGAAGAGGGAAGATAATAATGCTTGATGAGGTTATAGATTCGTGGATTTTACGAGCCCGAACTAGTACATGCTCACAGGTGCTTTCGTATTTTGAGAGTCTGAAAACTATGAAGAAGACTCCAAGGGGGTGCTTTTTCGTACTATTTCATCTCTTAAGGCCGAAAAAGTATAAAAAAAACCACAAAATAACTCTCTTAGCTCCCGAAGGACTAAGGTATACATTTTTCGTACTTAGTCGGAAAGGTCCAAAAAAGTGATAAACTACCACCAATGTGGATGCCCTTTCATTTATTCTTAACGAGTCTGAAAGAACAAGATTACTCGGCAGTCAAGTTTATTTTAAGGAGTTAGACCTGGGCCTAAAGAAACTCCATAAGGGTGGGGAGCCTTATAAACATGATAACTCACACAATTGTGGCATGGGTACCAAAAGACAATAAAGTGTTCTAAACTAGGGTACCCATGAAAAAGGAGGACCTATCCACAGAGGAACAATGATGTAGATGAGGTAAAAATGGTTAAACACCATAGTCCATGGTCAAAGAGGTAATCCTAGGGTTGATAACGGATAAGGTATAAATGAAAAAATACATATGGAGGACCAAATCCTATCTTATATGATTGGATAACAACTACTTAAAGACTCCAAACCTGTTGCATTGAGGAAAAAGATATGGTATTAGTTCATTTATAAAAAAATAATTTTTAAACTATAGACTATAGGTTCAAAATTTTGAATGTTTTCTATATATAGTTCAAAAACCCAAATAAAACATACCATTTGTCATTTTTACCCAATTTAGCAAGTTTTCACCTTTGACTTGGATTGCTCAGTGATGACAAACCAGGGGACCAATTCAAAATCCACAAGTGTGAGGTTGGTTGGCTCTTCCCTCTCCTTAATTCTATCTTCTCTAATTCATTTTTATGCAAAATTTTAAGGTTTTGTACCGACCCTAAGGAGGTTGAGCAGTACACGCGGGTATGCGACTAAGATATTCGCATACATGCATTTTACACATGACCTACTCAAGATAAACATGTGTGTGACACGCGACATGTCCAAAGAACAGTCATGTGTTTTGTTTGACATATAAAAATTTACATCATGACCAAAATTGGAAGAATTTAATGGATTCTAATGCTTAATAGCGGTCAATTGGGCAAGTACAACATGGTGCTAGAGTGGAGAGAACGAGAGCATGATGACATGGATGGAGATTCTCTACGAGATGCCCCAACTTTGCAATATTTATGACAAAGTGGTTTATTAAAGTTCTTATGTACTTCCAACATGTGGTCCAATATCCATTTACCTGAGCATTTGATCAGTTATTGGGATCATGACCTCGGTGCTTTTGATCTTCAAGGGGAGATCTTGGAAGTCACAATAGAAGATATGTACTTTATCATAGGGTTGTCTCATAGGGTTATGCCTATGAACCTTGAGGGTACCGATAGGGGTGGTGACCCTATGAGTGTCCAAGACTATGTTGACACCTACTGCACACCAGGTACTCAGAAGAAGGGATCATGCACCCCTATCTATTGTCCACATAACTAGCTTCCCATTACAGGTAGTGGTAAGCATAGTGGTGAGGGTTGCAGGATCATCTTCATTGAATATATCTACTCACACACAGATGAGAGTTACAATGAAGTGTGTGCATAGTACTGTATTTGACTAGCATTCGGGTATGATCTTGATCATGAGGATGCAGCTCTCTGACAACAAGAGAGGACGCCCAAAAAACTCTGGATATTCTAGCATATTGGTAGCGTTCTTCTTTGAGAGAGTTCCTACCATCAATCCTACAGTAGCACTACCAGCATTTTCTCCTCACCAACCTAGACTAACTTGGTGGAGAGAGGTCTTCCTCCATAAAGGTGGCGAAGGATCGGTCCAAAATGTTAATGACGATGACTTTTATGTATGGTGGGAGTGGAAGTTTCCATCTCTCGAGAAGTTTCCATACTCCGAATTAAATTTCCGAGGAGACAACGATCTCATCCTCCCGCTAGGGGGATCTTGGCGAGAGCTCGGTATTTTTATTTTAAAGTTTTTATTTTTATTTTTATGAATTTTAATCATAAAAATATATACATATGTATAAGAGTTTTAATCCATTTTACATGTTTTTGGAATGCAGATATTGGAGTTGTATGACCTGATGGGAACCCTAGGATGTTTATGCGTCCCATACAGGGTGGGGATCAAGGTATACTCGAAGCTCTCAAGGGAAAGCTAGCCAAGCTAACCCATGGAATTCCCACCATACAGATTAAGCGGATTCCTGTTGTTATGCAAGAGTTTGTAGTAGGAATCACACCCACATGGATATGCCTACTGAGGAGGGTAGCTAGGGTCATTATTTTTTATAGGTATACCGAAGAGGCTGCTGCAGCTGATGATGCTAAGGAACTGGTGACTCCACTGGGGAGTCCAGCCTACTATGGGTCCTTTCTTTAGGATCCCTGACTAGTATTTGACTCTTTTTTATTTTGTTTGTGTTTGTCTCTTATTTTCCTTCGATTTTTAGTTTGGCATGTTCAAAACCTGTTTGCTAGTACTTTCTCCTTTGAAAAATTTTAGCAGTTTACGTAGGTGACTTGTTTACAGTCGCGTGTTTCACCTTGTTTACGCGGGTTGTAGAATGGACAATCGTGTGTTCCTGTAGCCTTCTCTGAGTTCATAGTTTTTTTTCTTGTCCCTGTTTTTGTGACATCCTAGAGGCTTGTGAAGGTTCTATTTTTGACATGATTTTGTAAGTCTTAGGTCTGTACATCACACAGCTTGCTTGATCTTTCAAGTTCTTGGTTTCTTTGTGTTTGACTTCTCCATTTGTGAATGTTGTTGGTCCTCCTACTTGGATTTTTGGGTTGAGTGCTTGTGTTCTTGGTCATTGATCAGTCCTTAGGAACACTTTATGCTCTGTACTGATGTTTGTAGTCTGAGTTTGTCATTTCCTTTTTGTGGATCTAGTAAATTTTTTAGTTTGTTAGTTCTACCAAGTTTAGGGTTTTTTCCATTTCTTATTTTTAGTTGAAGTGTGTTTATTTGGTATTTTTTTTACTTCTTTCACTGCTATATGTTCAGATTGTTCAAATTCACTCAAGTTTGCATTTAGTTGCATTTATAATTTTTGAATTTTTTGAAAAGAAAAGACAAAATTTTATACTTTTTGCATTAGCTTGCATCTAGTGAGATTTTTTTTTATTTTCAAGAAAAATAAAAAATTTAAAGTCTTATAGTTTCTCATTCTTAGTTTAAATCATTAGCTTTCATTTTACAAGAAAAGAAAAAGAAAAATTGCCATAGTAGTTGCAATTTGCTTTGAAAATTTTATTTTTTACATCAGTTTTTGCTTTTTTTTGCTGAGTCTATAACACCATACAAGTTTCACACCGCTACCTCTGACTAAAAATAGCCAGTTAAAAAGAACGATATAATTAAAATTACTAGTAAGTTTCTTTTTTTTAGGCTCTTACACCAACTAGCTTAGGCTAGACGTGTGGACTAGGGAGTTTTAGCTGTCCATAAGTATTTGACTTCATACGTAGTTGTATTTTCACTAGGTAAATCCTCCTCTATATTGAGTGCATCTGGAAATACCCTATCATGCAGGAGTTAAGCACGAGGCCGTGTGAGTACCTGGACTGAGGAGATAACCCTTTGATTCCTTGTTCGAGCATAGATCAATATTACGCATTTGGGGATCTTATCAATACCACCTCTTGGGCCCCGTGTGGTGCCAATGTTGACAGGATTTCAGGATTTGCTACCCTACCCATGCGTAAGGATCAGGCTTGCGACTGTTCCACCAGACTCTTAGTGTAGTTATGGTATCCTTTATTCTCTTGACATTAGGTATCATACACAGGTATACTAGAAGGCTATTTCTGGTTTCCCTTGGACGGACTTGGAAGGTAACCCCTGTATAAGGTGAGGGAGGGAGGTTGTGTGATTCCTCCACTTGTGCCTAAGAACATCTACAGGGATGCTAAGTAACCATCTATCAGTTCTTCATGGGTTGGACATGGGCCCTAACCATCCCAGGATTTCCTTTGGAAGACATATCTTATATATGTTTCTTTGTGTGAATTTAGGAAATTTTTAGTGAGTGTTGTTTGGTTTGTTTGTGCTTAGTCGGACTTTAGGTGTGTGTAAGTCAAAATTTTAGCTGTGGAGGACCAACCTCTTCGTAGGTCAAGAAGGTTGCAAAACCTTCCTCCATATGATACAGTGGAGCCTCCACCACCCCCTGAAAAGCGGAGACTAGGTACTAATGGTTCATTTGAACCAGTAGGAGTTAGCTAAGTTACAGGTGAATCAGAACTTAGGACTAATCAAGTAGATACAACTGCAGTAGAGATTGGATACTTGCATACTGATGAGTTTTCAAGGCATTTTAACCCCCCTCTTACTGACTTAAGCGATCATGTGATCATCCAAGTTCTTCCATTTGATTCATCTGTTACTGGTGTTCCTATCAAAACCCCAAATTTTCTCAAAAATTGAAAAAATTTGACGTAACCTAAACTGTCTATAGTCGCAGTATGATAACTCATAGCAGCTAACGGAAAAATGGAACAGTTAACAAAAGTAACCATTAACTTAAACACATATAAATTAATACTATTTTAATTTCGATATGTGATGTAAATAATCTACATTTAGTTGTTTCTAGTTGTATTGATGGTTCGATTTTGTCAAGTAGGTGAGAAGTTACTTTCTAACTGGGGATTACTTAGTGATTGCTAACTTACCTATAATTCTGGATCTTACAGGCTTGACAAGTAAATTTTGAACCAGTAATCTAGTTTATTAAGGCGTTAATCCAAATATACTTCTTTTAGCATAATATACTGCTAGAGTAAAAGTTTGCTTAATAGAATTCAAGGATACCACAAGGTAAAGTAACGTTTTCTTTTACTTGCTTTTGCAACTGTGATAGTACTTTAATGTCATGTCGTAAAGATCAATAACTTTACCCTACTGATTGTCTTCAATCAGAATGACTGCTACGTTAGATAAAACATATTTCCATATTTACTCTAAGCTATTTCCAGTTCTTAATAGAGCTCAAGATTTAGTATATCAATACTCTTACTGAAATAGGAGTTTATTGCTATTGCTATTTATAAAATTTACAACACTGCATAAAAGTATGGAAACAGACCTAAGGCCTTTCAAGAAACAAGCTTATACAGAACTCTTAGCTTTACCTTTTATTAAATTTCAATAGAGGAAGTTTATCAGCTTATTATTGCATTGTATTTATAAATGATCATTTGCATAAATGTCGTCAAGTTGTGATTTCTAACTTCCAAAATTCTTCGTGACATAAGTAATGTGACGATATTACATTATCATATTATTTATTTATAAATAATAGTGATGCTATATGTATTATTAGATAGTTTTACTATCCTTTACTACCAAGACTGATCTAGCCTTGATTGAATTCATTCGAAACATTGTTTGCTTATGGAGACCAACGATTACAACGTCCATGAAGTTTATCTTAATTTTAGTACGATGGACTTCATACAACAATAAGAATTTATTTTATAGTGTAAATACTTTTTTTATACACACAATGTTGATTTATAAATTAAATTCTCACCATTAGTGTTTACATACAGACTAGTTCTAATAACATAGTCCTTCAATGTAATATTTGAATCAATGATTATTATTAGAATTATTAACTTGTACTCAAGGCTTATACCCTACTAGGAATTTCTGCATAGTTATTATTTTACCATCGAAAGATTTCATTTTTTACATAAGACGAGGGATAACGATACCATAAAATCTCACTAATCAAAATAGTTTGACTTAATGTTTATCATTGATACGTTATGTTTTGACTTTGCATAATATATTATCATTGTGATAATTGTGTAGATTATTAACAATAATTTGATCTCGAAAATGCAGTGGAGACTATACAACTCGACCCACTGTGGACTGGATAAATTTGTGGGCACGTGGAACATCCACCACCGCGCAATGCATGATTTAAAAGCCTCCAACGCAACTCTAACTCCTCATTCTTTGTCGAGGGTTTTGGTCCTTGCTCTGTCTGGTTTATTGTGGCCATGAGGGCTCGCTTGTGCTCGTCTCCTGCTCCATTGTCTGTGTGTAGAGAGGTGTTGCCACTCTAGTGTGTGGTTTGCAAAACTCACTGCTCGCACTTGGTTTTCTTTCTGTGTGCGATACTATGATGTGCGTGTAGTTGTTCTCTGTTAGTAGTTTTCAGTGTCGAGTCCTTGTGTGGCCACTACCAATGCTTTAGTCTTGTTCCAATCGTTGGTGTAGTATGCATTTTGAACCTGCGGCCTTTGTCATAGGTGAGCACGAGGCTTGTATTGTTCGCTATGCTGGATTGTTTCCTTCGTGGCTTCAGATTCCTTCGCTTCCAGGTGAGGAATTGATTTACAATTGTTACAAATTCTAGTTACAGTTTTTAATATTATAGTTAATCGTTTCTAACTAAACCCTTCGGATTTGTTTGCAGGATTTGTTGACAGCTAGACTTTCAACATCACATTCAAGCATGCATTAAGTTCATACACAGCGATCAAAGACAAATAAATATGGGAAGGGACGTCCAATCCGTCTTTGCATTATCTTTGATAATTATTTATACATTATGAGGTAGGTTGGAGCGGTTGTACCCGCTCCAACTACCTATTTATTAATATTTATTTATCTTTTAAACTATAATTACATGATGACATTTAGGAGGTAATTAGCCCCCTCTACATCTCCTCCACAAACAAAATGTTTCTTCATCCCGAAGAAAACAAAGTCCCGAAGAAAACAAAGAAAACTGCATCAACGTCCTGGGTCTCTGCTACTGCAGAGTAGTCCTCACTGTGCATCAACCATGCATACCGATCTGCATAGGTAACTCAGCCGCAACAGCCGCCAGCTTGATAGGAAAATGCATGTGTACAAGGCTCTACTGTGACTGGTTACTCTTCAGCCTCCATCTTCAATCTGACAATAGTCCATCGAAGTCTCATCCTCTCACAACAGCGGGAAACCATATTCTTCTGCAACTAGGTCTTTTGGTTTAAAGCCTCACCCGGGCTCATCTGACCGGCATCTCCATCGGTTCAGGCATGCGGGGCCTTTTGGCTCTTCGATTGCCTATGTCATTTCTCTGTCTTCTGGCTTTCCGAGGTCACAACCTAGGAACAGTTTCAGCATTTTGATAATGAGGGGTGCATTGTCATCATGTTCATTGAAGCGCTTCGCTGTGTAGGTGAATGATATTTGCTTGAATGTCATCGTCGTTGTCTTGTTCTATCGTGAGAGTATGAATTTCCTCCTCCAACCCAACCGACCTCTCATGATGCATCAAAAATTTTTAATCCGTAGTCGGGACAGGGTCGACGAAATGGTGGTCGACCAGCTCAGTCGGGTCGATGGAGGTCGACCAGATCAGTCGGGTCGCTGGCCCAATGTGCTAGTCGGTGGCTTGGTCGACACGACGGGTCAGTGGCTTGGTCGACACGACGAGTCGGTCGATGGTCTCCACTAATCAACATTTTTGCTGCGTCCCACTAATCAAATAAGCCGATCGTATGCAGAGACGATCAACAGCATCCTTCACGTACGGGTCGTTTTCCATCTCTGGAATTAACAGCGCCATTTCCTCTCCATCGGCATCGGTATCGGCATCGGCATCCCCTGCTGCATTAATATGGACGTTGAAGTCGCGGACCAAGGCTGACGGGGCAAGGCTCCAGATTTTAACTTCGTTCTCTGTATATTCATTCGCTGTCCCGCGGACATCCAAGAAGGAAAGCCGTCCGATTCCATGATCATGAAATCTGAGTCTTGATCACCAGATAACAGACGGCGATTATGAATCGAATTAACGGCTGGCCTTGAAACTTGGGAAGCAATATACTTGACAATAGCGAGCGAATTGCTGACGAGATGAGAGATATTCATAAGCCCGTCCTCCAAGTTCTGTCTGAGATTGTAACGCGAAGAGATATCGAGGCAGGTGTACTGGTTCGTGATGGCAGCGCTCAGCAATGTCTCCAAATCACTGACCTTCTATGGAACTGCCATGAAGCTCGCGTCCTTTAAATTGAACAATGTGTCATACAATTCATCCAACGTTTCATTGAATAACTCGAGACAATCTTCGAGAGCACCGCGTTTTCTAGAGCTCAGGCCGGGCCAAGTCGACATGTTCCAAGCTCGGGCGTTTGCTTTCTC
>LPNX010662518.1:881161-917088 GCA_001517045.1 Pseudotsuga menziesii
TTTCACCCCTTTCAAATTCTTCCTGGCAATTGTTCAAGAGGACTCACCTGTAAGTGTAAATGCGGAATCAATATTCACTTCTTTTACTTGTTCTCTGCGTTGTGCGTTACAGGAGAATTATTTCGTGGAGATGAAAGCAAGCCCTTTTGGGAGGAAGCAGGAGATCGTTGCCACCTATCAGCATCCAACTTGCCTAGGTCGAACGTGAGTCTTCTGTAGTACGATTTCAACACAAGGTGAATCCCACATTGTTGTCGATGCATTAAGGTCGAATACCCCCACTAAGCCAGGCATAAGCAAACTTTCTTGCAGCCTCTTCCAAGCATATCACGTTCTCTTCCAGGTTCAAACCACTCCCCTCCGCTGCTGCTGTCACCCAGACCGGATGGGAGAGGCAGCGGCACCAATGTTGAAAGCTAGACTTTCAACATCACATTCAAGCATGCATTAAGTTCATACACAGCGATCAAAGACAAATAAATATGGGAAGGGACGTCCAATCCGTCTTTGCATTATCTTTGATAATTATTTATACATTATGAGGTAGGTTGGAGCGGTTGTACCCGCTCCAACTACCTATTTATTAATATTTATTTATCTTTTAAACTATAATTACATGATGACATTTAGGAGGTAATTAGCCCCCTCTACAAGATTATAGTTCGAAAGCAGGCCTGGATAAGGTCCTCTCCATCGCTGCTTTATCTCAATATCAATGGGTAAGCCATGGTTACAACGTGGCAACTACCTTCTTGGCAATGGTTAGGGAACAAGGTTCTCAGTTGGAGAAGGAATATGCCCTTGGTTCCTTCGGTGTTTAAAGTGCTTAGCTTAGTTGTTTTTTAGTAATTTTGGTTGTTAAAACCCTTTCCTGTAGTAGGGTTGCTCCGGCCTTGGTTCCGTGACTTGTATTTCACTGCTCTCGACTTATTGACAGGTTTTATAGCCCTATGGCTAAGTAATGATATACTATGTTTCTTAATATGTGGGTGTTCTCCCGTGTTCATGGTTTTAATGGTTCTCTGTTTCACTTATACTGATAAATATACATTGTTTTATAGATGTTATTACAGTAATGAAGTTTTTATAAATTAAATGTTAGGTTTGTCTTTCAAACCCTCGCCACGATGCTAGGTGTAATCGGCTTTGAGCTGGGTGAAGTAAATTTGTTAAGTCTTAAGCCTTTCGGCCTGACAGAGTAACACACTTGGTTTAAAAGGTTTCCTTTTAACTTCGAGCTCTGTCTCCATTATGAGAAGGTTCTATAAACTTGTAAACATTATGACTCTATATAATTTGAGTCTTCCGTTCCTCTACTGTAAACAATAGTAATTATTGTTTTAATATTTTTTTTCTTATAACTAAATAAAGATAAAATAAAGACCGTAAGTTCAGTCTTAAGGTAATTTGTTTTTATCTGTTTAAGCTTTTCAGTTTGGATTAAATCCTAGGGTTACTGTAAAAGTACCCTTAGATAAATATATTCTTAAAAATTTATCAAATGTAATGGTTTCTATTTACCTATTTTATATTGTTACAATAGTTTTGATATTGTTTATCCTATTTAAGTATTTTCATTTCTTTTAAAATAAAAGAGTTATACAAATAATGTATGTTCTTAGTTTATTTCTATTTACTATTTACTCTTAAGTTCTTATTTGTTTACTACTCTGTTAATTAGTAAGGATTCAGGGTTATGTAATAATTAAAACAATAACTCTGTAACCTTGATTATCTCTTTAAATTTATAATAGTTAGATAACTTAGTTAGGGTTTCAACCCTGAATTTTTACTTTTACAAGTATAAGCTTGTCTGATAATTATAAGATAGTTTCTTCATAGTAAATATTTAGTTTTATACTAGTTATTAATTATATTTTCATTGCTTTTATTTAATAAACTGTCTAGTGTAAATTACTCAGAGTTTTTGAAATGATATAGTATAACTTATGTAACTCAGTTTACTCTTTTTAATCTAGGTACTTTTAAATTTAACCCTATTTGGTTTATAGTATATATTAGTCCTATATTTAGTTGATATTGTTAGAAAATAAACTATGTGACTTGTAGTTGTTTATATACTTAACTGTATGTAATCCATGTAACTCTAATGTGATTTTCCTGCTGCATTTCATCCAGTTACTAAGTAAAAATAGAGAAGTATAAACACATCATAACCCTGTTTATCCTCCAAAATATTATAACATGAAATAAATTACTCTATTTCCTGTAAATACACAATCTTATCTACTCAACATTCTCTTATATTCTTAACATTCTACCTGTGCTAGAGTACTACCTGGGTTTTCTAGGTGTGGAAAAACACAGTCTAGAAATTATTTCTATTCTAACACATTACTTTTCTAATTAAATTCAATTATTCAACCATTTAAAAAGACTGTTGGATTCTAACATTCTACAAACTAACTCTGCAACATTCACATATCAGTCACACTCATATTGATTTATCTAATATAGTAAAACAAAATAATGTAGAACCTGTTTAGGACAGAGGACAACAGCGTTAGGAGGTCATTCCTCCCTACCAATCTCTTGGAGAGCGCTCAAACAACGCTTCCTTAGGACCCCCGAGCCTATTCCTGGTCTTCTTGGCTGAGAACTGGTGGAGCATGCAAACAGTAGACTAGTCCAATAACTCAGTAAAAATACCCTGCACTCAGCAGTCAGATCTTTTAGCTTAAAAGTTGCACTAGATCACTCAGCAGTTATCCACTCAAACTATTTCCACAAATCCCTTCCATTGAATTTCTTTGAAGTACATTCTTTCACCTGAATGATCACTTCTCTAGAATGAGCCGCCTCAGCTCTCTTCAATGGGAATTTTTATAAAAATTGCCTAGGTCTTTTGGGTCAGTTTTCATTAATTGAGCCACCTGCTCTGATTCCACTTTCTTGGGGAATCATGACCCCAAATTTAAGGAGGTTTCCACCCACAACAGTTGGAATTGGTTCGAGGATGCTGCCACATGTCAGTTTGCTCTCCACCCAGTCTGCTCCACCAATTTGACCAGTAAACACTCTTTTAATAGCTCTCGTAAGTTGTTGTCTCCTCCTTTATTTATTTATAATTAAATATTCAGAATTACATTAAATATCCTTGACTCTAATGAGTCATCAATTACAACTTAGCATAAAATTTAACATATTGTCTTTAAATAATATCAAATAATATAAAATTGTTTTTGCAAAATTGGGGCATGTGACATACACACACCCTTAGAGCATAACATCATCATCGATGTTGTTTATTCTTCGTCCTCATAATTCCCCTGGCACAGAATTGGATATGCATCCTGCATATTACTTTTCAATTCCCAAGTGGCTTCTTCTGGACTAAGGTGCTTCCATTGCACCTTCACCTGACCAATGGTGCGATTTCGAAGTGTGATCTCCCTCCGCCCAAGGATACAGTTTGGTTCCAACAGAAAATATCCTTCTGGTTCCACATGTATGTCATTCCAGTTAACAACATGAGCAGCATCATGAACATGTTTCTTTAATACAGAAATGTGAAAAAGACTATGTACTCTTAAATTTGGTGGTAATGCTAATTGATAAGCTACTTGTCCAATTCGAGATAGTATTTCAAATGGACCACAGTAACATGGTGCTAGTTTTGCACAACTTCCCAATCTTAGAGAGCTCTTTTTGGGCCTCACCTTGATGAACACATGTTCACCTACCTAAAACTCCTTTGGAGTTCTTTTAAGGTCTGCTTGACTTTTTTGTCGATCCTGTGCAATTTTCAGATTGCCTTATACCTGCTTTACAATTTCTTCCATTTCCTTTAATAGTTCAGGACCTAATACTAATATATCCACCAGAGTACTCCAGGAGATAGGAGTATTACATTTCCTTCCATACAAGATTTCAAAAGGACTAAATCTGGCTGACGCTTGATAATTATTATTATAAGCAAATTCTACCAGATGCAAATAATCCTCCCATTTACCTGGTTGGTCTTTTACATACATTCTTAATAAATCTTCCAGTACTTGGTTTACTCTTTCAGTCTGTCCATCTGTTTGAGGATGGAAAGAAGTACTAAAATTTAGTGTAGTGTTTAATCCCTTAAACAGAGATTTCCAAAAGTTACCTGTAAATTTAGGATCTCTATCTGAGATTATAACTTTCGGTATTCCATGCAGTCGAAAAAATTGTTTTAGAAAGATATCAACTATGTTTGTAGCTTTATACATAGTTTTAACAGGTATAAAGTGGGCTTCTTTACTTAATTTATCGACCACTACCATGATGGAGTCATTTAAATTCTGATTTTTAGGCAGTCTCGTAATAAAATCAAGACTAATTATCTCCTATTTCCAGCTAGGAATGGGTAATGGCTGAAGTAATCCAGCTGGGTGTTAATTTTCAGTTTTCACCTGCTGACATTCAAAACACCTAGTGATATACTCTGCCAGTTTAGTCTTCATATTTGGCCAAAAATATTCTTTTCTTAACATAGTTATAGTCTTTTGATAGCTTGGATGACCTGAGTATGGAGTTTTATGGATTTCATCCAAGATCAATAACTTAAATTTAGTTACATTAGGTACATACATTATGTCTTTATACAATAAAAATTCTTTTGAATTCAAACTATACCCTTTACTTAAGCTTTCTATTGGATTTTCCTTCGTTTTAGCTTGTAAGTTTTGGTATATTTCATCTTGTTCTATCCCCGCTTTAAGTTGTTCATCCAGATCTATTGTATAAGTGCTGATAACTGCTGTGAAGTTCATCCTTGCATTCCTACTTAATGCATCAACAACTTTATTTTCTTTACCTTTAATGTGTTGAATTTCGAAATCATACTCACTTAGAAAAGATAGCCACCTAGCTTGTTTGGCATTTAGATTAGGCTTATCTAACAAATATTTTAATCATTTATTATCAGTCATTAAAATGAACTTTCTTCCAATTAGGTGATGACGCCACATCTTTAGAGCATGTATAACAACCGCTAATTCTAGATCATAAGTTGCCTAATTATTTTCGTGAATTTTTAATTTCCTAGATTCATAGGAAATAACATGCCCTTCTTGAGTCAAAACACCGCCTAAACCATCATTGCAAGCATCAGTGCACACTACAAATTCTTTATTTGGATCAGCTATTCTTAAAATAGGTGCGCTGGTTAATAAAGTTTTAAACTTTTTAAAGCTTTCCTCGCATTTCTGGCTCCAATCAAATTTCTTTCCTTTCTTCTGCAAAGAAGTTATCGGATTCACGATTCTTGAAAAACCTTCAATGAACCTCTGGTAATAACCGGTAATTCCCATGAAGGATCGAACATCAATTACATCCTTAGGAACCGGCCAATCTTCGATCGCCTTTATCTTTTTGGGATCCACTGAAATCCCTTCCTTAGTCACCACATGACCTAAGTACTGAATTTTATCTTTGAAGAAATTGCATTTACTAAACTTTGCAAAGAGTTGATGATCTCGTAGCTCTTGCAAAATAACTTTTAAATGTTCTTTATGTTCTTCTTTAGTTTTTGAATAAATTAATATGTCGTCGATAAACACGACCACAAACTTATCTAGATACTTATGCATAACGTTGTTCATTAAACACATAAAAATAGTTGGGGAATTAGTAAGCCCGAATGGCATGACAACAAACTCATAATGACCATATCGAGTTCTAAAAGTTGTTTTAAAGATGTCTTCATCTTTAATCCTAACTTGATGATATCCAGACCTTAAATTAATTTTTGAGAATACCGTGGCTCCACGTAGTTGATCAAACAGATCATCTATGTGAGGCAATGGGTATCGAATTTTAATGGTCATCTTATTCAACTGACGGTAATCTATGCAGAGTCGCATGGTTCTGTCCTTTTTCTTAACGAAGATGGCAGGTGCCCCCCAGGGATACAGACTAGGTCGAATATACTTTTTGTCAATAAGTTATTTTAATTGTGACTTTAGTTCATTCAGTTCCAGTATGTTCATTCGATAAGGGGCCTTTGAGCTGGGTACTACACTAGGTACCAGCTCAATCGTAAAATCTAGTTCCCTTTTCGAAGGTAGTCCCGAAATTTCTTCTGCAAATACATCAACATATTCTCTTAAGACTGGTATGTCTTCCAATTTTAATTTATCTGTCTTATTTAGATTTTCCTCATCATTTATAGTTACTGCATAAGCTTTACAACCCTTCCTAATAGCTCTCTTAAGCTGCAGAACAAAAATCTGCCTTATGGTGGTTTTTCTAGGGATTCCCTTTATACTTATTGATTTTCCATCATTATTTATACACGTAAAGGTTTTATCATAACAATTCAAAATTACCCTATGTTGTTCTAACCAATCCATACCGATGAGTAAGTCATAAGAACTAAGAGGTAATACATTAAGCTTTACAACAGTTTCAAATTGATCCATAACTACTGCACATTCTTTTACAAAACACATTACCTTCATTTTTGCACCAGTGGCTAACTGAACCAACCAAGAATTTTCAAATTTTTCAACAGGCAATTTACATTTTTCTACCATTTTAGGTGAAATATAACTAAGACTAGCTCCTGGATCAAATAAAATAGCTATAGGGCAGGGATGATTTTAAGGAACCGTACTTATTTAAAAGTGTATAAATGTTGGCGAATATTACCAATTCTTAAAACACCAACTATAAAATGATTGGCGGTATTTTTCCAAAAATATTTTAATTTCCAAGGATTTTATATCGTTTGTATAATAATTTGGCGATTTTTTGGATGAAAAAATTTCACCCCATCGAAATTGGGTGAAACAGGGCTTCAAAAAATGCAAAATGGAGAATATGTTTTGGGAGAAAAACATGGAAAAATAGCCCACTGGGCTAAAATTCGCCCCTAAAATTATCCCTGCTATAGGGGTTTGGTTTATCATACCTTCTACTTCCACCATGGAAGTTTTATATTTTTCTTGTTGATTCTCCAAGGCTACATTGATTCTGGGCATAGTCCTCACTAAATCTCCGATGGTCATTTCCTCCTGTATGGTATGAATATTACTGACAGTATTTTTTCGATTAGGACAGATTGAGGCATAATGTGGGCCATTACACTCCCAACACTTTATAGGTTCTTTGAGTTCAAATTTCTTTGTGTAATTACCATGGTTATTAGCAGATTATTTACCCTTTGAATTGTTCTGATTGCTTGGTGAATTATTCTTGTTCCCTTGGAAATTCTTGTTAGGAAAATTTTTGGCCTTGTTGTTTTTAGAATTCCTGTTGGGCACAAATTCTTTCTTCTTTTGATCATAATGGTTATTATTCTTCTTGGCCTTCTAGTTGGCCATATTTTCCTTCTTCCGATTCTGTTCATAACAGAAGTTGGCTTTCCTCATAGCTTCTTCCAAATTTTTTGGATTGTCATACTCAATCCTATCCTTAATATGATAAGGTAGACAACTAAGGAATCCTTGTACCTTTGGTTTTTCATCTACAAGGTATGGCACATACCTAAGCAGACTTAAAAACTTGTTGTTTAGATCTTTCATAGTCATTGATCCTAATTTAAGCTCATAAAATTATTTTTCTCTCTCTTCATAGTATTGCTCAAACAGAAATTTCTTTTTAAAGTACCTCTTGAAGGTACTCCAATTTACATTCTTCTCTTATATTACCTTCACTCTCTTTAAGTCTTGCCACCAAATATCAGCCTTCACTGAGAGATTGTAGATAGCCATTCTAGCCTTTAATTGGTTAGAATAGTTATAAATCTGGAAGTACTTCTTCATCCCAGGCAACCAAGATTCTACTTCCTCCCCTTTCTCAGTCTCTCCATTGAATGTTGGTGGTTTAATCTTTTTAAACTCCCTAGAAATTTCCTCATAGGGTTTATATTTTCTCTTTTTAGTATAATGATTGGCATCACTACTATCACTAGTGGAATGAAAATTATGTTGATCACCAAATACCTCTGAAGATGAGCTGCTTTCATTTTTAGTCTAGTTAATCTTTTTATATTTATGTTGATGACTTGTATCTTCTGAATCAGCTCTTTTACCCCTACCCTCAGTTTGAAATATTTCTGTTAGGATCTGATTTAGCTCCTCTTGAGCCCTCATAATCCTTTCATTCTCTCATTTAATAGATTCCATTTCAGATTTTAAGTCTTTTACTGTTTGTAAAATTTCTAAGGAATTAGTGGTTAGATATTCTAGTATAGGGTCTCTTGCTAAGTTCCTTGTTCATTAAATGGAGATTCCTCTTTCGCGTATTCCTCCAGCCTTTCCATACCTGTTGTTAAACTTCAGAAACAATTTTCTCTGTTGAATAACATTAAAAGAAAATAACATCAGCAAAATAGTTTAAATTCATTGTTTCATAGAAAGCAATTTGGGCTTCATCAAGGCCTAGTGTTTGAACCTTGTGCTCTGATACCACATGTCAAAACCCCAAATTTTCACAAAAATTAAAAAAAATTGATGTAACATAATATATTATCATTGTGTTCATTGTGTAGATTATTAACAATAACTGCTAGCGACTAAAGTGTTTGATAACTGCTAGCGGCTAAATGAAAAATGGAACAGTTAACAAAAGTAACCATTAACTTAAACACATATAAATTAATACTATTTTAATTTCGATATGTGATGTAAATAATCTGCATTCAGTTGTTTCTAGTTGTACTGATGGTTCGATTTTGTCAAGTAGGTGAGAAGTTACTTTCTAACTGGCGCTTACTTAGCGATTGCTAACTTACCTAGAATTCTGGATCTTACAGAATTGATAGGTAAATTTTGAACCAGTAATAGTTTATTAAGGCGTTAATCCAGATATACTTCTTTTAGCATAACATACTGCTAGAGTAAAAGTTTGCTTAATAGAATTCAAGGATACTACAAGGTAAAGTAACGTTTTATTTTACTTGCTTTTGCAATTGTGATAGTACTTTAATGTCATGTTGTAAAGATCAATAACTTTTGCCTACTGATTTTCTTTTATCATAATGATTGCTACGTTAGATAAAACATCTTTCCATCTTTATGCTAAGCTATTTCCAGTTTTTAATAGAGCTCAAGATTTAGTATATCAATACTCTTACTAAAATAGGAGTTTACTGTTGTTGTTATTTATAAAATTTTCAACACTACATAAAAGTATGGAAACAAACCTAAGGACTTTCAAGAAACAAGCTTATACAGAACTCTTAGCTTTACCTTTTATTAAATTTCAGTAGAGGAAGTTTATCAGCTTATTATTGCATTGTATTTATAAATGATCATTTGCATAAATGTCGTCAAGTTGTGATTTCTAACTTCCAAAATTCTTTGTGACATGAGTAATGTGATGAAATTACATTATCATATTATTTATTTATAAATAATAGTGATGCTATATGTATTCTTAGATAGTTTTACTATCCTTTACTACCAAGACTGATCTAACCTTGATTGAATTCATTTGGAACATTGTTTGCTTATGGAGACCAACGATTACAACTTCCATGAAGTTTATCTTACTTTTAGTACGATAGACTTCATACAACAATAAGAATTTATTTTAAAGTGTAAATACTTTTTTTATATACACAATGTTGATTTATAAATTAAATTCTCACCATTAGTGTTTACATTAAGACTAGTTCTAATAACATAGTCCTTCAATGTAATATTTGAATCAATGATTATTATTAGAATTATTAACTTGTACTCAAGGCTTATACCCTACTAGGGATTTCTCCATAGTTATTATTTTACCATCGAAAGATTTAATTTTTTACATAAGACAAGGGATAACGATACCATAAAATCTCAAGTTAATCAAAATAGTTTGACTTAATATTTATCATTGATACGTTATGTTTTGACTTTGCATAATATATTATCATTGTGATAATTGTGTAGATTATTAACAATCATTTGATCCCGACAGTGCAGTGGAGACTATACAACTCGACCCACTGTGGACTGGATAAATTTGTGGGTACGTGGAACATCCACCACTGCGCAATGCATGATTTAAAATCCTCCAACGCAACCCTAACTCCTCATTCTTTGTCGATGGTTTTGTTCCCTCCTCTGTCTGGTTTACTGCGGCCATGAGGGCTCACTTGTGCTCGTCTCTAGCTCCATTATCTGTGTGTAGAGAGGTGTTGCCACTCTAGTGTGTGGTTTGAAAAACTCACTGCTCGCACTTGGTTTTCTTTCTATGTGCGATACTATGTTGTGCGTGCAGTTGTTCTTTGTCAGTAGTTTTCAGTGTCAAGTCCTTGTGTGGCCACTTCCAATGCTTTAGTCCTGTTCCAGTCGTTGGTGTAGTATGCATTTTGAACCTACGGCCTTTGTCATAAGTAAGCACAAGGCTTGTATTGTTCGTTGTGTTGGCTCGTTTCCTTCGTGGATTTAGATTCCTTCGCTTCCAGGTGAGGAATTGACTTACAATTGTTACAAATTCTAGTTACAGTTTTTAATATTATAGTTAACAGTTTCTAACTAAACCCTTCGGATTTGTTTGCAGGATTACAGTTCGAAAGCGGGCTTGGAAAGGTCCTCTCCATCGCTGGTTTATCTCAAGATCAACGATAAGCCTTGGTTACAATGTGGCAACTCCCTTCTTGGCAATGGTTAGGGAACAAGGTTTTCAGTTGGAGAAGGAATACGCCCTCGGTTCCTTTGGTGTTTAAAGTGCTTAGCTTAGTTGTTGTTTAGTAATTTCGGTTGTTAAAACCCTTTCCTGTATCAGGGTTGCTCCGGCCTTGGTGTCGTGACTTGTATTTCACTGCTCTCGACTTATTGATAGGTTTTATAGCCCTATGGCTAAGTAATGATATACTATGTTTCTTAATATGTGGGGGTTCTCCTGTGTTCATGGTTTTAATGGTTCTTTGTTTCGCTTATACTAATAAATATACATCGTTTTATAGATTTTATTACAGTAATGAAGTTTTTATAAATTAAATGTTAGTTTTTCCTTTCAAACCCTCGCCACGATGCTGGGTGTAATCGGCTTTGAGCTGGGTGAAGTAAATTTCTTAAGTCTTAATCCTTTCGGCCTAACAGAGTAACACACTTGGTTTAAAAGGTTTCCTTTTAACTTCGAGCTGTGTCTCCATTATGAGAAGGTTCTATAAACTTGTAAATATTATGACTCTGTATAATTTGAGTCTTCCCTTCCTCGACTGTTAACAATGGTAATTATTGTTTTAATATTTTTTTCTTATAAATAAATAAAGATAAAATAAAGACTGTAAGTTTAGTCTTAAGGTAATTTTTTTTATATGTTTAAGATTTTCAGTTAGGATTAAATCCTAGGGTTACTATAAAAGTTCCCTTAGATAAATATATTCTTAAAAATTTATCAAATGTAATGGTTTCTGTTTACCTATTTCACATTGTTACAATAGTTTTGATATTGTTTATCCTGTTTAAGTATTTTCTTTTCTTTTAATATAAAAGAGTTATACAAATACTGTATGTTCTTAGCTTATTTCTATTTACTGTTTACTCTTAAGTTCTTATTTGTTTACTAATCTGTTAATTAGTAAGTATTCAAGGTTATGTAATAATTAAAACAATAACTCTGTAAACTTGATTATCTCTTTATTTATAATACTTAGATAATTTAGTTAGGGTTTCGACCCTAAATTTAAACTTTTAAAGGTATAAGCCTATCTAATAATTATAAGATAGTTTCTTCATAGTAAATATTTAGTTTTATACTAGTTATTAATTATATTTTCATGGCTTTTATTTAATAAACTGTATAGTAGAAATTACTCAGAGTTTTTGAAATGATATAGTATAACTTATGTAACTCAGTTTACTCTTTTTAATCTAAGTACTTTTAAATTTAACCTTGTTTGGTTTGTAGTAAATATTAGTCCTAGATTTAATTGATATTGTTAGAAAATAAACTATGTGATTTGTAGTTGTTTATATACCTAACTGTATGTAATCCATGTAACTCTAATTTGATTTTCCTGCTGCATTTCATCTAGTTAGTAAGTAAAAACAGAGAAGTATAAACACATCATAATCCTATTTATCCTCCAAACTATTATAACATGAAATAAATTACTCTACTGCCTGTAAATACACAATCTTATCTACTCAACATTCTCTTATATTCTTAACATTCTACATGTGCTAGAGTACTACCTGGGTTTTCTAGGTGTGGAAAAACACAGTCTAGAAATTATTTATATTCTAACACATTACTTTTCTAATTAAATTCAATTCTTCAACCATTTAAAAAGACTGCTAGATTCTAACATTCTACAAACTAACTCTATAACATTCACATATCAGTCACACTCATATTGATTTATCCAATACAGTAAAACAAAATAATGTAGAACCTATTTAGGACAAAGGAAAACAGCGTTAGGAGGTCGTTCCTCCCTACCAATCTCTTGGAGAGCGCTCAAACAATGCTTCCTCAGGACCCCCGAGCGTGTTCCTGGTCTTCTTGGCTGAGAACTGGTGGAGCATGCAAATAGTAGACTAGTCCAATAACTCAATAAAAATACCCTACGCTCAGTAGTAATATCTTTTAGCTTAAAAGCTGCACTAGATCACTCAGCAGTTATCCCCTCAAACTCTTTCCACAATTCCCTTCCATTGAATTTCTCTGAAGTACATTCATTCACCTGAATGATCACTTCTCTAGAATGAGCTGCCTTAGCTCTCTTTAATGGGAATTTTTATAAAGATTGCCTAGGTCTTTTGGGTCAGTTTTCATTAATTGAGCCACCTGCTCTGATTCCACTTTCTTGGGGAATCATGACCCCAAATGTAGGGAGTTTTCCACCTGCAACAATTGGAAGTGGTTTGAGGATGCTGCCACATGTCAGTTTTCTCTCCACCCAGTCTCCTGCACCAATTTGACCGGTAAAAACTCTTTTAACAGCTCTCGTAAGCTGTTGTCTCTTCCTTTATTTATTTATAATTAAATATTCAAAATTACATTAAATATCCTTGACTCTGATGAGTCATCAATTACAACTTAGCATAAAATTTAACATATTGTCTTCAAATAATATAAAATTGTTTTTACAAAATTTGGGCATGTGACAGTTCCTGTGAGCAACATTATGGCTAGGTCTAGAGAGGGTATTTCTACCCCCGCTTCATTCATTTTGGTTGGAGGATTTCCACCTCCCCTGGTTGGTACTCCAATACCAAATTCACCTACGACACCTTTATCACCAAGCAATCGAGCGGTCCAACCATCGACTTACTCTAATGTAGTAGGTCCTTCTAGTGGGGTTGTCACTGGGATTCCTAGTGCACCTTTTGCTTCACCCTCTTTAACACATACTACTCAAAGTGGTCCAAGAGGATCCTCTACGTTTGTCCATGGTTTCCCATGGAATGGGGGGAACATTACCCCATCCACTCCTTATGTAGGTCCTACACCTGCATATGTGGACATGTTGTTTGGAAATGCAAATTCTTATGGCCAAGGTTTCCAGAAACTGGTTTCATCCCCTTTCATGAGCTCTCCCTTTTCATTTTTTAGTGGAGGGATACCTGCTCCCATATTCTAGACTCCAGTTTTATCTTGGGCAGCTCAAACCACTTACAGTGCACCACACACAAGTAATCCACTGGCTTTCAGGTGGAATACCTTTCAAAGAAGTCCAACAAATTCACAACCGACAGCTGGGGGAAACCCCACCTTTACCTTTGGACACCAAGGGAAAGGTCCTTCTACCTTCCAGACTCAATATTTTCAAGGTCTGGTTAGGCCTAAACTTCCCTTCCTATCAACTTTAAACTTGCCATACTTGTCAAAGTTGATGAATAACCTGATACGGCATAGTGCTGCATGGCCACCTGTTTCAATTAAGTTACCTTCATACATTTTGAAGCTTGAAGGCAAAGCTGGCGAAGATCCAGGTGCCCATATAACCACCTTTCACTTATGGTTCTCTTCAAACTCACTGAACAATGATTTTGTTCGGTTGAGGCTATACCAAAGAACCTTGAATCATGTAGCAGCAAAATGGTACATTGAAATTCCCTATGCTACTTATGACATTTTTTTGGACCTAGCAACTGTGTTTCTTAACCACTTCCATCTTCCTGTCCGTTATGATGCTGGCACAGAGCTATTGTCAACTTTTTGGCAAAACAAAGCCATGCACATCTCAGATCATATCCAAGAGTGGCGAAGACGGAAGAGGATTATTAAAGCCACTATCCCTGTTGGAGGAGCAATTCAGTATGCCAACTTGAATGATAGCTAACATAGTCGATTGGCCGACTAAGTTAGTCAGCTGACTAAATAGAGATTAGGTCGACCACTTAAAGTCGTGTCGGTTCACTGAACCGACAGGTAGTTATTTTGTAACTGTTTTGTAATCATATATATTAGGCTGTTGAGCCAGATGAGAACTTGGTTCAGTTCTCTATATTGTATGAACCCTCTCATGCTAATATAATTTGTTATTCTATCTACTTGTTCTTGTCTCTTGTCTTTGTTATGTATGTATGTTTTAGTATGTATTATCGGTAATATTATGTGATCTATGAGATTACAACATTGGTTCCGTTGTCGGTAGTACATGTCTGAGATGTATACAAGCATCTGATATCAGAACGGGAGATTAAGGACTGGTGGGAGTGTAAAGTAGCAAATTATTTGTAGAATTACGCATGAAGAAACAGATTGACGACCACACAAGCAAAAGAAAGATTCTTTACAGAGACGCATGAGAAGTTTGTAGAATCCATGCCCCAACTTCTAAAGAAACTCCTGGATGAAAAATCTGGAAGGGACTAAAGATCAACAGTTACAAGAAAAATTGATTCGCGGGGGAAGAACAAACTTGTCGGAGTGGTTCGAAAAAATTGCCGACGAATTCTACGAGGAGCAAGCAATAGAAGACAAAACTTCGATGGAAACCGTCAAGAATAAATTCTACACATACCTCACCGAGAAATTCTTATGTTCCTTATCGACCTTGCTGTTAAAATTCCTGATCGAGAAGGGAGTAGGTCATATTTTTGAACCCCGTCCATCACTTCATGGACCGCCATTAAATCCTAACTGGGTGGAAAAGCAAAAGAAGTGGGAAAAATTCATTGCAGAAAGGGAGTGGGAATACTTCCTAAGCAAATAGACAGAACTATCCAGGATTTCTAAAGCGTTGGGTAGGCTATGGGGGGGTAGATGGTCATATGTCAGAATAAAGTGGAGTGGATTCTAGTTGACTAAATGAAATACCAATCACCAGTAATGAGAAGTCAACCTAAAAAGGAAATCGAGAAGACAGTGTCACACAAAGGTATGACGGACTTCCAGAAAATAGAAAGGGAGAGGAGGCTACAAAGTAGGTAATAAATAAGAGAAAATGCCTTAGCACTGCAGAGAGGAATGAGTACTAGGGTGACTGACCAGGAAAGAGATCCACCGGAGTTAGGTCATGACCAATGAGAAGAAGGCATGGAAGAAGAGGTGTCCCCTATGGAAGAAGAATTGTGGATAGAGTAGCGAGAATCTCTCCAATTAGAAGTTCCCCAGGAAGTAAAACCTCCGACAGATCCACGTACTCGGATACAAGCTATTGTCGAAAAGGACCTCAGACTAGGAGTTGGTGACTTTGGTATCTGGAGCCAACTAGACGACGAGACATACACTGGTAGACATCTCATTATCCATTGACCAGAAGAAGGAAACTGGGTTATGCTTCAAGCAGTACCCTCCAACCGAAGTATCCACTTACTTTTACCGACACATGAAGGAACACCCCCCCTGCTAAATACAACTTTGGAAGACACAGAACATTCAGAACTGCAGACAAATAATTGCAGTTTGACATTGACAGACGAAGTTGACACTAATTGACTACTGGTCATAGAGGAAATGACAAAAACAACTGATGGGAATGAGAGTTCCGTCAACAATAGTTCCGCAGAGAGGACTAAGCAAATAACTCCACTTCCCACACCACCACCTCCACCACTGCCACCTCCTGAAGAAAGCAGTGACAATGACTCCAACATGGGTCATGGGTCAGCATAGGGTGATGAGGACCCCAGACGACACTAGTTCGTCTGTGAGTTGACTTGGGAGGCTAACCAAGTTATGGATGAAGATAGGCAGATGGCGCAGTTCACTGGTGCCTTGAGGAAAAGGGCATTAACTTGGTACATGACCTTTTCTGAAAGAACCCCCTGAGCAACCAAAGCTGAGATCAAAGCTCAATTTCTATCATTTTTCAAAACTCCAGATGCAAAACATCTGGCAGCAAAGAAACTAAAAACGACATCGTAGAAGCCAGGAGAAACTGTCTGTGCTTACGATAAACGATGGAAAGACCTTCTTAGCCAATTGGACTATGTTATTAATGAACAATTATTAATCCAATGGTTTCTTGTAGGGTTATCACAGAAAATTCGTTGACACATAAGTCTGGAGACATTCAAGACTTACGAAGACGCGCTTACAAAATCTCTCCAAGTAGAAATGGATGAGGACATACCAGCATACTCCACCGATCACAAACTAGAAGAACAGCTTGAGAGTGTACATAAGTCATTAAAAGAATTAAACCTCAAAATCAGGATATCTGGTGCACGAAGTGCTCGACGTCCAGACATTCCAAATACACCTATCGACAGGAAATCAGCTGACATGACGTTCGATTCGTGCAGACTAAATGTTTTTGTGACATTTTCCAAGAGCATGGAGACCACTCGACAAAAGATTTCTCGTTCAACATGAAGAACGGTAAGGCATCTTGGTGTGCAATCTGCGAAACTAAAAATCATAACACGACCGAATACCATCTGAACCTCAAGAACCGACAAAATTATCATGCAGTCTATCAGACCAATACAGTTGCACAAAGTAATGAGCAAAACAACACGCCGAACAATCAGAGATACGACGGTCGAAGATACGAGTGTTGGTATGACAATCAACGTGGAGGCTATGGAGGTTGAGGTCGATTCTTTGGGAATCGAGAAAACCGACCACGTCAACCCATCCAATGTTTTAACTGTTTTAAGGAGGGACATCGACATGCAGACTGTTCATACAAGGACAGAACTGACCTCAAATTTCGTACTCATTGCGAAGTAGGGGATCACTCATTAGAGGATTTCCCTACCATGCTGGAAAAAATAAATAAAAAGAAAAATGTTAATGTCTTTTCATGTGTGCAAAAAAATGATGTAATAAATATAAAGAATTTGCATATTGTAACCCGACAAGGGACAAAAACAGGAAGCGATAACCCACGAATCAGCAAAATAAAAGAAAATAATGTTTACCCTAATCCAGTTAAAGAAAAACAAATATATAAAGATGCAAAAAATGTGTTTAAATAATTTGCATGACAAGAAGAGGCTAATGACAATCGACATAACACAATAAAAGAACTAATACAGCTCGTACAGAAATATAACTCAGTATCTCAGTTCATCGACTTGCTATATGAAATAAAACATAACAACACCAAAAAACAAACAAAGAATATCTACAGTTTAAATCAAAAAGATAAAAGTGATGCCAACCCACTTGTCGACCTGGAAATTGAAGGATACCACGTCCGACAAGTCGTGCTCGACTTTGGATCACAAGTAAACATCATGACTCGTGACACTTGGGAACAACTGGGTAGACCTCGACTATATGAATCAGGTATATACCTAAAACTAGCCGACCAGGGCCTAATTGAACCTATTAGAGTCTGGAAAAATGTTAACACAATGATAAAAGGAATATCAACCAAAGTCAACTTTGAAATTATTGACCCTAAGGAAGGATCTAGCTCCTTCCCAGCGTAAGTAGGTCGACCTTGGGGAAGGAAGATGAAAGCATCGATATCCCTAGATAAAGAAAGAATAAAATTGAAATCAAATGGACAAAATGTAATTGTACCTATTCATCCATCCCAAGGAGAACCTTGGACATAACCTATCGATGAAGAAGTTGCTATTCGACAACTTTATCAGGTACAGAACAATGAAGATTATACAGAACCTAATATCTATGGATAACTTCATTTAGGTAACCAAGACTCAATCGGTTATAATTCAGATGCATAATTATATGATTGGGAAGTCAAGAACTATGAAACACAAACAAGAGGGTACTGGACTATCCAAAAAGTACAGAAAAATCCTACCCAACAGTGCTTCATAGTGTCCATTATCCCAAAAATATTTGAGAAAAAAATTAGGGAATACCCTACTTTAAAACCTACAAATATAAATAATACACAAATACCAAGATATAAGGATAGAGAATCACCAGTCATACATATAGAACAAGTGTCCAAAAATATTGGTGAACATGGTCGACTACAAAGTTTAGTAGAAACTTTTACAGGACAAGCTGCTAGATGGTGGGATACCCATCAGACAAGACTGCAAACCTGGACAACAGCTTCGACTTACTTTGTAGAAAGGTTTGGAGGAAATAAGTTAACCAAACAAGCTCAAATACCTATATTCATTCAAGGACAGAATCCAAAATACCATATTAAGACATGTGAAAAAGAATGGAGAAGACTTGGATACAAAGATGAGCGAGCATGGACACACCTGTTTCCATCAACCCTCATTGACTTACCAAACAAATGGTATAAGATGGAGGAATCCCGAGGTGAAATGTCCTATGGCATGAAATCAGAGAAAATTTTATCGAAGATTTTAACTTTATACCACAAAATGAGAATTTGGTCGAAACAACAAAGCAGATTCAATAATTTATACAACCGACAGAAAACAAACCCTTACCAAACAACCAAAGACAATGGACTGTAACAATATATAAACCGGGCCAATACCACAGTAGACAAGACTACAGTTGGAAAATGAAAATACAGAAGAGAAAATCTTTATATGGAAATCAAACCATGTAGAAACGACCAAACTTATTCGTACAATGCTTAAAATTGAAACAACCGACAAGAAGGAAGTCGACCGAATGACTGCAGCCGACTTCCCTGCCACATTCTCCCAGTTTAAAGAAAGAATTCTACCAATCAATGAAGCCAAAGCACCTGAATGACTAGATGCTAAATTCAAAATTAGAGAGTTCGACATCTCAAATGATGACCGACCAAAAATGGCAAAGATTGGAGACTACTTGAGTGAAGAGAAAACAACAGAAATAGTGAACTTATTAAAAGAGTTTTAGGATGTATTTTCCAGAGATTATAAAGATCTCAAAGGTTTAGTCCACAAAATGGGTGAAATGAAAATTGACACTAAACCTGATGTCCAACCTATGAAGAAAAGGCCATATAAGCTAGCTCATAAATACAAAGAGATAGTCAAAAAGGAGATTGACAACATGCTTGCAACAGGAATCATCTACCCTATTGATCAGTCAGAATGGGAAATTCTAATAGTTGTTCAACCTAAGAAACATGATCTGACCAAATTGAGAATTTGTGTCGACTTCATGGAGCTAAATAAAGTGACACTAACATACCCATTTCCAACTCCTTATGCAGATGAAATCTTAAATGAAGTTGCAGGACATGAATGCTACTTATTTACAGATGGATTCTCAGGTTATAACCAATTACCAATAGCTAAAGAAGATCAGAAAAAGACAACATTTGTATGTGAATTTAGCTCATTTGATTAGAAGGTAATGCCTTTTGGATTAAAGAATGCACCTGTAGTATTCTCTAGAATTGTGGTCAAAACATTCCAAGAATATATTTACAAAACCATGGCAATATACTTTGATGATTGGACAATATACTCCATGTTAAAAGATCATTGCACGTGGCTAAGGCTTATGTTGGAAAGATGTCGACAAATTAAGTTAGCTTTAAACATCAGGAAGTGCATATTTGTGACCCCCATAGGGATATTGTTAGGACACATTATCTGTAAGGAAGGTATTAAGGTAGATTTTGCAAAAAATCAAAATTATCCTCGACCTAAAACCACCAGTGAACTCAAAACAAGTTAGAGTGTTACTAGTTCATACAGGCTATTATAGAAAATTCATAAGATACTACTCAGATATGACCTATGCACTAGAAGAACTATTAAGGGAAGATAAAGAGTTCGACTGGACAAAAGAGTGCCATACATCATTTGAAAAACTAAAAAGAAAACTAGTCGAAGCCCCAATCCTAAGGTTTCCAAACTGGTCGACTAAATTCCATGTCCACATCGATGCATCAAGTCTAGCAATATGAGAAATCCTAACTCATCCCGGAGATGATGGAATGGATTATCCTATAGTTTACAGTAGCAGAAAACTAAATAAATCTGAAAGAAATTATTCGACGACAGAAAGAGAAGCATTAGGAATGGTCTTTGCACTACAAAAATATCGACACAATCTCCTAGCTAATCCATTTATCTTTTACACTGATCATCAGGCATTAAAATACCTTGTGAATAATCCTCTACACCATGGAATAATTTTTCGATGGCTACTTCTATTCCAGGAATTTGAATTTGAAGTCATCGTCAAACTAGGTAAGTTAAATGTCGGTCCCCGACCATTTATCTTGAATTGACACAGGAGAGGAACCGACAGGAGTTGAAGACGACTTACCAGATGCAAACCTATTCCGGATAGAATCAGTCCCGACAGAGTTAGAGGAAATAGCTCAATTTTTAGAAGATGGACAAGCACCAGAAGGCATGAGTACCAAAAAGAAACAGATCTTAGCCATGAAAGCTGCACCCTATAGCCTCATAAATGGATTCTTGTACAAAATGGGGTTAGACGACATCCTTAGAAGGTGCGTACTAGAACATGAAAGGAACAACATTATGCATGAAGCACATTATGGACCTGCAGGAGGAAATTTCCAAGCAGACACAACTACCAAGAAAATCCAACAATCAGGGTTATGGTGGCCGACACTTCACAAAGATTACAAAAATTTTGTAAGAAAATGTGACAGATGTCAACGACTAGGTCGACCCCTGCCTAGCACAGAAATGCCTTTGATATCAGTAAACCCAAGTTTGACATTTGAAATTTGGGCCATAGACTTCATAGGACCATTTCCTATACCAGCAAAAAGAACAAGTGCAAGGTACATAATAACTGCAATCGAATATGTCACCAAATGGGCAGAGGCAACACCAGTCGACACATGTTCCAGTGAGATAGCTGCTAAGTTTATCTATGAGAATATCATCACCAGATTTGGATGTCCATTAACCATAATTAGCAACCAGGGAACACACTTTATTAATAGAACTATCAAAACCCTAACCGACGAATTCCAAATCGATCATCGTTGGAGTACAGCATACCATCCTTAGTTGAATGGAGCAATTGAAGCATTTAATAAAACATTAACAAAAGGACTAACCAAAATATGTAATGCTGATAAAGATGACTGGGATGAGAAGATACCTACAATACTATGGGTATATAGAACATCATACAAACGATCAACCGACCAAACCCCCTTTCGACTAGTTTATGGACAAGAAGTAGTAGTTCCACTACACTTCCGACAACATACACCTATTATTGCAGAGATTCTACCTGTCGATGTCAAACAAGGAAGAAAGGACCGACTATTACAACTGAGTAAACTTGAAGAACACCGACTAATCGCGATACAACATCAAGAAATCCAGAAAAAACAACAAAAGGCATGGCATGACAGAAACATCAAAAACAAAAATCTGTCGGTAGAATACCTTGCTTTACTATACAATAGTCGAGTAAAAGGAAAACCTAAAAGGTTACATACAGAATGGATGGGTCCCTATGTTGTCGAAGAGATACATACCAATGGATCAGTCTGACTAAGGATGTTATCAGGCATAGTATTTCAAAAACTCGTTAATGGAGCCCGACTGAAACGTTACAAAAACTAACAAAAAAAAAATTATATAACGACCATAACGGTTAAACAAAAGCTATAAAAATATAAAAAGAAAAAAAGAAAAATAATACCGTACATGCACAAAACTATGATAGGAAGTCACCACTTCGACAACCGACATCAACTGACGACCTCGATAGTCCCATCGCGCATTCATGACCTCGAGCACTGAAACCAATTCGCCATTAACACACACTCAAGTGTTCCAGCTAGAACATCACGTCCACCATTAATACACCTACCGACAAGAACATCCAACGCGTCCCCTATAAATACTAAACCACCGAAGGATCATTCACCTCAATTCAAACAGAGAGAGCATCAGAACAACCAGACGACTGAAAAGCAAAAGCACATTAGTGAAATTGACCATCAAACCGACAAGATGGAACCAAAACAAACCATAGTGTCAACCAAGACCAAGGAATTGCAGACTGCAGAGACACCATTAGTGCGAAGACTAAAGAACATTAAGAATGCTAAGGTGCAGGAGGGCTCATGGAAAAAACTATAGGCTGAGATAAAAGAGTGGGCTTACGTCGACAAGAATCCTACTCCAGCTACAGAGAAAATACAACACAGCACCATTGTAAACTATGTCAATGCGCCACTTATGGCCAACTTTGGTGGCAGAAAATAAACAGCCGTCAACTTTGTCATAAGCCGATACCACAACGGCCGGTTTTGCTTCGACCGACCGGTTGACATATCTAGCGAAGTTATTTCCAAGATGACAGGGTTATCAAACAAAGGAGACCCAGTACCAGTTGGTATAAAAGAAGGACTAGTCGAAGAACTAACCAGGTCACCATCGGGCAAAAACTCAAAAGGACTAATGATTGGCCGCATCACAGCTCGAACACCACAGATTGTGGCCAAAATCATAGCTATTACACTCACAATGGCAAGTCGAGGAAGTGACCTCAAACTGGATATGTTAGAAGTCGTCGACACCATTGCAACTAATGGAAAGATATACAGATGGGTTGAATATGTCATCGAAATGATCAAAACCATCTGTGAGAAATGTCAAGAGATGGGGGGAATTATCAGGTTTTCGTCCCTTATATTATGGATAGTAATGTTCTATATTTTCCCTGAAGGAAACAAAAAATTTCAAGAACTGACAAAATTCCACATATGGAGATTCAAGCCCTTCTCCCAGAAAGGAACAATGATGGAACTTGCCAACGGAAAAGTGTTGTTGAAAAATTGGCTCCAGCATCTCAAAGTCCACATGACCAAATGGAGGGTGCCTCAAAACATCCAACGAAGTCTACCTAAAAATTCCCACATTCAGTTAGAGCTCAACCATACCGTGGTATGGTACATGCAGGGTGCCAAATCAAATGTAAAGGCCCTCGACTATTACCCGTCGATCGAACAGATATTTCGGGAGCTGTCTTGACAAGCTGGAACAAAAGTACTAATACTAGCGAAGGCAAAGGAAACCGACTTCTCAATAGAGGATTCGTTGACAGACCAAGAGAAGGAAGAGGATTATGAGCTTAACCTCTACATTAGTACCTTTGTTTCGGAGGATACACTGGTCAAAACCACTGGTCGACTACAAATCATAATCAAACCTCTGATGGTACAAAGGGAAGAAACACATGCAGAACAAAAAGTAACCAATCTGGCTAAAGAAAATCTCATCCCGACTCAAGAACCAAGGGAAGAGATAGAAGTTGCAAACCCAGAGTATGATATCACCAAAGAAATTATCACCAAATTATCGAAGGAGATAGCAGCTACAAGAAAGAGGAAAAGAACACAATAACAACAACAAGGGAAAGGTAAGCGCAAGATTATCATTGCAGAGTCACCAGACGATGAAGAAGAACTGGCAGCTATGGCCATCGACATAATAGAAGATGCCTCAGCAAACAAAGTGTCGGTAGAAACCCAATTCCAAAGATTTGTTGAGATGGAGGCACAATAAGGCCGACCAAAGAAAGCAAAGATCACACACACTTCGATGCCTGAAACTGTCGTAGATCTTGTTTCTACACCCCCACCTTCGTCTCCGACAAAAATAACAGAAGAGCTAGTACTAGAACAGCTCTCAATAAGCCCACTCGACCTATGTAAAAATGCTATGTCAAAGGTTGTGAAGTAGAAATTCGACTGAGACAGAGACCTCCAGGAATTTATTGAAAAATTGCCTAAGATATTCACGTCGGTGCAAAAACTCTTTACCAAAGCACCTCTATTTGAAGCTGGTGGATCCCGAAAACCTGGCCAAATACTTCAGGGGCTAAAAAAAATTGCAACTGTGACTTCGACCTTCAAGATAGATCCCAACAAAGAAGCCGAAGTTGTCGCACATCGGACCACGACTATCACTCTGACTAAACACGAACCCCACCTACTAGCCTCTGAACCGACAAGAGGAGAGGAAGAAGAAAATATCGACGACATAAATCAAGAAATCAACCAACTTGGCCACATTTTCACCAACCCAGTCACACCCAATCATTCACCAACCCCATCACCACCACCACCACCCGATTCAGAACCCCTAATCCAACCAGTTGCACCAGAACCAACCCCACCGCAACCATCAGCACCAACCACATCCACTTATGGACCACCTGCATCCGAACAACCAGAGGCAGCAGTCATCCCATCGCCCCAAATAGAAATACCATAAACCACTATTGGACAGCAAACAGAAAATACATACTCGACTTTTGCAGGTACACAAGTGCCAAAACAAGCCGAAGCAGAGAAGCACAAAAAGAATAAAAAGAAGAAGGACCATCATGGACAGCCAGCAATGGTCCACATCAATCTAGTTGGGTCAACCACTGTATTTGATGCAACCAAATTAAGATATCCAGAGCTATAACAACTATTGTAAGTGCTAGCAGTCGAAGCAAAGACAAGGAACCAGCACAGACGTAAGGAACTAGACAACAAGGAAAAAGAACAATTTAAGTTCCTTAACAAGTGCGGGGACCTGGTCCAATCTGTGATACCAGGACCAATAGAGGTTGACACCCACAAAGCACTAGAAAGAGCTTATCAATTGTTTGAAAGCGTGGTGTCGATGCTCCAAGCATAGATTCAGGAAACAAAAGAAGAGCAGAAAGAAGAAATCGTCCGACTACTGATGGAGCAGCACACAGCCTTTTCCGAAGCCTACAAAGTGTTGCAATATCACATGGAGGAGTCTGTAATCATAGAAGAAGTACTAAGAGACTGGCTTGCTTACTATGATCAATTCTATCAGCACACCAGACAGACCCGACAAGGGATCTAAGCACTTGAGAAGAGGAAAACCACCGACGAAGCACTCAGAAGCACAATTGAGGATCAAATAGTGCTTGAGATAGCTAAACTCCAGAAGCTTGAGCGGGAAGCACATCAGTGGGTGCATCAAGCCATTCCCAACTTAGAAAAAGTAGACATCATTTTCCCACAGATGAAATGATTCATGGAGACAGCAGAGGAAAAGGACCAATTTATGGGTCCCGACATGGAAAGAATAGCTGAACTTTCCATTCAAGAGAAAATGTCGATCTTGTCAAGTCTGACTACACTCACCATCGACATAAAGAAAATATTGCAAAGTTGGACAGATTTCCAACATCATCTACCAGTGACAGCCCCAGCAATTGTCAAATTCTACGTACATAAAAGACCGACCATCAGACATCACAGCCCATAAAGATCAAGCACAAAATAATGACTACTTAGACAAACAAGGAATTTTTTGTACCTCCCTGTTTCTTCGGGGCGAAGAAACATTTTGTTTGTGGGGGAGATGTTGGAGGAGCAAGTTGGTATGCCGGCTTGAATGATAGCCAACTTAGTTGATTGGCCGACTAAGTCGGTTAGATGACTAACTAGAGATTAGGTCGTCCACCTAAAGTTGTGTCGGTTCACCGAACTGACAGGTAGTTATTTTGTAACTATTTTGTCATCATATATATTAGGCTGTTGAGCCAGATGAGAACTCAGTTCAGTTCTCTGTATTGTATGAACCCTCTCATGCTAATATAATCTGTTATTCTATTTACTTGTTCTTATCTCTTGTCTCTGTTATGTATGTATGTTTTAGTATGTATTATTGGTAACCTTATGGGATCTGTGAGATTACAACAATCCCCCTTGAATTCCTATTAGAGTGGTTCCTAAAATCTCTACTACCTTATATATCTAAGGATGTATCCACTTTAGGGGTAACCACAGAGGAAGAGGATATCCTCAGGGCCCAACACTTAGATTTGATTTATGCTCAGTTTGGGATCTTGTACGAGATTATACCTGAGGCACCGCAGTCTACAAATAGTGCCGAGAAACCCAATCCTAGACCCCATTCCGATGGTGTGGTCGGTTAAGCTAATTCTCCCACTGTAGAGTCACTAGAAAAACAACTCCACGAGTTGTCAGTGAAGCAGTATACAATGGAGGAAGCAAAGGATGCTACCCCCTCCACCCAAAATGAAATTTTTTTTGCACAATATTCTCAGAAGGGAAATCAGTAGCCCAGAGGGAAAAAGAAGAAAGGGAAGAAGGGAGAGGGAAATCAAAATAAGCCTAAACCCATGAACAATGCTAATGGGGGTAGGAAGGATAAGAAGAAGGTGAAATTTCCCTGTAAGTTGTGCCAAGGAGATCACTTAACTCATCAATGCCCTCTTATTGACCAAGCTTAGAAGTTGTTTAAAAACTAACAACTGGTTGTCCCGAAGGATCCATTTCCCTAAGGATAGAACAAAAATTATGTTTCTAATGTAGTGAGGGGCACTCCTAGTGCCCCTACTGATCAGAAATATATCAATATGGTACGATCTAGTGCTTTGCACCAGACGAGAAGCAAAAATTATGAGACTGAGGCTCTTGAGAAGGGTATGTCTATTGGTCAAACCTCGAACCCTCTCACGATCGAGAATCCTACTGACCCAATGCCTAGAATACCAAAAGGTGTCTTTAAAAAGGAATTTCATAATCCAAACTCTAGGGCTGCTTCTAACTACTCTGTGGTGGAATATTTGGCCCAAAATCCTTATGTATGTATTGGAAGTGATACAGAGTTGTCCTACTCAGCGGGATTCCATTTTAGCAGCTTTAGGCAGTATGGATTCCTCGAGCTTGTTGGTGAATTTCAATTTGTCAGATGTTAATATTTGCCTACCGTGTCATGTGAATTTGTCAGTAGATGTCGTTCATGGTGGAAAAACCATGGGACATACAGTTGTTGACAAAGGTGCTTCCACATGTGTTATGTCTCTTTTTTTCTGAAAGGCTCTAGGTTCCCCGGAGCTAGTTCCGTCAAATACCTTACTTACTTCTTTCGATAGGAGGCCTTTCTTCCCACATGGTATCCTACCAGCTTTTGATATTAAGCTGACAAGGAAATTAGTGTATGTTTAAGTTGAGGTGATTGATGCTCCTCTAGACTATAAATTCCTTTTGGGGAGAAGCTGGACTTACACCATGTGTACGATTTCCTCGGTTGATCTTCAAGTGGTGGTTTTTCCACATGAAGGGAAGTGGTTACTATTGACCAACTCAATTTCACTCAAAAGGGTCATTTGGAAATGAATGGGTCCACTATACCTTTGGTTGATCAGGTTAAACCGGTTAAAGAGAGCTTGGGGGATGGAATGTATTCATCGTTAATGGGAACATTTGATATCCCAATCCCAATAAATTGTATAGGTTCTACCAGTGCCAAGAAATATATCGCGATGGTTGTTGATAGAATGAATCCTTGGTTCCTTCCTTCCCATTATGAACCTGAGGTTCCCTTATCAGTAGTGGAAGTGTCTTATCAAGCTACTATTAACACCACTACTGATCCTATCGCAACTCCTTCTTCAGCCTCAGAGGAGTTGGAAGAAGTTTATTTTCCTGCTTGGGCAGAGAACTCTATATATTCTGATGACTGCTTAGACATGGTTTTACCTTCATATGAAGCCATTTTGGAAGCCATGAGTGGTAGAGATAAGATTTGCAAAGATCTTCACCATATGTCCTACTTTCTTCCAGAGATTACTAGAATTGAAAACCAAGAGTTCCATGTTAGACTAGCAGAAGATGTTGATGTATCGATTAATCCTTTGCCTAAGGAGGGAATATTTGATGAGGGGAATATGGAAAATATCTCTGTTACCATTCCCGTCAACATCTTTGTAAACCTTTGCGTCGTAAAAAATGTGCATATCAGTGCAAACTGCTCTCTGGAGGAGATTTCCATATATACTGCTTTATTTAAGGAGTTTTGAGACATGTTTTTCTGGTCATATGAGGAGATTCCAGGAATTGATCCATCGATTGTTGAACATGATATCTAAACCTATCCTAACGCTAAACCGGTTCGACAAAATCTTAGACATGTTAATCCACGCAAAGTGGCAGTCGTTAAGGCTGAAGTGGAAAAGTTTCTAAAATTTGTCTTTATTTACCTTATTTCTTTAGTAGAACGGGTATCCAATCCTATTCCTGTTGATAAGAAACAAGGGACAATATGCATATGCACTAACTTTTGTGACTTAAATAAAGTGTGTCCCAAGGACAATTACCCCACACCTTTTATAGATCAAATCATTGATGCTTGTGCGAGTAGTGAAGTTTTTTCGTTTATGGATGGTTTTTCCGGATACAATCAAATCCAAATCAAGATGGAAGACCAACACAAAATGAATTTTATTTGTCCATGGGGTACCTTTGCATACAATAAAATTCCTTTTGATTTGAAAAATGTTGGGGCCACCTTTCAATGAGCAATGAATTTTTCTTTCCACGGCATTAAGAACATTGTCGATTCGTACCTCGATGATCTGCCTGCTCATTCTCGTAAGAGGATTGATCATCCACATCACCTGTGCTTAATTTTCAAATGATTTAGACATTACAAAATACGCTTGAATCCCCACAATTTTGTTTTCTACATCGATCCGGGACGGCTAATTGGGTTCATAGTGTCAAACAAAGGTATTCAGGTGGATCCTTCGAAAGTAGACGTCATTGTAAATATGCCTCCTCCTTGTTCTATTAGGTAGCTTCAGAGTCTGCAAGGTAAATCTAATTTCCTTCAACATTTTATCATTAACTATGCCAAATCATGAATGGTTTCATGCGCCTACTGAAACAGTACACTCCATTTGTAAGGGATGAAACCGTACAACTTGTTTTCAAGGCATTGAAAAAAGATTTGTTGTTAGCTCCCTTGTTACGTCCACCAGATTACTCTCGAGACTTTATATTGTATCTGGCTACATCAAAGTTGACCATTGGGGTAGTATTGGTCCAGGAGGATGACGAGCTCTAAGATCGTGTTGTCTATTATCTCAGTCGGGAATTAGCTGGTCCTGAAATTCGATACTCCCATGTCGAGAAGTTAGCTTTAGCAGTTGTTTATGTTGTGCAGAGGTTACGTCACTACATCCTACTGAGGACCACTACAATGGTGGAAGATGTTAATCCTTTTCAATATGTTTTGTCCTAACGTATAATCAGGGGAATTCAATAAATGGATAGCCATTCTCCAAGAGTTTGACCTAAATTTTGAGTCTATCAAATCTAAAAATTCCTTAGTTTTTGCAGAGCTTATTACAGAATTTCCTATGGAAGAGAATGTAGTGGTTGAAGAGGAATCATTCTCAGATGAGTACATATTTTTTATTTCCACCTCTGATCCTTGGTACAAAGATATACTTATCTATCTCCAGAATTTGAAGTGTCCCGCGTCCTTCTCAAGGGAAGAGCGGCATAAACTGCATATACATGCGAAAAACTACCTAATCATCGATGATACTTTATACTGTAGAGGGGTAGATTATGTTTTGCATCGGTGCCTCACCCATGAGGAGGTTGAGAATGTCCTGAATGATTCCTATAGCAGAGCGTGTGGCGGTAATTTATCTGGGTTAGAAACGACTTAGAATATTTTACGTGCCAGTTATTTCTGGCTCACGATCTTTAAAGATTGTGTGGAAGCTGTCAAGCGTTGTCATCCATGTCATCTCTACACCAGCAAAATGTGGTCACATCATTCTCTATTGTTTCTCGTCATTGCAGTAGACCCCTTCACTAAGTGGGGGGTGGATTACATGATGTACAACCCATTTTTGGCTAGGGGGCACAAATATATCATTGTCATTGTTGATTACTTTACTAACTGGGAAAAGGAAATGCCTACCTTTAAAGCTGACGGTGAAACTAAAACTTACTTTTTGTTTAACCAGATCATTACTCATTTTGGTATTCCTAAAGAGATTGTCACTGACCATGGCAGTCACTTTTAGAATAGCATGATGACCGAATTGACTACTATGCTAGGGTTCAAGCAATATCACTCCTCATCCTTCTACCCGCAAGTGAATGGTCAAGTAGAGGCAGTCAATAGGACCTTGAAGACCATCCTCAAGCATACCATCAATGCAAGCCGGTCAAATTGGCACATTATTCTATATCCTGCACTTTGGGCATACCGGACTAGTGTTAATACTATCATGGTTTTTTCACGCTTCGAACTCATTCACGAGGTGGAAGCAGTCACTCCGGTTGAATGCAAAATTCCATTGCTTCAAATATCCATTCATGTACTCCTTGACACCACTGAATTAGAATAACTTTTGCTACGTTTGGAAAATCTATATGAACAACACAGAGATGCATTGATGGAAAATGAAGCTCATAAGAATAGGGTTGAAAACCAATATGATAAAGCTATTAATCCTAGAATTGTCTCTGAAGGGGAGCTTGTCTTGCTCTGAGATCAGGACAAAGAACCCCTGGGGTCAGGAAAATTCAAATCCATGTGGTTAGGTCACTACATTGTGTCAAAGTTCTTGAAGAAAGGGGCATATGAGTTAACTGATTTTGATGGAAATAAGCTGCCCGAGCCTAGAAATGGGCTCTATCTGAAGAAGTACTACTCCTAGGCTTCGTGCTTTTTATTTTATTTTTATTGTATGTATTTTTATGTACAATGGTTAGCTGGTTATTGTTTCTTATTGGTTGTTACAGATGCCAACTGAGTGGTTCATAGGCTTTGTGGATGGCGCTAGTCGCCACACTTGTAACCTAGCTTCAACCACATGCATCATTTATTCACCCTCGGGACAGCTAGTTGCCTCTAGAGGTGCTTGCTTAGGTCCTGCTACTAATAATGTGGCTGAATACAGGGATATTATTGAGTTATTATGGGATGCCTTGTCACGTGGCATCACCCGATTAGAGGTCAGACTTGAATCTCAACTTGTGGTTTCCCAGCTCAATGGAGCTTATTAGGTGAAAAAACCTATCTTGTTACGTCAGTTTTTGCAAGTTAGATTACTTGAAAGAAATTTTGATTATATCTCATTTAATCACATTCCACAAAATGAAAATACAATAACTGATGCATATGCAAACTGCATTCTAGATTAACACTTAACACATATTTTGTAAAAGATACACAACATATACATTTGGAACACATGTAAATAACTAGGCTATATATATATATGTATGTATGTATGTATGTATATGTAAAAAATTGTCCATAGATAGGTCGAGTTTTGATCCAAAGATCCAGTCAGAAATGTATAAATATACAAAAAATAGGATCGAAATCCATAAAAATGCCTATAGATCTAGGCCTGATCCCCGACGGAGTTGCTAGTTCTGTTGTTTAGGAAAACACACCCTTATAACTTAGGGTCTCTTGGGTTACCAACTTACTAAGCTATACTTGTAGAAAATCAGCCATGTAGAAATTGAAATAGGAATAAGACGAAAACTTTTCCAACCTGGTTTATGACGGTTGATCCAAGCCTTTTCTTCTCCTCTTCCAGTTGCTTCCATGGCTTCTAGGGTTTCTCCAATCACCTGTAAAGAACAAGTTCTTCCTATATATATATATATATATATCAATGGTTAATGAAAAAACATATTCATGATGAAATTATAAGATAATTCAGTAATCAACATATACAATAGTGCACAATATTGGAAGAAGAACTTTCTTTATTAATAAACAGAGAATGGTGAGATTACAACCCAACTTCTGAAATAAGTAATTCTTCTGCAAACCAAGGACACTGAGTTTTGCTGCTCCAATATGTTTGAATGCATACCACCAGCATAACTTTGCTCTTCTAGCAATGATTGATTAGCCCCATCCCATGCCCTCTATTTATACATGAGGTAAAAGAGAGGTTTCGAAGGTCAGGATGGTTGAGACAGTTGAGATAGTTATGATTAGGGGCTTAACTGATCTCGACTAATAGTGTTTTATATTTTTAAGTTCAAATTAAGGTACACACAAGTATTAATATAGGCAAGTCGCGTATGACATGCTCCTTTATTTAAGGAAACCAGCATGTTCAATCTACACGCGAGTTGCAATGCACATACTCGCGTGTGACACGCAAGTTGTTGTGCAAATAGTCACGTGTGAAACCCTAATGTCCAAATAAAAATATATTCAGCTGGTCATGGGATGATGTATGAACAATCATGCCCATATATAGTGTTTTGGATACTTCAATTCAGTTTGTCCTTTTGTCTCTCGACATATTAGATGTCAATCCTCTAATGGAGAAGTGTTATTTTACATGATAACAAGAGGTGCCCATAATGGAGATGAATGTCAAGGTAATTGAGAGTTATTTATGATTCTTAATTGTATTAATTTCTATGTAGTCTAAAAAGGGAATCTCGAGGGTTTGATCTACTATGAAGAAAATGTCTACTCAAATAAAATGCCTAGCCAAAGAAAAATATGTCATCGAGTGAAGTTAAAACATAGAATCTTTGTAACCTGTAGGAGGATGCAACTTATAGTGTTGTAAAAGGTGATAAAGGTCATAACTACTTCTATTGTTTACCCCTCAAATGTAATGGTATACGCTTCAATAGGTGTCATGATTTTAATAGCCACATGGTAAAGGTCCACTCATGGGATCGAATAACATTACATGTTGGTGCACCACTGGGACCAAATTATAGGGTTAGATCAAAGGAATTTCTAAAAAAGGAGTGATATTGGAAGATACCCAATGAATAAGAAGAGAAATAGAACATAAATTGAGGGATTCTGAACCATTTGTTGATGATGTACATATCCCACTTCGCAAGGATTCAATCCATGTTGTTGATTAAATGGGTTCGTTTGGAAAAGATACTAGTTTGTTTTGTAGAGAATCCATTGGAGGACATGTCTTATTCATGTGGTGGGGAGTCTTTGATTTCCGTGTATGATAAGACACCAACCAACATCATTGATGAGCACATGATTCAATTGAATCTCTAGTTGTGATTCCTTTTCAACTTTCTTCTATGTTGAGTTCTATGCCAGTATTTGGTATGACGCTAGAAGATGTTCACAAAAAATATTTGATATAACATCACAAGATATAACACCAAAGGATGATCTTGTTGATAATTAAGCCCCTTTTAATGTAAAGCATACGTTGAAGCATGTAAGCACCCTCATCCACTGATAGGGATGAGTGAGCCAATTCGCCATGAATTATATAGTGATTCAGCGGTTTCCAAAACTAAATTTGAAAAAAAAATTAATGATTTAAGTTGTTTTAGATTTTAATTTTATCTTTCTTTAACATTCATAACATATGATAAATACATATAAAAATTCATTATGTTTATAATATTTGTTGATAAAATTAATTTAAAATTGATATTTATACATTTTAAAAATAAAATAAAACGTTTATATAAAAAATTGTAAATTAAAAGTTTAGCTTTTCTTTTTCCATTTAATAAAAAATTATTATTTGTAAAAAATTATTTAAAAAATTATATATATATTAAAATTTATTAAAATATAATTTATAAATATTAAAGAAAAAATTAATAAGTACATTTAATATATTACATAGTTAGAATAACTATTTTATATGGATTATTATAATTTCATAAAAACATTTAATAACAATCCTCACAATTAATTCATTATTGAGATCTATTTGATCACTAAACTTTAGAAACAAAAAAAATGATATATCAAAATATCTCTTTTAAAATTTAAATATACATATAAAATTGTAGAGTGCCTATGTTTATTTATCACCCTTACAACCACTTAACTTGTGGTGAGTGAACATCGATAGGTCACAAGTTAAGTGCTACTAATAAGTTATCAATTACTTCTTCTAGTCTTCTTATAGTTATATGAGTTTATATGTCACAAATTGCGAGTTATCCATGCATCATGTACTAGTTATCCATGCATCAACTACCAATTATTATTATTATTATTATTATTATTATTGTTTATTTTGAAGTTAAAATCAATGTATAAAAAAACATAAATACTTGTCCACCCCAAAATCTCAAATAAAAAGACTTATTGTGTAAAAATTCTTATTGAATTAGTAGCAATATAACAAACATATATAAATTGCATGATACTCATATTAACTTGTCAAAATTCTTATTGAAATAGTATGAACATATTGAAGAAAAAATAAAAGAAGTATATTTAATATGTATAAAGAATACATGTTGAAAGATACAACAACCACTCTACATGTAGGGGATGTCATTAACACCTCTCCTGTCAGACAAGAATGGTTAACATATGAGGATATGGGTTTTGTGGATGATGAAAAATATTAGTGGATTGGATATACTAAGGTTTTACAGGAAATCCATGTAAGATTAGTGGACAAGGTTGATGATTTAATCTGGTCTAGAAATGTTGTGGGTGATTTCTACTACCCTAGATTCGGTTGTAGAGTTATAAGAGAAGAAGAATATTTACCTAATCCTAGATGGTGGTCGTATATGATTTGGAAGATAAAATGTTCACTCAAATAAAAATTATTTATGTGGCTAACAGACTGAAATAAATTTCATGTGTGGGACTCTATGCTCAAGAAATTTTGGGTGGGCCCAGGTAGATGCCCTCTATGCAAAGTGAACATTGATAACATTGGTAATCTATTTTTCTCTTTCCCTTATATTGTGAAGATCTGGGAGTATGTTTCTTTGGTTAAGTTCATTCACTTTGTATGGGTTGACCATGATATGGAGGGGGATTTACATGTATGGATTAACAATGGGACTATCAAATATTTTATGGCTTTGTCAATCATTCTTATTTGGGTCCTGGTAGAACTACTACATATCGCTCAAAATTCCCACCGAACTTTGCCACAAAACAGGTAAAACCTTTTCTTTCATGGAAAATCACTTTCAAATTTTTGAAAAAATTGAAATTTTGCCCGACATTCATCGCTATTGTGACAAACCTCCATTACCATCGCTATTGCGACGAAAGGTAGTCATGAGACGAACTTTGCGAAGAAAGTCATCACGATTCTCTATTGCGATGAGAATAGCGATGAAAGCCATACTTCGTCGCAATAGCGACGAAAGCCGAACCTTTAGTTTTTTTTATTTTTAAACAGTAATTTTGATTTTTTTCTTTATTTAAAATTTGATCGTTGTCCATTTTTTATGGAACCGCGACCCTCATTGATCTATAAATACATGTTCTTAATTCATTTGTTCATAATCATTTTCTAGAGTTGCAATGTTCCTTCTATTGCTTTATCGTTATGCAATTTGAAGATTCCGGTAGTGGTTTGTCACATCGAATTTTTGTTCTCATTCATTTTCCAGGTTAGTTTGACTGCAATGCACTACTCTTTTTTTTGTTGCGACCTTTTTTTTATGCGCCCTTGATCATGTTAATTTGTTGAAACCTTTTAATCTCTAGTATAACGAACATGAACAATATTAGTGCGAGGAATTTTTTGTGAAGAATTTATACTAGTGTTGAAACATTTTCTTCTCTTTTGTATAAAGAAATTTCTATTTTTAGTGAAATATTTAACTTTAGTGTGACGAATCTATATAACAACAATATATATGGTTTGACATAGCCCACCCTAAATTAGCATCACTACGTGACATACCTATGTTGTTAACATAAATACCTAACCTAATTTTACATGGTACAACCTCCTGTGTGATAATTTGACCTTGTTAGTCAGTCTAAATGGACATAATTAGTACCTGATTTGACATAATCCAATGTGTCTAATAATATAATATATGTACTAATTTGACATAATTTGACAAAATCCATTCTATGTACTAGTAATTTGACATAATCATTGTTGAATTTACCAATTTGATGTATCCGACCCAAAAA
>LPNX010662518.1:939212-971212 GCA_001517045.1 Pseudotsuga menziesii
CCCACGAAAAGGAAGCAGGGTAAACAGTATATTATATATAAATGATCCCATGCCAAGAATTGAAAGCCAAAATGCAAATAAGAGTCAAAAAAAAAAACTCCAATGAAAGCAATAGGTACCAAAACAAAGTATTGAATCATTTAAGTACAAAATTGCCAAAGTTCTTCTTCGTCCGTGAGCTAAAAGTCAAATGCATCTCACAAAAAAGGACACTATGGATAGAGGAGCCTGAATAAAAATTTCAGAAAGAAAGGCATGCAAGAGGACTAATAAAGAACAAAAATTCCAAAAGCACAAAAAAGTGCAAAATGGCATGGGAATGAGGAACAAATGATTATTTCTGTTTACCATATGTTACGATCCTGTGGTGTCCAAGCTGGAAGCTACCTGAAGACAGAGGTAATAAATGAAACTCATCTTCTTGGCCTCAAAAGAGTTATCTTGACTTGGAAATCTTGGTTTCCATTCTCCTAAATTGGACTATCATCAATGATTAAAAGTACATATATTTGCCATTTGGGAAATCCAGACATCTAGAAGAATTCAATATGTTGGTTTTATTGTCAAACAGTCTGTTACTTAAGGAAGAAATTGTCCAGAGATCTAGGTTCACCAGCTAGTCACCAATTGTTGCAGCTGCAACTGTTTTCCCAAATTTTTGAAATTTTGGACCCTCCTTTTTTATTTTATCTTTCCTGTGAGTGTTTGGATTCCTAAACTCTGTTTTTCACTGCTATAAATTTGGATTTTGAGGTTGATTGTTTTTCTTTCATCTCAGAAGTTGAATGACCTAAAAAACTGCCAATTCTTTGACTGTGGAACTTAGCAATTTTCCGTTGTTTTGATTTTACTCGCTATCAGAAACCTATTCATGTTTGAGTCGGAGCTTTAGTTCCCTACATGGTCGCCGTTGCAGAAACTAAATGATGATTGTCCCGATGGAAATTCTGGTTTTCACTGATGCACTTTATTTCAATCGGCTTTTTTTTATTTTTTGGACGGTTGGCGGTTTCATTTTATCATGGTCGCGGAGCCCATAGCTTTACTATTTCCGATTCCATGGTTTTTATTGATTCAGACCTTTAATTGATTTGCTTTCTTTTCGCCATCAGAGTTGTTTATGACTATTGATCGGAGGGCTAGTCCTTATGATCTCCATCGTTGCAGCTACTTTGACAACTATTCGCCCATTGTTAGTGTTTCTAATCGCCAATACTACGGAGACGTTTAGAGTTAAAGGTCTCCAACGTCATTTGACTAATTAATACCGCAGGACTTTTAGTCTGTTCGATGTCCGCTGTTGCGGCTATGAATAGGACTATGCTTCCGAGGTCCTTAGTTCTTCCGCTCACCGATGTTTTTATCGCAGAAGCCGTTGTTTGTATGGTTTTCACCATTGCGGCATCTTAATGAACTAATTGTCCGATGCTATGGTATGATCACCCGCAGAAGTGGATTATCTGCCCGATGCTTAGTATGGCGGAGATTTCCCATGGATGCTGGTCAAGTCGGGGTTTTTTCTTAAAGGAAGAGTGCATCTTGGGTTTTGGGATTTGAGGAATGTCGATTACATGCTTTCATTGGAGGATTTCGTTTTAGTTCAGATACGGTCTAGATTGGGAGGAAGAATCTGTTCTATCAGGCATGTGTTTTAGTTTTGAGCAGGGGTTTAAGCACAAACTTGCAGGATTTTCTTTTGCCTTGACATTCTTTATTTTCATACATTAATACTGTGTATAGTTTATTCTACATAATGCACGTATTGATACAGTTTTCTGTTACTCCGTTAAATGCTAAATGATCTAAATCTGCTATTTTCATGACAGGATGTTTACCACAAGTAGGATGTGTTTAAAATACAAAGTAGAAGGGAGGCAGCAAGGAATAAATTAGCTGAAGAATGAAGAAGCATAAATAGAGAAAAGAAGAAGAGAGTCAATTCTGAGCTCAACAGGCTCTAGCAAGGGACTAACGGATTACTGAGCAAGAAAAAAACAGGGCCAGCGGATTGAATAACAACTGAGGCCCGGGAAAAGTTTATCATTGATCAAGCTGGTCTCTCGTTATAAAAAGTGCTATTAATTTTTTATGAAATGTAACATATTGCCTACATCATGAGCACTCACAAAAGGACAAAATTGTGAGGTTAAACAGTTGAGGAGTCCAAAGGTCACCGAGGGGCATCCCAAGAGTTTGTTTGTAGTATAAGTATAGGAGAGTTAGAGATAAGTGGGGACTTTTCCCAGTTAGATTGGTGAAGACATATTGTAAGAAGAACTATTTCCTTTTTCAATAGATAATTACAGTTTGCCTGTTGGAGAAAGCTTGGTGGAATGTTCAAATGTTGTGCTATGGATTTGTTGAAGAGGAACTATTTCGTTTTCAGTTTTTTGTCCATTAACTATGAGATCGTTCTAACTCTTTGAACCTATGTTCTTGCATGAACGTTCTCTGGTTTATTTTATGAAAATTTCCACTATGAGTAATGAATGTTGTTCATAAACAATCGGCTATCTGGTTGTTCAAATATCTTTAATTGTTCATGTGTTTTGAAAGAAGTTTCAGCTAACTGTGATTTTTCATAATGCATGTACAAAATACATTACTCATTAATAAATGATAATCTTGCTCACTAGGGATAGGTTAGGTAGTTAGTTTTAATTTCTTGATGTGTGTGATTTAGATGCAAGAGAGTCTAAGACGAGAGGTAAGAACCTGCGCATCACATTGTGCCCACTTCTTGCATTCTTAATCAATTTGCATTTTAAATAGGCACTTGCATGTCATACTTAAAACTAAAAAACACAAAAATATACACGGTGGACCGGGCCGCAACCGGTAAAACCTTTTATTTTTGTTACTTGACCTACGGTAGCCAGACCGCAAACTGGACGGATTCCCTACACCAAACAGTCACGAGCTATTTGGGAACGTTGACTGGGGAGAATCCCTTGTTGTTGTTGCCTACGAATTTCTAGGCCTCAACACAACAATTCTTGAAAACACTGCAGGTGCATTCTTGAGACCAAATGGCATTACTCTGTAAGCAAATGAGCCAAATTCACATATGAAAGTTGTCTTTTTCTGATCTTCCTTGGCTATTGGCACGTGATTATATCCTGAGAATCCATCTATAAATGAGTAACATTCATGTCCTACGACTTCATTTAAGATCTCATTGTCTTATGGAGTTGGAAAAGGATCTGTTAGGGTAAATTTGTTTAACTCTTAGAATTCAACACATATTCTTAGTTTTGTCGGTCGTGCTTTTTCGGTTGGATGACCATTGGGCTTTCCCATTCCAACCGGTTGATGGGGTAAATAATTCTTGCTACCAACATATTGTTGATCTCCTTTTTAACTATTACTTTGTATTTGTGAGCCAACTTGTAAGGTCTTTTCTTGATAGGTTGGGCATCGGGTTTGATGTTTATCTTCATCTCGTCCATTTCTGCTACTAGTCCTTTTAAGTCTTTGTAATCTCGTGCAAATACATCTTGGAATTCCTTTAATAAGTCGACAATTTCTGTAGTTTGTTCTTCGCTCCAGTAATCACCATTTTTTGCCATTTTCAGTCTATGATCATTAGCAATGTGAATTTCTTTAGTTTTTACTTCCGCATCCATCCATTCTGGTGCTTTACTTTCATTAATTTGTTGGCTACCTTCTTTGAACTGTAAAAATGTTGCTGGGAATTCTGCTTTCGTCATTCAATCGGTATCGACTTTGTCGGTTGCTTCAACTTTGAGTATCGTTTTGATTGGTTTGATCGTCTACGGGTGATCATATTTCCACTGAAAACGTTTCCCATATGTATGTTTGTTTTCCAATTGGAGTCTTGTTGACTAAGGTATTTTTTTAGATCGAATGTTATGGCATGTTGTGTTTGGTCAGCTTTTATTTTGTGTCAACTTGTTATTAGTCAGCTATATAAAAATATTTATTTGTTTTGTAGATTCGACTAATATTCCATCTTATGGTATAAAGCTAAAGTCCTTAATAAAATTTTGTCCAAGTTCCTTCCACAGGAATGTTTCACCTCGTGCTTCTTCCATTTTGTACCACTTAATGTTAGGTAGGTCATATAATGTCGAGGGAAATAGGTGTTTCCATGTATGCTCATCTTTCTAACCAAATATTCTCCATTCTTGTTCACATATTATTATATGGTTTTCTGAGCCTTGCCCTTGGATGAAGACAGGTATTTGTGCCTATTTTGCTAGCTTCCTTCCTCCAAATCTTTCTATGAATAAAGTCGAAGATGTTGTTTATGTTTGTAGTCTCGACTGATGGTTGTCCCACCATCGAGCAGCTTGTCCTGTAAACATTTCGACTAGGTTTTGAATTCGACCATGTTCACCTAGGTTCTTAGAGACTTGTTCTACATGGAGAACTGGTGATTCTCTCTCTTTATACCAAAGACTTTGTTTATTATCTATTTTTGTTGGCGCTAAAGAGGGTTGTTCCCTTGTTTTCTTCTCAAATATTTTTGGAATAGTCGATATAGAAAAGCATTATCGATTTGGTTTCTTCTGGACAGCTTGAATGGTCCAGTAACCCCTTGCTTGTGTTTCATAGTTTTTAACTTCCCAATCATACAATTCTACATCTGAGTTATATCCAACCAAGTCCTGATTCCCTAGATGAAGCTCTCCATAAATATTAGGTTCAGTATAATCTTCATTATTTTTAATCTGGTAGAGTTGTCAAATATCGACTTCTTCATCGATAGGTTCAGTCCAGGGTTCTCCTTGTGAAGGGTGAATGGGGAAAATCACTTTCTGTCCATTCCCTTTTAGTTTTATCCTTTCTTTGTCCAATGAGATAGATTCTTTCATTTTTCTTCACCATGGGCATCCTACCAAGGCTGGAAAGGAGTTGGATCCTTCCTTAGGGTCGATGATCTCGAAATAGACTTTTGTCGAAATGCCTTTTATTGTTGTATCGACATTTCTCCAAACCCCAGTGGGTTTAATCAGTCCTTAGTCAGCTAGCTTTAAATATATACCTGATTCATTCAGTTGGGGCCTACCCAACTGTTCCCATGTATCTCTCGTCATGATATTTACTTGGGATCAAAAGTCAAGAACGACTTGTCGAACGTGGTAACCTTCTATTTCGAGATCGACTAGTGGGTCGAAATCATTCTTATCTTTTTTATTTAAGCTGCATATACTCTTAGTATGTTTATCTGTGTCATTTTTGTTTTTAATATTGTGCAGTAGATCAATGAATTGTGCCACTGAATTATTTGTATGTATTAGGTTTAATAGTTCGTGAAGTGTGTTCTGCAAATTGTCATCGACATCTTCTTGTCTAGCAAATTCTTGAAACATGCTTGATGCATCGTTATACAATTGTTTTTTCTTTATAGGGTTAGGATATTCATTTTTATCTTTAATCTTGCTTATTCTTGGATTGTCACTTCTAGTTTTTGTTCCTTGCCTAGTTACTATGTGTAGGTTCTTTGTGCACATTATATCACCTTTTTTAACACAAGACAAGGCATTAACATTCTTCTTTTTATTAATTTTGTCGAGTATGGTGGGACAATATTCTAATGAGTTGTCGCCCACACCACAACTAATACAAAATTTTAAGTCAGTTCTGTCTTTGTATGGACAATCCACATACCGGTGTCCTTCTTTATAGCATGTGAAGCATTGAATCAGTCGTTGTGGTCGATTGTCATGATTTCCATAGAATCTTCCTCGACCTCCAAATCCTCCACGATGGTTGTCGAATCGGCGTTTGTATATGTGGCCTACATATTGTCGATTGTTTGGTACATTTTGTTCGTTTGAGACATTATCGTTGTTCTAGGCCACGACGTTTGTTTGGTAGACTGCCTGATAGTTTTGTCATATTTTCATATTTAAGTGGTAGTTGGTTGTCGCATAGAACTTAACTTCACGGATCGCACACCAAGAATTGTTTCCATTCTTCATGTTGTATGGGAAATGTTTTGTCGTATGATCTCCATGCTTCTAACAAATATCGCAGAAACATTTTTTGTGAACAAAATGAACATCTTGTCGACTTATGTCCTGTCAACAGTTATCTTTGGTGTGACCAGCTATAGAACATTTGCTGCACCATATCTCCCGACCCTTGAGGTTCAGTTCTCGTAAGGATTTTTGCATGATTTCTAAATGTTCTTTGATTTGTGTGTCGACAACAGGATGTGTTTGGTATTCCTCATCCATTTCGACCTACAGATCTTTTGTTAGTGCTTCTTCATACAATGTTAAATGTATCGAGGTTTATGTGTCGTCGGATCTTTTGGGACAGTCCTGCAAGAAACCATTGAATCAGTAATTGTTCATCAATGCCATAGTCTATTCGACTCAAAAGGTCTTTCCATATTTTCTCATAGTCTCGAATGGTTTCTGTTGGTTTCTGAACTACAGACTTGAGTTTTTTGGTTGCCAAATGCTTTGCATATGGTGTTTTGAAGAAGGAAAGAAATTGTTGCTTGATCTCTGCTTTGGATGCATTAGGTGTTCTTTCGGTATAGGTCATATACCAAGTTAACGCTCTTTTTCATAATGCACCTGCAAACTGCGCCATTTGTCTATCTTCATTTGTAACTTGATTAGCCTCCCATGTCGACTCGCAGACGAACCAATGTTGTCTGGGGTCTTCATCGCCCTCGTAGAGGGAAATGTGTGCTGAACCATGCCCCATGTCGGTATCGGTTTCTCCTTCTGGAGGTGGTGGTGGTAGGGGTGGTGGTGGGGGTAGTGGGAGTTTATTTCTTTGTCCACAGCTAGTCTCGACGGAGCTTTTGTTTCCATCAGATGTTTTGTTTGCCGGTTCTGTTTCGACAACTTATCGGTTAGTTTCGATTTCTTCTATCGATGTCCAACTACACTGTTGTGTTCGTGATTCCGACTAGTCAATGTTTTGTAAAGCTGTGTTTGGCAAGGGGGGGAGCTCCTTCATGTCTGGGATAGAGTAAATGGATTCTTCGTTTGGACAGGTACGCCTGAAGTGTAACCCAATTTCCTTCCTCTGTTCGATGGATCACTAGATGATTCTCATCATTTACTTCGTCATCTAGTTGGCTCCATATACCAAACTCACCAGCTCTTAGTCTTAGGTCCTCCTCGACAATGGCCTGCATTCAGGTACTCAAATTTATCAAAGACATAGGTCTTACCTCCTGGGGTATTTCTAGTTGGAGAGCTTCTCACTGCTCTATCCACAAATCTTCTTCCATCGGAGACACCTCTTCATCTACGCCTTATTCCTATAAGTCATGACCCGACTGCGCTGGAATTTTCTCATGCTCTGTCACCCTGGTAACCATTCTTCTTTGGAGCGCTATAGCTTGCTCTCGTATCTCTTCCCTTATTTTCTACCTCTTCTCCCTTTCTATCTTTTGTACTCTTCTCCCTTTCTATCTTTTGTAGGTCCAATGTACCTTTATGAGTCACTATTCACTCAATTTCCTTCTTAGGTCGAATTTTCATTATTGGTGGTGGTATTTATTAGGTCAACTAGAATCCTTTTACTTTTCCCCGACACATGGCCAACTACCCCCCCATAGCCTACCCGACGCTTTAGTAAGCTCGGATAGTTCTGTCTATTTGTTCATGATGAAGTACTCCTACTCCCTTTCTACAATGAATTTTTCCCATGCCTTCTGTTTTTCTGCCTAGTTAGTGTTTGCATGTAGTTCGATGAGTGACGGACGAGGTTCGACTATGTGACCTACTCCTCTGTTGATTAGAAACTTGAAAAACAAGGTTCGTAGCGAACAAGGAAATTGCTCATTAAAGTTGGTATAGAATCTGTTTTCAATACTTTCAACTGAAACTCTTTCCTCTACTTCTTGTTCTTGACAAAATTCGTCTACAATTTTCTCAAACCACTCTGACAGGTTTGTTCTTCCTCCTCGAATCAGTTTCTTAAGTAATTCTTGGTCTTTAGTTTCTTATGGATTCATCTAATAGTTTTTTCAACAACTATGGCACCGATTCTATAAATTTCTCATGGGTTTCGGTGAAAAATTTCTCCTTCGCTTGAGCAATGGTCAATCTGTTTCTTCTCACGTAGTTTTGTAAATAATTTGCAATCTTACTCTCCCACCAATTCTTAATCTCTTGCTCTGATATCATTTACGTTAATGGTCATGTCATTCGTATATGTACTACCAGCAATGAAACCAATGTTGTAATCTCACAGTTCACATAAGGTTACCAATAATACACATATAGAATCATATAAACATACAGAGACAAGATACAAGAACAGATAGTATAATGACAAATTATATTATATGCTCACATGAGGGTCCATACATATACAAAACTGAACCAAGTTCCTAACTGGATCAACATCCTATTATATATGATTACAAAACAGTTATGAGTAACTGCTTGTCGGTTCGGTCAACCAACACGACCTTTGGAGGCCGACCTCATCTCTGATTAGTCGGTTAACTCGACTAGTCATCTCACCGACTAGCTCCTCCAACATTTCTCCAAATTGTGTAGTACTTGCAGCTAACATAAAGGTAAAAACTTGTTTGGGAGCTAGAAATATAATTGGTTTTATGTGTTTGCGTACTTTACTTGAATTTATGAATCAATTAATATGGGGAATTAGTCCTGCTTAATTATCTTTCTACTCCATCACCCATGGAATTTAAGGCACTATGGTCACGATAACTAATTTTAAAAATTTAAGCTTGTTGTTTTTTGTTCTTTTACACACAGATATGAACTTTTAAATAGAATAATTGAAGTGCTTTTACAACATATTTGCACAGTTACCAGACATTTAATTAATTCTCTAGTAGTAATCTATATGATATCTTAGAAAGGTGTCATGATTCCATAGGCTCGGTTAAGGAAGGATTGATAGAATATTTGGAAGTGCAACAGGCCTATGTAGATCTAGTAGACCATGTTCCCATAGAGCATGGAAATGGAAGCTAAGAAAATTGAAGAGATTGCCATGGAGGAAGCCCAAAGTGGCCATGCTTTCGCCCAACAGTACCATATTTATGTATACTGTCAGTGCACTTTGATAGGAGGACAATTTAGAAGGGCATATAGATTTATACATTCTTATAATCATTTTTTGCAATCCCTGAGAATTTTGGATTTGGACTTGCTATGCAATAGAAACTTTGTATCTTACGTTGAATAGTTAGGCTGCAACTTTTATATATCAATATAATTATACTTTTTTATGTTAAAATGAAAAAAACAAATTTTTTTTACCAAATTCATAAAATAATTAATAATTTATTTGTTCATCGCAGATAACACTAGAAAATCTATAATTTCCTCCATAGAAAATTAACGGGTGTAAAGTAGTTTTAGGAATATTACTAACTAAAGTCTTGTGTAACAAGAACATATAAACAAAAATAGAGAGGACAAACCTCATAAAAAGTTTCCAAAGATGTATGCAAGACAAAATCTCAAACAAACACATCTACAACTTTTGTAGCATCTACCAAATGCAATTGCCCTGATTCCTAAGAAACCCAAAACAACATTGAAAATAGATTCAACGTCATTTAGATCCATCTCTTTTCAAAATATCGTGCATGCAATAAAACTATCAAATAGGACTGAGCCAATTTATTCTTAAAGTTTTCGTTCACTGTGATTGGACAATCTTAGTGAACTAAGTGCATAAATGAGGAATATATACTATAGCTTTGTAACCTATTGCAAAATATTACCAAAAATTAAGCCTAACATAGCACACCACCAAGTAAGATAGTTGTTAAATAGGTAGATTGAAGTTTACTTGAGTATGTCCACTATCAACAAATAATAAACAACAAAAGTTTTACTTACAATGAAAATAGTCCTATAACCACCCATTTTGTATAGGTGACCACACATAAGAAAAAGAAGCTCTAGGCATTCCTTTTAAATGTTATAAAGTACCCAAATGAAGTTCTGAGCATTTTAACAATGATAAAGAACAGTTCTAGACACAAGTATTGCACTTTAATGTGCATCCTTCCTGTAGTAACACTCTAGGTATTGAAGAAGCTTGAAAACCCTCAATATTCTACCTACACAATAATTATTCTTGAATTTGGGAAGTCTTAGACCTCAAAAGGGAATTCTGCATAGTATCTAAAATATAAGCTAGTGACCTACAACAAGCTACAATAATTATAGGCCTAACTATAAGCAATGTATATAAGCTAGTGACCTACAACAAGCTACAAGAATTATAGACATAACTATAAGCAATCTGGGCATGATCTCATGAACATCCCTAAATATAAACAACAATAAGAGACAGGTCAATCAAGTCTGGACAACTTTAAGGAGATTCTGTGCATATGGATAAAATCAACATTCATTATCAGATTTGGGAAACCTTTTTTCCCCTTGTAATAGAAATATGTTAAGCCCTAGTTTCAGGTGTTATGGCCATTTTACAGGAGTTCCATATAATTAAATTTTCACCTAAAACCATGAGTACTAAATCTAAGGACACAGAAGAAGATCCATCCACACTATAAATGATTTTGTGGACTCGGTCAATTATAGAACATATCTGACAATGGCCTTGGGGATTTTTTTATCCACCAAATAATAGACATACATTAATTTTAATTTTATATACATAATCATCATCCAATTTTAAGTAGTTGTAATGACCCAATTCGAAAATTCCCAACAAAGGCAGAATTTCGGGGAAAATTGCCTTGACTAGTCTTAACTCTAGGGGATTTGAATGGCACAAAAGGGTCTCGAATTTGGTAGGGAATGATATGGGGAGTATTAGGATCACTTAATGGACTCTATGATAAATTAATGATAGTTTATATACATCTGAAACTTAATTTTGGAACATTTTAAAAAGTGGTAAAATTACTAGCAATTTATGGTGCAAATCCCCCTAGGGTGTGGGCAGAAATGTCTCTACAATCCTATGCGACCCTCAAAACTTGTCAAACATAGTATGTGTTAATTTTTAATGGTTATATCATATCTTATAACATTTTGTATCATTGCATCATAACCAGAAGCAAAAAATCACTGAAATATAGACAAGCACAGCCACACAAAAAAAACACAAAGATTTATCCTAAGAAACCCAGCAAAACTTCCTATGCGAATCCTTGATTTCCTTATTATTTTGAGGTTTTATTTTGATTAATAGTCCCATTAAAATATCTTTTTGGCCATTTTTTGGACATTAATAAAAACATCTTATCTTATAAACATGAACTAGATTCTCTGTCAAAAGTAGAGAAGATTTATTTTGACATTTTAGATTTCGTTGTACATACTTCCCCACTACCAAGTACCTCCAAATTAAGACCAAAGGTGTTTGGTAACCCTCCAATAGAAAAATTAAAATCTTCACAAGTGGAACGAAGGAAGAAAGTGCAAGAATGAATTAGGTTGTATAGGGTTGGAAATTAAAACATGGACTTAAAAGATGGATTCACATAAACTTTGTTGGAAATTAATGGATAGTAGTCTAGACATATATATGCCAAAATGAATAGCACTAGAGGGATGTAATTATGAGGGATTGATGACCAAAGAAGGAATTTTTTCTCCTTGTGTTGCATAAGTAAGTATTGTGGTTTCAAACAATTGATCCAACATAAAATTTCAATAGTGTTATACTTAGTAAATCCTACCCTTTTCTTTTAGTTATAGAAATTGTCCTGGTAATTGTATACATCCTTATTCACCTTAGTGGTGCCATAGGCTAGCTAGGGTGTGGAATGGAGATTGTGTATAAACTAAACAAGTATTCCATGACATTTTTAGGTTTACGTTTCCTTTGTCTATCCTCTATGTTTCCTCATTTCTGGCATATTCTTGCACCTTAAATCTGCAAACTCAAGATTGCATTATTTATTTTTTCCAAAACCTGCAAATCCTAATTTCCCTATTGTTTGTCTATTTCTATCTCTCATATACCTCTCAACATTTTGTTGTAACCCTATACGATGGACCCATTCAATTCCATTCATGAAGAATTTCATTCAATTGAACCCTAAGAATTCCATTCAATTCAAACCTAAACGATGGATCCGAATGCAACTGATAAAACCTCAAAACCACAATGGCTATCAGGACAAGATTCAGATGGGTTCCCTATTCCAAACCATGTCATGTCTAATTAATAATTTCACCAGGGGTAACCCCTATTGTTTTCACGATGAAATTCCACCTTTCCTACACCAACTGGCATGAGAATTTATATGTATTAGTACCACCTAAATAATGTTTGTAATCAATAAATATTACCCAATTTTGATTATTGTAGGTACCACCAAATAGGTACTTGTCGAATCTATCTTCCTCAAGTGAGGAAGATAGACCAAAAGAGGTTGAAAGTGAGATGTCTAATACAAGTTCTAATAGGTCGAGATCAACTAGAGGTGAAAAGGTAAGGAGGAAATTTTGTAGACGCATAGAAATTTTTGTTTCTGGAGGAGGATTGTGTGGTTATGATAACGAGTGCATAGATGGCATTGAATTTCCCTTAAGGTATAGACATATTGTTAAATGATGGCTACCCAAGGATCTACCCCAAGTCAACACGGATTTCTTCCTCAATGGGAGGAATTATCGCATTACTCTATCCTCTTTACATAGACTAGGGTTATTTTCCATGGATGGCATAAAGGTGAAACTGAATTGATGGAGTATGTTCGTCCATGCTACAAATACAATGAATGGTTTTTGTTGGTCCGATATACATGAAGTATGCGTACATACAGACTGGCAACAAATTATTTTCAACTACTGGACAACAATCTGAACAAAGGATCAACTGTGTATATTGATGGAAGGCCAAAAGCTTCAAGAAATATCACAGGGTTTATAAATAGCACACTACCAGGGTCAACACATAAGCTACCCAATTTCCTATTTGAGGGGCGTGAAGGAAATCGTGTATTCGTATGTGCAACAAAAACAATGGCTACAAGTGAAGAGTTGTTGATCGATTACGGTTTGAATTGAACAGGTGAGGGGGTTTCTATTATGGGGGTATCTTTTCTCCTCATATAGCCTAGAAATTTGGATTGTTTTGAAGTGAAATACTATACTCTTTCCACTGTTGTTTCATACACTATTTCACAACTTCCCTAAGGCTGAAAATTCACAGGGTTTAGATCTGGGAAACCTCTAATAAAAAAGGTGAAATTTTGTTTTGCATTAACTGCCTTATTATAGAAAATTTTCGACAGTGTTCCCACAGGATCATGCTACCAAGCCTTCTCAACCCTGGTCACTACCCAAAGGATATTAGAAACCAACGGATCATCCCTTTTATAGTTATTTATGACTCCAATGTGGAGACTTCCTCTCGATTCCCTCACATATCCTCGACAGCTAGCTCTAGTGCCTCTTGACATCCTCTATTTTATTCAAGGCCTAGCTTTCTGTTTTGAACATATCTCTCATACCTACACCTCCTCTTATATTCTCTTTTAGCTAAACATGTAGACTTTAGCCAAATAGCTAGCTCTATATATTTATCTGTTTATTTTTCTTATATAGCATTGATATAGGAGTTTCTTTCATACTCCCACTTTGTACATATACTAGATGTACTCCTTTATTCCCAACTCTCCATAAATGACTATGGAAAATGGGAAGAAAGCATACTCAATTTGTCAAGCTTTGCATGTCTTCCAACTGTATTTGCTTGTTGTTTGATTGAGCTTTTAATGGCATAAAAGATACTGTTTGGTGGGATTGTAGTGGCATAAATTATGATGTTTGCCTCAAGCAACATCACCAATAATTATTAGCATGAAATTAAACAGAAGTGAAGTTATTTTTGCCTACAATCCATGGGTGGTTGAACTTGATCATTTTCCCAAAATAATACCAACAGAAGTTACTAACATTAAATTCATATCTCAGCTGGTTGTTTCATGTAGTTTGATGACAAAATTGCTTTTCATGATGGTTGAACTATTGGGTAAACCTTCAATCCACAACCACTGTGCATGTGACTGTTGTTGTTTACCACTTTCATGCACAAGAAACTGCTAAATATTCACTTCTTGTAGCTTCTATTTTTAGAGGTAAATTAACCCCCACGAATTCATTTTGCTTGAAGGAAATATTCTAAGAACTCTCAGAACCTGCTATAAATAATGTCTCAGCACTGGTTTTTATGTGGAATAATGCTGGTGTTTATATGTTCCTTCCATTCATTCCCAAACAGGAAATTCTCTTTCTAATGATATTGGTATATCTATTAGATCGTGACCTCCTATGACTTGTACACTGTACTAGTACCACAGATCCTTCCCTTTGAATTGAATGAAGCCAAGCATTAGGAAATATATCTCTCTTTTACATAACAAACATGTCAAAATAACCATTCCAGCAAACATCCTTTTGGAGAATAAAAGTACAAGCTACATATCAAACAAAACTTGGCAATGCAAAGGGGAGGTCGGATTAGTATTCAATCTTGATGAGATTAGCATGAGTAAATTCAACTTGGGATATTTTCTTGGATTAGTAATCTTAGTAACAATGCTTTCCTGTGCATGTAAAGATAGTTCAAAGTGATTAGACTAGGCTTTTTTAGCATGGTAGAACAACAGATTGATCAAAGGCTTTTCTACTTTGTAGAACTAGGGAAGACTAAGTGTGAGTGGTCAAGTGAATTGGAAATTTGGCTTACCAAATAATAAATATAGCAAGGCGAAAGTTAAGGCTTACGATGGTTTGGATTTGACAAAGATGGTAAGACGACAAATGTCTTTGAAAGTTCAAGCTAGCAAGAGAAAGGTTTTTAGGACAAGGCCATTTGGAGCCTGTTACCACCTATGTTGCATGGATTCAAACAAACTATATTCCTATTCATAGACTTCTTCAGTGGTGTCTAGCGTTATTTGACTTATGTTCAAGCAGAACTAAGAGCAGATCCAGAAATCCAGCAGCCTGAAATAAGATGGGTTGCATGATTGATATGATTATTCTAGGATTTAATGGCTTTATTAATTGTTGCCAGCCTAGTACTGAAATATAATGACATATTTCAGAAAGGATGTTTTCTTTCCTTCATTGATGTGTTGAACTTTACTAGCCTAAGCATGAAAACAACCTTGTATGAGGTGTGGCTGCAGCCTTTATTCTAGGATTTAATGGCTTAATTAGTTTCTCCCAGCCTAGTACTGAAAGCTAATGACATATTCGAGAAAGGATTTTTTCTTCCCTTCATTGATGTGTTGATATTTATTAGCCTAAGCATGCAAAAAACATTGTATGAGGTGTGGCTGCAGCTGGAAGGTCTTCACTGTTCTTCAGGATTCTACATCACTAAATCATGACAATTGGAGGAGTCTTCTACCGAATGAAGGCACTGCAATTAAGCAATGTACAGGTCATATTTTTATGAGAAATTTTAGATATGATTTTTGAGTTTAACTTTGTTTTTAACAGTGACCTTTAAATATTTCCTCATAGAAAAATTTGTGGCTGTAATCACTATTTGAATCAATGCAAAATATTTATGTTGCAATCACATTGTATGGTGAGGAACTTTTAAATTGAGTTCTGAAATTCATAAGAGGAACATACAGTAAACATTGATAGTAACCGCAAGTGTTTGACAAAATAGCAAACCCAACTTTCATAGACATATCAATTTTCTTGGATAGTAAGCTACAACAGTGTGCATGTGAAGTGTTTGTCGAAAGTCTACTACCAATACACCAGAAGTTTGAAAACTCAGAAGTAAGTTTAAGTCCTGAGATTTTAGGACAAATGTGTATAAGATATTTTTTTTAATCTCCACTATAATATATAATAATATAATATATGTGTGTGTGTGTGTGTGTGTGTGTGTGTGTGTGTGTGTGTGTGTGTGTGTGTGTGTGTGNGCTCTGTATTCTATGAAAGGTAAGGATTGGTAACTTTTCCCTTTTTTTTCCATACCTCTCAATTCCTAAATTAATCCATTTTATGTATTGTTTGTAAATATTGGCAATACTATATATATGAAGTGACATTTAGAATGTTACTTGTGTTATAATTTACATGCTTACCATGGTTTCAATATACTACCATTATTTATCTATAATTCCTTTATAATGATCTTTGTTTATATCTAACTTTGGTCCTTTGTGTATTGTGTCTGTTATGTTTTTGTTGCCATCGTTCATTCTTTGGATTTGGCATCACTAATTTTCTCTTTTGAGAAAATAATTGACTCAAAAATTCATCTATATATTCCCAGGAATAAGATAACTTTTTTCCTTCAATGCTAGGAGTTACATTCAATACATTGTCACTTCGAACCCGGAACCAATCAGAACACACATGTAACCATTGCAGTGCTATGTTCCTGGGTAGAGTTGAAGTACTCCTTGTTAGTGGCTAGTGCTAAGAAATAATATAAGATAATTTTTTTAATGTCAAATGGACGACACAAAATTAAGTCTATGGATGAAAAGAGAGATCTCCATAATGGTGTATTCCATGTTGCTCAGAACCTAACAAGTGAATTAGTGCAAATCAAGCAATATTATAACATTATTATTGAAATTTGATATAAAAATTAAAATTGTAAATATGTATGATCAAGAGAATTTGGTTGCCTATATAAATATATACTTCTTCCACTTCCTCATCCTAACCCTAAAACTAACAATGACCCTAGGTGAGAAAACACATTTAAAATTGCAAGTATTATGAAGTCCTGCAAGTTCAATGGGGTCTACAAAGCTAGTAATACATATTGTAGTTTCTCCCACATCTTATAATCTCTGTATTAAATAGGGCATGAATAGTCTCCAAAATATGGATGTCTCCATCAAAAGGCTTCAACGTGGAATAATCCATAGCATTTGAGGAAAAATAGACCATGAATGGGCTTCCATAAATATTTTTTCCTCCTGACTGCTGAGGGTTTAGGAAACTACAGGTCATAATCCATCAATTTATTCCACATATAAGCAACATGAATATTCTCTGTAAGTTGCAACCTCTTTTAACTATTGTAGATGACAACTTTTGTAATCCTACAAGAGGTATAATTCCTCTTCCATGGTTGGTGGATTGATCATTAATATTTTGCTTGAAAGTCTCATATATCTACCCAACACAAATGTTTAGGTGTGAAAAATAACCTTAAACACTATTTTCTAACTTGGGAAGACTATTTACAGGGGTAATAGTTAATACTTCATAGAACCGGTTTTGTCCTTTCTTACGGTTATATAAAGATGAAAGTGTGCACAAAATAGGTAGAACTAGGGCTTAAACACCTTAATGTCACAAGAGGGAGATTAACCAGATTAGATAATGGATGTTGTAGGTGACTAAAAGGTATAGACCAGGTGAATATTTTCCAACTTTACAGCCAAAGGAATCCACCTTCAACGTTTATGCGATAATAGCCATAAACGTCTCCTCTTATCATTTTTTTGATAGAATCCTCAATACAATATATGATGTCTTCATGAGGAATTTTTCTAGGAGCTACTACAAAATTGTGATCATGTTCTAACACATTGAGAGATGCACCATACAATGAGCATTTGGATGGGTTCATTACGTTTGTTTTTTTCACCATCAAAGCTAGTTGTTGCCTAAATTCCAGTAAGTCAAATTTATTGCTTAGTTTTTTGCTTCCTTCATTGAAGGATCTGTTGACCCTCAGTAACACACGTGTTCAATATCATCCATAAATATTGTTACCAGTTGTTTTCTAGTTTGAGATGAAGTAAAAAACAATCCATAGATAGGTTATTCACTTTTTTTCTAAATTTTGTAATCTCTTTCCTTAACAATGATATACCAACAGATCTGAAAAATCTCATTGTTACTTTCATTGTTTATATGACGTTTATATCACATTTTTCTTACTTTTTTAATCTCTTTCCTTAGCAATGATAGACGGGAAGATATGAAAAAATTATTGTTATTTTCCTTGTTTATATGAAGTTTAATAGAGACACACAAAATTCTAATGCATGCATCCCTATACTGCTTTTAAAAATGCCAGAATTTATTTTAGTAAACTTAAAACGAATGACTCAAATTTTGTTTCAATGATTTTTCGAAGGGTGAAAAATAAATCATAAAATGGCATCCTAAGGAATCTAATAAAATAAGAGTTATGAAATATGGGCATACAAGGGTTACCTAGACGATAATTTTAGTAAACCTGTAATGAGATAAATTGAAAATATGTGCAAAAAATAATTTTATTTCTTTATTTTCAACACTATTCACCCATGGGGTTGACATCATCATCTTATTAAATTGTATTGGCTGAAAATAAGCATTCTCTTTTTTTTGGAAATTTTCATTAGAGACCCATTTTAGACCTCAGATTTCCCCTCATGGAGAGTCTGAGACCTCCTATCCTTATTAGATTTACATCCTAGCACATTGAATCATGGGCACAGATCCTGAGGTAAGACTGCTAAAACATGCCATGTCTGCTAGAAGAAGAATAGTGACTGGGTGATTACGAGTAAAGCTAACTTTCATTTTTTACAAGGAAAGTGTTCTCCACCCGGCCAAGTCCCTCCCTGAACATCTCAAACTTCCCTTAATAAGGGGCTCTGTCAAAATATTTTCAACTTGTGAATAGGAATGAATGTACACAGGAACCATTGTGCCCTTTGAGCTTTGTCCTTAAGGACATGGTATAGTACATGTTTCAGTAGTCTTACCACGATCTGTGAAAGGCTTCGACCTACCACTAGAAAAGGACAATCCAGGGGAAACCGAGCTTGCTCAGAAAATGTCTCAGGTACAGATAGCCTTTGTGGGTACTTTCTTCAATTAAAAATTGTTCATGCATTCCAGATGTTAGCTTTCTGTCACTAGGTGTGGATATCTAAAGATTTATCTGTGGCGGAAAAATGGTACTTGATTGATAGAGAGTAATTGTAAAATATTCTCACTTTTTGTAAAAAAAACTTTGTAGGTGTCAGTCTAATAAGCCTGTGACACTTGTCTGGTTTTTTTAGGCACTCTTGAACATAGTTTCAGAGTCTGTATGCAAACGTGGATAATTGTTACATATCTGTAATATTGTTTAGGATCTCTTGAGCTTTGTTTGCAAAATGGGCTATGTTCTGTTCTTATCCACTCCATGTTGATATGCTTTATAGTGAGGATGCATATTTCAAAATTTCTCGCTCTAATGCATTCATGTTCTGCAAATTTGTGACAAGAGGCCTTACCTATGTTCTATATTGTATAATTGAACTGAAATTCTATCTTTAGAGACATTATTTCTTTCTTCCAGCTTTGGAAAACACTCTGTATGATCCTCTTTTTTGGTTGGTATATGGCCCTTTTCTAAGGAAGTGGGTTCTAATTTGCTTACCGACGGGTGTGAGTGCTACAACATGTCTTTAGGAGGTCTTGAATCCAAGCCTGAATCATTTGACCACAACCCACTTGACTAGAATCGTATTATATTAGTATTAGTCCCACATAAGTTTTTGATTAGTTTCATAGATAACTAGTTGAAATGTTCCCATCGGGATAATTCATAAGATTTATGAGGATTAGCAGGCTGCTCTGAGTTGCATCCCATTATGGATTATACAAAACGAGATGTTCTTAATTTAGGTCTTTTGATTTTTAGATTAGACCAAATTTTGCAGATGTTATTGCAGGGTTTGATTCTTGATCAGTCACATTAATTCAATATAGAAAGATATGGACAAGCATACTAAGTTCAGCCATAGTTGTTTCTCGGATGGGTAGGGTCTGCTTTTTCTTCAGGGCATGCATAAGTAGTACATATCTCTAAATCCACGTTGAGATCATGGCTACCTAATAAGCACGATGTTATGTTTGAGGACCTTGAGCTTCCCCAGCTCAAAATAAAGAAACCAATCTATATACTATCAGTTCATGTTTGTAGGTATTGAACCTATGTGAAATCAAAAGTTTGAACCAAGGCTTTTTTCTATATGAATATCACTGAAAGGTTCTAACAGTCCCAAGTAAATATTTCACAATCTGAAGTGATCAGATGATTTGGATATTTCGATGGCCAACATGTATGGACAACAAGCTACACATTGGCAGAAATCAGACCCTAACTGCAGCATCATTAATAATATAGGGGATTACTTGGACTAGAAGAAATTTTTGGTCATTTTGATTGTCTTCAATTGAGGGATTTCATTGAGAAGATGCATGCTACTGTGGGGGGGAATCTTGCAAGATCTGTGTCATAGGAGTTCCTCTCAGTACACAATGGGTTATCCCATTTTTTATGCTTAGCTTTGAAATAATTTAGTCTTTGGGGTGTTTTATTTATGCCTTATGGATGGTGAAGCAAGTCAGTGCACCGTCAAGGTTTTGTCCTAGCTTCCTCCCTACAATGAATCTGTACAAATGTGAAATAGTGCCTCAACTAGAGATGACATGAGGCATGCAAGCATGTATCCCGATTCCTCCTAGAGATCTGGGTCCTTATTTGTATGCATGTGCCTAACTGAACTTAGACTTAGATACAATTAGAAAATTACTTAATAAAATGAAACTAACACATGCAACTGCATGCACCCTCTTTTACTTAATTGAAAAACTACAAGCAAACTGCAAATTGTTGAGGATAACATTATCCCTTACTATCTATTGTTGGCGCATGCATGCACCCTCAATGCTTGAATCCTACAAAAGTATTGGTGTGCCCTCTAGTCTGCTCTATTGTTGTGGACTCATCTACAGACCATCATGATGCATGAAAATTAATGTTGTATGGATCTATTGAGATTGTTACATGTGTTTGTACTTTGAAGTTTGTACAGACCTACAGTACTTGTAGTACCTTATGCTACAGTACATAATTGTTCTAGCACCGGGCCTTTGCTGAATTGGTTTTTTCATACTCGTACCTTTTTTTGTCACATGTGTTTCATGCACTCAGGACTTGAACACACTTTCCAAGGTACCAAAAACTAACAATTTGCACCCTATCTATACTTGGAAATTTTCCACATGCAAAATTGTGCATGCCACTACTAACTAATGCAAAATCATAAATAACACTAAAATGCTAAATATATTATGTGGACTTTGCAATCAAATTGCTACATGGAGGGGGTCCCTTGTCCCACAAACAAAGGGGTCTCAATGTCTCAGAGACCAGTTTGGTGTTTGGCTCGGCCGTGACCTTAAAATTTTATTATTATTTTTGTTATTATTTTTATATAGACTAGAACTAAATTGAGGAAGGCACATGCATGCATGTGTCCTCAGTCTCTTTCTCCTTTGTAAATGCCCCTGCACTTTCACTGTCAAAACCCCAAATTTTCACAAAAATTTAAAATTTTGAAATAACATAAAATGTTGAAACTGCGGTGTAATAACAGCTAAAGGTTAGCAATGAAAGATATAGTTAAAATATTAGTATTACATAATCTCAATTATGTTAACTCAGCAATTTCCTTTTTGTAACAAAATTAAGTTTAACTTGCGCATTGTTTTTATTTCAATTTACTGATGAGTTTTCTTTATGACAAGTAGGTGGAATCTGACTTTGAAATCCTGGGATTACTTAGCATCTATGCTAATGTAGAAAGATTACTTGTTCTTATAGGTTACAGGTATGAATGATCAAGTAACGTTTTTAATTTCATAAACTATCCAGCAGTATTTCTATCTGCAATTAATAATCTTAGTAAATAAGCTGCTATATTTCAAACGATCTTCTGTGAGGTAAAAACAGTTTGTTTTCTTCAGTTTCTCTTGTAAACAAAGTTTAGATGATTGAGTTTCTTTCTTCAATGTACGTAGCGACAGTAAAATACTTTATGTCGCTCTAAACTTGTAATCTTAGTCGCTTGATAACTTCCACTTTAATAAGCATTACTTGCAATGTTATACTGATTGTACTTCGGATGATTATACATTATCATACCACTTATTTGAGTATTAAGTTGCTCGATATTTATCTTCTGTAGTGACACTTACAGTCTGTAAACTTTTGGCATTAAAGTTGATTGATGTAAAAAAACGTTAGTGTCTTTTTCCAAGCAAACGATGTTGTCTATATCTTTTAAGTCTATGTCAAACCATGAGGTTCTATTGATTATAGACTCGAGTAGGATCAATCCATTCTAATTCTTTATATTCTATAATACTTTCCTTATATTAAGATTACTGTCTACCAATAGTTTCTAAGGTAGATGTTTCTATAAATATCAACCTTCTATCCTATGCTAAGCACCAGTTATTCTTAGTAAGCATGAAATCATTCTACTAAGTATAAAGACATGGTAAGTTACCAGCAAAATGCCATCTTAAGAAAACAACCAAAGACTTATTAAAGTCTAAACTCAAATAGACTAGGTAAAAGTATTATGTATAAATCTTTTACCATACTGTCATCTTTATCGTTTATTTCCAATCGAACGTTGGTTTTACATATATATATTATTGTGTTTATAAACATACAATTCTGCCAAGTTAGTTTGAAATTCCTAAACAAGTCTAAACAACGTTGATCTTGTAAGAATTTATGATTCTAAACTTTAAAGTGCTAAACAACTTTTATCATAAACTCCACTAGAGTTATGGGCTTAGAGGAGTCTAGCCTTGCGTTGATCATAATATATATAGAAACATAGAAATACATCGTTGTTCTATGATTTTACACATTTCAAATCAGACTTTACAATAAACAATTAGTTATTATACTTTAACGTGGATAAACATGGTAATCATAATGTTTACGTTATAATATTGACATTTGTAAATGATTGATGTATTAATTCCACCCCATTGATTGGTTTATAGTAAAGGGTTTTGTTTTATAAAACAAAAATATACAATCATAATAGTTTCGAACTATATGATTACTATATCTTATATTTGTCAACGATCTGAGTTTTCTTGTCATCTAACGCCCAACAACATTATGTTATAAACATAGTATGTGAACAATCAACTTTATAAATGATTGATCGATATAATTCTTGCATTGTTTGTTCACGAATCATTATAAATTATTGGCATGCAGGTGACTATAGAGCTCGACCCATGCATTGTTAAATTTTTGCAGTGGGCACGTGGACTTCTCCTGTCCGTGCATTAGAGTTATATAATCTTTGTAACCCTACTCTTGTCATTTCCCTCCGTAGTTTTTGGGCCTTCGAGCTGCTCTGCAACCATTCTCATGGCGGCCATGTTACCCTTATGGTTGCTAGTTGTGCTCCGAGTCTTGGTTTAAGTCGTTTCAGTCCTCACCATTCGGTCTCAAACTCCTTCTTTGTACTGTGAGTATTCTCAGTAAGGGTTTGTTGAGATTCGTAGCTTAAGGCTTACGGCCTGTATGTGGCTCCTTTCTTGTTCATCCATGGCCTGTCACTACAGAGATAGGTTTAAGATTTTCTTGTTGTAGGTTTAAGCACTGCCCTCATCGTAGGGTTTGAGAGCCTCGTTTTCACGTCTTGCACTGTTGGTAATAGCTCCAGCTTCGTTGTCTAGTTCTTGCATGGTCATTGCCCATACTTTTTCTTGCTACTGCTGTCAGTGCGGCTTGTACATGAGTATTCATCGTCTCTGTCACTGCGAGTATGAAGGTTTGGCCTCTTGTTACACTGGTGGCGGTGCTACTGTTCCTTTGTGGCTCTTTAACCTTCACTCCCGGGTAACGTAAATATTTGAGAGTTTTTAAAACTAGATTGTTATTTCAGTATAAAGTTCTAAAAACAAGTTTTTAAATGAACTTTGATTTTCCTTTTTGCGGGTGATAGTTGGTAAACCCTTGGCAAAAAAATACTTCACAAAAAGATCGGCGCTCTGGCTACAGGTAAGCCCTGGTTATCAAATGGAATTCCCTTCTTGTGCAGCCCTTAGGTGGACAGTTCCCAGTTGGAATCGTTCCGGCATGGTTGTTACCCATTTTTGGGATATTGTTCTTCAAATTACTAGTTTAGTTTTTGTTAAACCCTTGCTTATAGCAGGGTACTCCGGCTCAAGCCGTGACTTGTAAATGTTTGTTTCTTGTTTTTGTACAACGTTATGTTTAAATCCTTTGCATCCTGTCAAGACATACAAAGTTTTTTTTAAAGCATAGAGATTTTCCCTTTTGAGCTCGAACTCAGTTTAACTTTAAGCTCTTATGGTGATTTTGTAAACTAGGGTTTTTACCCTTATTCACCTGTGTAAAAGAAATTTTGTTGTATATTGTTTATTTTTCATGAGTAATATTGTTAATGGTTTTAAGAATGTTATACCATCGTATTATAATTATTTACTTACAGGCTCAGATATTCGAACTAGGGTTTCTTGTAGGTAACCAGTGTGTAAAATAATTTCTTCAATTTATTCTTTAAGTTTTAGTTACTTAATTTAATTGATTTAATTACTGTTACAGGTATATAATGATTTATATTACCATAGTTGTCTTTCATTGTCCTTAAAGGACTGTAATAATCTACAATAGTTTCGTTGTTTAATAATAAATAATCCTGATACTTGGATTATCGTTTAAATGATTGCCATTTACATATATTGTTGTTATTAGGGTTTCGACCCTGTACTTTCATTTACAAGTAAATCTTGTTTGTATAAGTTAAAAGAATTAGTTCTTTTTACCAATACACATTTATAAATGTTAGTTATTATTGTATTCTAGTTGTTTTTATTAAATAGAAATGTAGATAGGGTTATTAAAATTCTTTGATAAGATGTACAATACTCTGTACTTAGTTTGTCTATAGAAATTAATTATGCTAAAAATACCCTACTTGAAGTTCGAATATTTGGGATATAGTCAGTTCTTATTAATAGTAAATAAACTAAGTATATCAGCTTTAATAAATCTTTACTTAGCAGAATAAAAGAAAGTGGTTTGTCTAAGTTATTTCTACTGCCTCTGTTACAAGTTAATAACATAATTACAATGAAAAGTATATATATATATATATATAATATATCACAGTTTACCCACCTGTATATTTTGATTTTAATCACAAAATAAAGTACTGTGTAAAAATAATACCTTATCTAATTGAATAACTTATTACTATAATAAACCTGCTACCTGTAAAGAGTTATGGTTATTTCTTTTCTAACATACTTACATCAACAAGCTGGTTAAACAGTAAACATAAATAACAGGTCAATGTTCTTTTTCGATAACTACCTACATACAGAAATAGATTACTCTGATATTATGAAATGCATAATACATTTATTCATTTCAGATTCCTATCATATCTTGTATCTATTGTAATTATACTGCATGTGATGGAGTACAGTCTGGTCCTTCCAGTTGTGGAAAAACACAGGTTAGGATTATTTTTCATCTATTTCAGATTCATTCTTTCAAATAACTAAAAGATTATTAACTCTAACAGTTCACAACTAAACATTTAACATTCATTAAGCAGTCAGTCTCACATTTAACCATTTAACACAGTTAAAAAAAAAGACTGTAGAACCTAATTAAGCTAGAGAACAACAGCGTTGTAAGGCCGTTCCTCCCTACCAACTTCTGGAGAGCGCTCAAACAGCGTCTCCTCAGGACCCCCGAGCCTGTTCCTGGTCTCCTTAGCTGAGAACTGGTGGAGCAAGCAAACAATATACTGGTCCAATGACTCAGTAATCACTCTGCACTCAGCAGTAAGATCCTTCAACTGAAAAGCTACACTAGATCACTTTAGCAGTTAACCCCTCAAACACCTTCCACAAATTCCCTTCCCATTGAAATCCTCTGAAGTACATTCACCTAAATGATCACTTCCCTGAAAAAATGAGCAGCCACCTGCTCTCTTCAATGGGCATTTTTATCAAGATTGCCTAGGTCTTTTGGGTCAGTTGTCATTAATTGAGCCACCTGCTCTGATCCCACTTTCTTGGGGGATCATGACCCCAAATGTAGGGAGGTTGCCACCTGCAACAGTTGGAAGTGTTTGAGGATGTTGCCACTTGTCTATTTGCTCTCCACCAGTCTCCTCCACCAACTTGACCAGTAAACACTCTTTTAACAGATCTCCCAAGCTGTTGTCTCCACTTTTATTTATTTATAATTAAAATATTCAGAATTACATTCAATATCCATGACTCTGCTAAGTCATCAATTACAACTTAGCATAAAATTTAACATATTGTCTTGAAATAAAATCAAATATGATAATATTATTTTTACCAAATTGGGGCATGTGACATTCACTACCACTATATGAAACTACTAATGGAAGGTGTACAGTTGTTGCTTCCATTAACACTATTTACAGACCATTGTACCTTCTTTGTGTGCACAAAGGTCTTCTCTGCTTGCTGCTGCCATTGATGGTTCTCTGTCGAACACTTTTAAGGTTCTAAAAATCCAACAATCAAGTGTTCTCTGTGAAACACAATATGCTCTGTCTACATCTTGAACCTCCCCTATACTAGGGGTTTGGTCAACCAGTTGATCATCAACAAACCTCAAGAAACATAAATCTGAGCACTAGTCCTTTTTGTTCTTTGAACTCCTTTTAGAATATTTAAGGTAAAATATTTTTGTACAAGGGACCCTGCATCAAGGTAGAAATAAAACACCCCAACCCATAATTACCCAGGCTAGGGTGTTTTATTTTTTCCTTTGAATTATTTCTAGAAATTATTTCTATATTTTGGACATTTTGTTGGCATTTCCAGTGTCTGACATATCAGATTCAGATGCCCCTGAGGCACTTTGGTTGTTGGAGGGAGGACATTGTTCAAATATTTCATTACCTTCACTGTTCTAACAGAATCAATCAGATGCATCCAGTGCATGATGCCTGGAATGCTTGGTGTTTTGGGAAAATGAATCTTTCCCTACAAGAGGAGATGCACCCAATATTGAATGTCCATTTTCTATATCATATGACCAGTCCATGGAGTCCTTCAAATAATATAGGGCTTTCAATTGTCTCCCTAGAATAATTATTGTTTGCTGGCACTAGGAAATTTTCTCTGCAACAGTAGCTATCTCCCTTTGCTGCAAAAATAAACTGTTCATGAGCAATATTTACCCTTATTTTTAAAACCTTAAACAAGTGCTAGAGAATAAAATAGCATCTTCTATTACAACAAAATATTAGTATATGATAAAAACTACAATGCAGTTGAAAAGTCGCTATTGATCCATGTTGAAATTAGAAGATTTAAGTAGTTAGGTGGCTCATAAAATGTTCATGCATGTCTTGTCTTTAAATCATTATCTGGAACCAATGAATGAGAACTCACCAACTCTTCATCCTTCCTGAATTTCAATAACATAATATAATTGTAAAATTAACCTTAAGGTTCAACACTCAAAAGACACTGCTTAAGCTTTAATCTACATGGTTACAGCTTTTAAAATACCTACATAAGTCTCATATAGGATCTGTTCTCACGAGACAAATATTTTAATAGTCCAACAAGTTCAATTTCTTGACACATTTAGGATTGTAATTTAAAATCAAATAGTGACCATGAGCACCATTCATATGTTATATTTTTATCATTCAAGCTAGCATTATGATCTTAGGATCTTTAACTGAGAGAATAACATGCACAGCAATAAAACACAAGAGACAAGAGACACAAATAATTTTCCTCGGGGAAACCATAAAGGAGAAAACCCCGCAACTTCCTCAGAGATAGAATGAGCACCAATGGCAACAGTAAAACCCAAAAACATAAAGATGATCTCCATAGCTTCTGTCTCGCTCTCTCTCACTAAGAGAGCTTCTCCTCTTTCACTCATGCACCCCAATGAGTGAGTGTGTGTGTAATAAATAGAGAGGCTCACTCTCTATTTATATTCTTTCGTTCACTTGAAACCCACTCCAACATGTCGGCCTCACTTAACAATTACTTACTAGAGTCGACATCTCTAGGAGTGTCTAATAACCCTAGTGCCCCATAACTTGTGGGGGCTTTGCCTCCTCCAACCAACAAGGAGGGTTATCCTTAACACAATAGTGGGGACTATTGCCCCGACTTACAATGACTCACCTAGGGTCGACTTCTCTAAGATAGTCTAATAACCCTAGGGCCCCACAACTGCGGGGACTTTAACCCTTGACAAATAGGAGGGTTACCCACAATGACTTGACATGACTTGTTCACATTATAGAAACTCTCGATAGGAACGAACATCAGGGCATGACATGACTCAATTACATTACAAACACATCCCGGAATAAACATCGGGGTATAATACATAAGATATACAAGTGACTACATTCTGAAGTTACAATTACATCAACACTCCCTCTTAACTAGGAAGGTATTCTCTCGACACAATTTATCATCACAAGTCTTCTTCTCTGTATCATCTGGATCATCATCGAGTTCTCGTCATCTTCAATTCATATTCATCTTCAGGTCATCTTCATATGGATATAGATCATTACTACTAGATCATCATCAAGTCTGGATCATCACTTGATCTGGATCATCACTGCTGGATCATCATCAAGTCTAGATCATCACTTGATCTGGATCGTCACTGCTGGATCATCATCAAGTATAGATCATCACTTGATCTGGATCGTTACCACTGGATCATCATCAAGTCTAGATCATCACTTAATTTGGATCGTCACTGCTGGATCATCATCAAGTCTAGATCATCACTCGATCTGGATCGTCACTGCTGGATCATCATCAAGTCTAGATCATCACTTGATCTGGATTGTCACTACTGGATTATCATCAAGTCTAGATCATCACTTGATCTAGATCGTCACCGCTGGATCATCATCAAGTCTGGATCATCACTTGATCTGGATTGTCATCAAAGAAGGATCATCACTGAATCATCATCATCATTACTACTTCTGCTATCTCAATCAAATGGTGTTATCTCTTCATTCTTCTCGTCACAGGAAGTTCTACAGAGCCAGCCATTTTTCATGTTGGTTGTAGGCCTAGCCTCCATGGAGGTCTTATTCAGCACTTATATCTAACACTTAAGTCAAAATGGCATGCCTAGCTCTTACATCTGACCTCATCTTGTCAGAAAGGCACGCCCAGCACTCACATTTGACCTCATCTTGTCAAAAAGGCCCAGCACTCACCTCTGACCATGTGTAAACACATCGTGCTAGAATGGCTTAGCACTTATATCCAATCATGTGCAAGCACATCGCATTGGAATGGCTCTGCACTTACAGCACTCACATCTGACCATGTGTAAACACATCGTGCCAGAATGTCTCAGCACTTATATCCGACCTCATCCTGTCAGAAAGGCTCTACACTTACATTCGACCATGTGTAAACACATCGCATCGAAAGGGCTCTCAGTCCCAGACTGAGGATTCCTGGTAACTGACCAGGTGCCTCCATTCTCCCGAAGAATGGCAGTTTCCCTTACATCTGACCTACTCGTCAAAATGGCCAGCACTCACATTTGACATGGGAGGAACCTAATCCTTTAACCATGACAGAATGGCTCAGCCCTTACATCTGATCAAGTGGGAACACATCCCTCTGTCACATCAGAATGGCTCTCAGTCCTAGACTGAGTTTTCCTGGTAACTGACCAGGCACCTCCATTCCAAGAATGGCAATAGCAATTATATCTGATCATGTAGGAACCAATCCTACAGTCATATCATAATGGCTCAGCACTCATATCTGACATGGAAGGAACCTAAATCCTCTCACCATGTTAGAATGGCTCTCGGTCTCATCATTTCCCCTTGGAGGGAATCTCGATCTCGAGAACACCAAGATTCTCCTTGAAGTACTCAAACTTCACTTTGGCCATTTCTAGCATAGAATCACATCAGGGCTGATTACGTACAAGGACAACCTGTCTCATCAGCTATGCTAGAAATCCTTCTTTCAAGAGATATCGATCTGGATCACTGCTCCTCTCTGCATCATACAAAAAATGCAAGTTAGATCAACCAAATCAAATATTAGTTTTCAAAAGAAACATACTACCTCCCAAATAACAAGTGGCAACATATTTTGCCTCAACTGTACTTAGTGCCATGCAGGATTCCATCCTTCCAAACCAAGAGATCACACTTGATCCCATACTCAGTCGTATCCCTCATGTACCTCACTGCATGCTTTGCAATCATCAGGTGAACATGTCTCAATGTGTTCATAGCAAAGCAAATATCTGGTCTCGTATTTGTCAAGTATATCAAGGAATAAAGCATCCGACGATACATCGTGGCATCAACCGTCTCTGATGAAGCATCACTCAATAGCTTCATGTTCGATGCCATAGGTGTGGCCATGGCCTTGCAGTCCATCATCCTAAACCTCTTCAGGATCTCTACTGCATACTTCCCTTGTCCACACCTCCATGCCTAGAAAATAGTGCATCGACACATAACAGGAGCATCACTGGTCTTCCGCCTTCAACCTTGAAGCAAAGGTTGGAATCTACTTTACTCTTAGTAAATCCTAGATTCATCAGTAATCTATCCATCCTGTCATACCATGTCAAACCTCAGGATATTCTATAGTCACTCCCTCTAAAGCAGAGCATCATACTCCCTCTGTCTTTCATGCTCTATGCACTGAAACATTCTGAACCGAAGTGACAAGTAGCTTCCTTTGCTACTAGTATCCATCTAGGATCATTGGATACCAAGATCCTCTATATTGAACTTTTTTCTTCAACCTTGTAGCAAAGTTTCATGTCTTTATCAAGCTCCTCATGTATGTGTTATCCCCATGGGTGTCTTCTGATCTCGTACAAGGCCTTCTTTCATTTGCACACATGATTCTTCCTGTCATGTGTATCTCTACTGGCTACAAATGTCTCTTCATAGTCTATGCCTCATGCTATGAATCTTGCCTTGTATCCCATGATGTTTCCATCTACTACATGATGGAACTACGAACTTCTCTTCATGTATCGATACTGCATCCTAGACATCATTCTTCTTGAACCTTTCTTCTTGGTTACTTCTTCATGTCTGGAAGGTTCTGCATCAATGATGTTGCTGCATTCGTCTTTATTATTTTTCATCTTGAAATGTCATTACTTGTTCTTCAAAACAAGTCTCATTCTTCTTTGCTTGTAGGTGATTATGTATGCGATCTTTCCTACAAGTAAAATGCAGTTGTATGGTTAGAAACATTTCATAAGGTATATTCATAATGAAAAATTCTTATGCATAAATATATGATCATGCAACAACTTTATCCAATACAACATCCATCCATATCTCACAGAAACTTTCTACATGCCTTCCATCTCTACCAAGACAACATTGAGATTGTTCACTAATCCAATATGTCAGCAAAGAGGTTTCATTCTAGATAAGTAGCAATGGAGAGTTGTATAGCACCATGATCTACTTACCCATCACATGCATATTAGTAGTATACCGTCATTAATGCAAGCATTCTATCATGCATAATACATCAACTAAATATAAACAAATGCATAATCAAAACAATATCATGAAATGACAATTGAGTACTTATCTTTATTTGTTTCGTGGGTAGACTCCTTGATCCTTCCACTTCATCATCTTCTTCATTCATAATAGGATCGTTTCTTATCCAAATGCTAAGATGGATAAGAGGTTCTTCAAGAGTTGAGTTCTTCGTATTCCTCATCACTTGAGGGATCTTCTTTGGATGGTGAGAGCTTAATCTTCAATTGCTCCCATCTCCTCTTCTCTTATTATGAGTTGAGCTTCTTCTTCTTCCCAGACTCTGCTGAAAGTCATCACTTCCTTCTGGCACACATTCCTTGCATGAATGAATCCCATGATCCTGGGAGGCTATTCAAGGAGGTTATCTCAACTTCTACATTCTCCACTTCTTCTTTTACCGCTTCAAGTTGTTCTGCATTCTGGATCTTCACATTCTTCAACTGTTTTATCAAAGCCATCTTCTAATTTATGTTATTCACTTTAAATAGCTTGGTCAAGGAATCAAACATCTTCAGTGTCTTTAGGGAAGACACTTGTGGTACAAGTTGGTCTGTGATTGAATTAGCAATGATCTTCTTGGCCTTGACCAAGTTCTTCTTGTGTAAGGATTTGAGCCTCATCTCCCTCTGGAACTGGAACCTCTCTACTCATGTAGGTGTCCAAT
>LPNX010662518.1:977958-1026167 GCA_001517045.1 Pseudotsuga menziesii
ATTGATTAAGCTCACATTACTTTACAATACTTTCCATTAATCGTCTATGTTATGTATCCACAACATGAATGGTATTTTCCAATTGGTGATGTTTCTTATATGTGATTTAATATTATAGGATAAGTATAGCATCAACATGACAGGGGATTGCATCCTATGGGTTAATTATAGGAGCCATCATGATAGGGGCTTGCACCTGGTAACCAAGACTTCGATGGAGGTCAACCATCCTAACACCCCTTTGGATAAAGCATGCTTAACTGTGGAGTGTTCAACACAATTAATCCCACTTAGCTTGCCACCCCATCTGCACAACCTTAGCAGGTATTGTTGTTTATGAACTATTCAATTAGATATCCCTTGACTCTTTTTATTTAAGTATAGGGGTTTTTCACAGTCCAACATATGATATATCATTATTCTTGGATTATCGTGGGATTATCTACATAGTGTAAGTATTAATTTATGACCTAGTTAAGTGAGCTTGATTGTGGGGAAAACTCCATCGTTAAACGTTCTTTAGCTAAACTTGGGATGGGTGACCTCTCGGGAAGTCTTGTTTACTGGGTGCAAGCCCCATGAGTGATTATTGATGCTATGCAACCATGGGCATATGAGTCATACATTAATGAATTGCACGACAAAGATAATCCAAAATAATGATATATATTATTATAGGTTATTAAATTGTATTTGAATTTCAATAAATATTTATATTATATTATATTTTTTAAACAAAATAGTAGAAAATTTATATTAAAAGTTGAAAGAAACTAAAAATTAAATAGTTTACACAATATTCCAAAATGGTGCCACAAATTCTGAGAAGTTTGAGCCCATAGAGATGCCTTTGAGATTTTTTTTTTTAAAACATCCTTCTTTCCTACTTTTACTGCAAATATTGAACTATATATTCTAACAAACTGACCATTAAGCAAAATAGAGAAGTACATTTATAACTACTTGACAAAAGAGGATTTCATCTGTAAATCTAATCTTTCCTTACAATTCGAAAATGAGTTGGTTGAGCCACCGAGGTTTCTTCCTTCGAGCAAGCTTCCACGAACAGGATTGCTTGAAAATGGTTGTATTGATTCATTGTAACTAGGATATCCATATCCCTCTTCATATCTTCCATGGTGTCTATTTGTTTATGCAGGTCCCGTTCCAAATTATCCAACCTAGATTTTGAGTTTGCAAAGCTAGTTAGGTTTTTACAAACCTCTCCTAACATTCCTCCAATTCCCTCATAAATTATTCTTAACATGCACCTGTTCAACCAAGAAAGGGAGGAAGCACTTTGTTCCCAACAAATTATTTCATGCGGATAAGAAAGAGATTACAAATAACCTTGAAAAAACTAAGTTTAAATGCTTCTACTATGGAAATAAAGGTCACTTTGCAAGATAGTGAAATAAAAAGAAGAAGGGTGAAGGAAAGGTTCATGCCTCCACTACCATAGAAGAAACTACACAAAAGGTTGCACCTGAAGAGAAAGAGACTAGAAGAGTGTATTATATTGCCTTTTATTTCTTTGAATCTATCATCATAGGAGAATATACATGGATAATCGAAAGTGGTTCTTCCAAGAACATGTCAGGGTACAAGGGTGCACTCTCCAACCTAAAGGAGAAACAATTTTCATGCATGGTGGAATTGGGAAACAATTATACGTATTCAATACAAGGAGTTGGGTCCACATATTTCCAGTTAAATTCAAGGGACACACTACATATGGAGGAAATTTTGTATGTCCCTAGATTGAAGAAGAACCTACTCTTTGTTTCTGTCCTTAAATATAAAGGATTCCATATGATATTCATGAAAAATCAACCATACTTGTGGCCAAAGAGCCAGAACCTTAATGCTACTATTGCTTTTGGGGTTCGAGAAGGAGGAATTTACAAGGTTCCATGAAATATTATTTCAGCCATGATACATTATACTATCAGCTCATGTGAGCTTTGACATAGGAGACTTAGACATATCCAATTAGGAACACTTCCTGGTTTGTGACGAATGGTGAAAGGGATATGTAGACAATTAACAATTCCTTACAATCCACAACAATGGGGTTGCAGAGAGAAATCATAAAACTCTTTGTGAGGCTACAAAATCCATGTTACATGATCAGGATATTTCTGCTTATTTGTGGGTAGAAGCTACTATTACAACAATATAGATTCAGAACAGAAGTCTACATGTAGTCCTTAATGAGAAAACACCTGAAGAGGTGTTCATTGGTGAGAAACCAGACATGTCACATATTCAAATTTTAGGTTTATATTAACATTCCAAAAGAAAAGAGAACCAAGATGGAACCCTATGGAAAGAAGGTAACTTTTGTTGGCTACAGTGAGACTTCCAAAACATTCATAATTTATGTACCTGGTGAGAGACATGTTGAGGTGAAACGGGATGTGACTTTCCATGAGGAGGAAACATTCAAGTCGTAAAAATAGCTTGAATTTGATATAGAGATAGCGGATTCTGATATTCCTATTTCAAAGGATCATGGGGACGATTCTTCCCCTTTTGATGTTTAGAGGGAGAATCCAACAGTGCATACAAAGTTACCTATCATTGACGAACCAGCTGAACTAGTTGATGAACCTACTGCAAAGAGGAGGTCAACATGGTGCCGATATGTATTGAGAGATGTTGAGAAGCATGGATTACCAGTGGGAACTTCTATAGAGTGCAAGAAACCTGATAAATATTTAGGATATGTTGCATTGATGAGAAACATCAATGACTCAGATCCTTCATCATATGATGAGGATGCCAACAAGCAAGTGTGGAAATATGCTATGACATAGGAGCATCATTATATTCTGAAGAATGATGTTTGGTATATTATTCATAGACCTAATAGGAAGTTAGTTGTTACTTAAATATGGATTTGAAAGATAAAGCATGATGCAGAAGGTAGTGTGGAAAAATTCAAAGCCATATTTGTTTCCTGGGGCTTCTCTCATAAAGACAGAATTAATTATGAGGATATTGTTGCTCCAGTGGCCAAGTATACTACTATCAAATCTATTATTTCACTTGCATTAGTATTAGGATGGAAGCTTCACCAGATGGATGTGAAGACTACCTTCCTAAATGGTGAGGTTTAGGAAGAAGTTTACATTGAGAAGCATGAGGGTTTTGTGATACATGGGAAGGAGTCCCATGTATACAAGTTTAAAAAATACGTGTATGGGTTAAATCAATCTCCTCAAGCTTGGTATTCTAGAATAGATAGTTACCTTTAGAATATGGGTTTCTTGAGGAGTGATGCAAGTTCCAACTTGTACTTCAAAGTAGTGGAGAACCAGCCTCTAATACTGGTTCTATATGTTGATGACATTTTCCTCACTGGAGAGGAAAACCTAATTGTTGAGTGTAATAGGGAGATTACCTCAGAGTTTGAGATGAAATACCTAGGTCTTATGAACTACTTCCTAGGTCTTAATATTTGGCAAAGGAATGATGAGATTATTCTATCTCAAGGGAAGTACACAGTGGACATCTTACGCATATTTAGCATGGTGGATTGTCAATCCATAAACACTCTGATGGATTCCAATTTGAGGAAAATCCATGATACTAATATTGGATTAGATCTAGTGGACCCCACATTATACATATAATTGATTGGCTCGTTGATGTACCTGATACATTTGAGGCCAAAAATTTGCTATGCAGTTAGAATTTTGATTCAATTCATGACTAATCCTAGACACAGACATAAGGTTGCATGTAAGAACATCTTGAGGTACCTTCATAGTACAGTTGCTTATGGACTCGGGTATTCCTCCAATGGAGGAATATTATTTCTTAGATATACTAATTCTGATTGGGATGGAAACATTATTGATCAAAAGAGCACTTTTAGATACTGTTGCAGCTTGGGTTCTGCTATGATTCTTGGTCCAATAGAAATTTGGATTCAGTTTCCCAAAGCACAATAGAGTATGAGTACATTGATGCTAATACTACTTGCAAATAAGCATTCTGGCTAAGAAATGTTATTAGAGGATTGTTCGGTGAGAAACTAGAGCCAATAATGATCAGGTGTGACTACCAAAGTTGTATAAATCTTTCCGAGAATCCTATGTTTCATGACAAGTCGAAACACATAGAAATGAAGTATCACTTCATTAGAGACATCGTCCAAAAAGGTATGGTAAAACTTCATTATATAGATATTGAGGAGAATATTGCAGATGTGATGACAAAGCCTCTATTTGTGACAAAGTTCAGACACTTCTGAGATAAGCTTGGTATGGTAGAGAATGTCTCTTTCGCTAAGAGGGAGTGTTGAGATTACAACATCAAGAATCATTCTCTAGTCTTGTGAGTAATATCAAGTCCTACAAATATCCTCATATGATTGAGGTGGTGATGTTGTAAATATTCTGAGTAATATCAAGCTGAGTCTTGTGAGTAATATCAAGGCAATATACTTGTGAGTAATATTAAGTTCTACAAATATCCTCATTTTGTGAGGTGGTGTACTTTACTGTGTAAAGTGGATATACTATGTGATGTATGGTTATTCATGGTCAACATGTGCTACAAGTCTTCTTTAGGGATTAGCTACCCCTAGAGTGATTCACTTTAGCATGTGACTATATGACCCATGGTAATACATATGATCATAGTTTCAGAAACAATCTTATGAGTATGAAATGATATAGATGATTAAATTAATTAAACACATAAGGACCATGTATAATTAATTAAAAAGAGATGAGCATAGTGATAACGAGAGCATTTGAATTTCCCATGCATGCCTCCAAGAGAACTCGAATTGATAAGACATCAGTTGAGTCTTGGTGGTGATAAATAAGTTTCGGTTAATTAAGGAATCAACTCCTTAATTTATGCAAGTAGTTGTTGAAGATGAAACTGATGGACAAGCATCAATTACATTCAATTATATTTAGTTACATTCATTTTTGTTTAGTTACATTCAATTATGTTCAGTTACATTCAAGTTTTGTTCAGTTACATTCAGTTACATTCAGTTCCATTTAGTGACATGCAGTTCCATTTAGTGAAGTTATGTTCAATCAGTTAACAACTCAATTTTAGGTAGTTAAACTGAGTGAATTAATTGAGGCGCACATCTCCATTGTGGGAATTAAGTACGAAGTACCAATATGAAAACTAGTTTGTGGGGTGCACATGGTTGAATATGAGACAATGTTCTCAGTGTTAACAAATTCTGAAGCATGCAAATATTCACTACCTCCTCTGTATGACTAAATTTGTCTTATTATTAAAGTCTTATGCACTTGGCAAGACCAATATAGTCTTCCATTTGGTATCTCCTCTCTTGTGCTCTTTTGTCAAGAAATATTCTATTGTGGTGTAATCATTCTCTACTGAGTATCAATCATACTCTAAGATTGTTTGATGGGTTTTTTATCCTCCGAATCAGTGGAGGGTTTTCCCAGGGTATATCCTTTGTTTTATGGTTTGATTTATTTATGTATTTGGATTATTGACGAGATCTATCTGCAATGTAATTGTGGATTAAAGTTTTAAAGTTCAATTTTCTTCATATTTTCTCAAACACTAACACGCAAGTTCTGACTGGATCTACATCATTCCCATACTAGTTTCTTCGACCAGTGAAGCTTCCAATTTCATGAAAATATCAAGAGCTTCGCTTTGGGATACAATATTCTATTGCATTAAAGGAATACGTATGTGTGGTGGCATCGCCACAGTAAACCATTATTTATGTTGGAAATTCAACATCTGAAAAACTTACTTTAGCCATTAGACTTTTAAATACTTGTTCAAAGTGCCAAACAGATTTAGTCGGAAATTGCTTGATCTTTTTAATTCTGGGATGCATTGTGACTCATATTTTTTTTTTTGAACTACTGTATCAGTCCTGTATGCATCTGATCTAATGATTTATGAGGTATTCCTGTTAGAACCACAAAAAATTTAATATACCATTCAAGCACACAACCTGTAATGGTTGTGACCATTTAAGCTCTTTTTATAGCCTCATATTGGACCTATCACATTATCAATACAACTTCGCATAGAAATAAATGTTTTTCAGGGTCCTCTAACCCATTCCCATTTGATATAGGTAACTTTATATCACTCCTTGTCATTCTATTTACTCGGATTGCCAGCTAATGCACAGAAAGATAGACATCATGGCCACAAATATGGGGATTCAATTATTCCACCCAAGGATGGAGAAGGTGAAGGTCGGAGGGACGAGCATGGCTAATTAAATTGAAATGACTTCCAAGGATCCCTCTGGGAAGATGAAGCATAACAAACTCTCCTCTCTGGGAGTGTCCACCCAGGGTCGGTTTTGAGTCCCCTATGTTTATGCTCTTGTTATTTCGTGTTCAGTTTACTGTTAGTGGTTCCAGTAGTGATAGGATTTATAGGAAGCTTATGTATGTAATCGGGATGGGGCATGACATGAACAATATGGTTTTTCTGTTATGTCTTGTTCAGTCATTTGTTAGTGGTTCCTGTAGTGATTTATTTATGGGCAGATTATGTATGTAATCGGGATGGGGCACGGCACGAACAATCTGGATGTTTTGTTTCAGGATGAGTGGTTTTATTTTGGGATGAATGTAAAGCTTGTCAGAACTAGGTAGGTGGTTTTTGGATCCGTTATTCGGAATGTAATTAAGTGACTATGCAGTAATAATCCTTTTATTTACAAAAAAAAAATTGGAGAAATTTTGAAATATTATACAAATGCTTCAATTTCTCCCCTTTCAAAAAAAAGGATGGATACAATTCATATATAGTTTGATATTAATTTCTTAAAAGAAAAGTAATTTACCACTAATGGCCACAAACAACTAAAAAGTAGTCAATGGGATTTCTAACTACATTCTATAAAATCCTTTAATAGTGGTCAAGGAAACTTCAGGAGACCTATAGGTGATACTCTTATTCTTATTCTCTACTACACATGAAAAACCACATGAAGGTTGAAGCTCATATGGCCCCTCCCCCCTCCCTCACATCACTCTCAATTCCCCACACCCAATGTATCTACTGTAAAAGTAAATGAAAGTTACATTACATAATAAAATAGATAAGATCCATGCATAAACAGTAGCTAAACAAAAAAAAATATGCAATGAAAGGTAAATCCAAGTAATAATCTAAGATATAAATTTTCATAGATAAAACTTAAATGAGAACTGATAAATAAATCATGCATGCTACTTACTGAACAACATCCAACCATGTGCTTCACAATCTTGTCGAACATAATACATGCCATCGTCACCTATAGCTTCATCCTCTTTGCATTTCGTCCCTTCAAAATATGCATACTCCAATTCATATCTATTACAATTTCTCGGTCCCTTCGAAGGACATGTCAAAACTACACACCAGTCATTCTCTATCGGATCTTGTACATAAAATACTTGTTTCGCTTGTGATGATAGAATAAATGGATCACCTTGCACTCTATCCTTACTCAAGCATCTCTTCAGATTCACCATGGTGAAACCAATTTCATCAACTTTCATTCCATTATTCTTGTGTACATCTATCCAATCACATTTGAACAATGGATACTGCACCAAATAGTAGTCCAATAACATTATTTCTTGAATATTCACTCCATAATATGTTGTCATTTGATGTATAGGGTTTTTATCCTTTGCACTTGATCTCATTAATGTTTATGCATCTATGCACACACCACTATTTTGGGTGGCCCTAACATTTTATATGCCTTTAACATGAAAACTACACCCATTGATTAATTAGCCATCATACTTAGTTGCATATGTCCTTTGGCCATGTGCCAACCATTTAAGGGTATCAGAAATATTTTATTTTCCTTCCACCTATAAATTTTTAAATCTCGTTAGAAAACCATTGAATTTCAAAATATATTAAAATAATCTCACCTTCATACATCATAATAGTCTTGATCAATGAAGTTCAATTAAATCTAATATGAAGAACATATCATTATATGTTTTCTTAACCAATCACTAAATTGTTGGTTGTGGAGCTTTTCTAGTAACACTTCATCTTTTTGGGCTTGGATGTTACTATTGGCAATTTCTGTCAAGTGCATCCTATTTTCAAGTAATGTCAATAAACAATTTATGAAAATATTGTGATAAATTATAATAAAAAATGATTTCATAAGGATGTGCTTATTACTTACTCTATCCAAGGTTGAATCTCATCTATGTTGTGCAAGACTCATCTGTGGGCTTGTAACAAACTAGTTTTATCTAATTCAATAGAAGTTACATTATTTAAGGCCTTCCCATTTTGTCCAACCTCTCCTTCTTGATCATCCCAAGCTTCATTTCTACTAGGCATGCTTTCAATATATTCCATACCTTCAACATAACCAGCACAAAATTTTATGGATTCCTCCACGGTGTAGTTCTCAGCTATGCAACCTTCGGGCCTATTCTTATTTTTCACATAACTTTTGAAAACTTTCATGTTCCTAGAAAAAAACACACAATTCGTAGTGAAATCAAAAGTATGAATAAAGAGTTGCTAGTAATGTATTATTATTATATGCACATAAAATGTTGGGATTTATGTGGATTTACACTTAATAAAATTTCACTAACCTTTCAAAAGGGTACATCCATCGGTATGCAATCGGTCCACAATAACGTAGCTCTCGCACCAGGTGTACATCCAAATGTATCATTATATAAAAGAATGAAGGGGGGGAATATTTTTTGAGTAAGCGAAAAGTTTCCAAAACATCATCTTGTAAGTTATCAAAATCTGTTGGATTCACCATTTTTGCACAAATTCGCCTATAAATGAAGCAAAGCCTACAAATAGTGTTTCGAACTACTTTTGGTATCACATGGTGCAATGTTACTGGAAGGATTTGTTGCATGAGAACATGGAAATAATATGCTTTCATACTATGAAGCTTGAGATCTTTCATAGATACATTATTTCTAGGGTTTGAACTATATCCATCTGGAACTTTTAACATGAACAAAACATGACAAAGAATCTCTTTCTCCTTTTTTGAAAGAGTGTGTGGTGCAGGTGGAAGAAATATTTTTTTTCCTTTCTGTTGTGGCGATAGTGACTTCCTTATACCCAACTGTTGTAAGTCATCACGAGAATTTTTCCAATCCTTTGATTTATCTTTTATATCCCGAAGGGTTCCAAAAATACTTTCGCATACATTTTTTTCTGTGTATTAAATCTTAAATGCGACGCACTAGGAGTTTTTGCATCCAACCGTATAAAAAATCAATGAATTATAACATCAAAGAAAAACTAAACAATATATTCCAATTAAACACAATGAAATCCTTCAAGCATTGTACATTTAGAAGTTAAGTTAATGTGCGCACATACCTCCCAACATGGTAAATTGAATAGATTTTACCTTTTCTTCCACATATTAATCTTCGAATTTTCAGCTTTTTTAAATCTCTTTATTTTTGTACTTTTATAATTTCCCCATTTCTCTTCCCTTCCTTTTGTTTCTATAAAAATATCTGACACTTGTACACTTGTAAGTGCAATGAGATGCTTAGAATTCCCATTAAATGGTCCTTTTTTAGAACGATAATTATGATTTATTGGAAGATATCTCCTATGTCCCATGTACACACACATCCTACTACATTTGAGATACATTGAATATGTGTTCCTTCCACATATAGGGCATTTGTAAAACCCTTTAGTCGTGCAACCAGCCATATTTTCATAGGCAGGAAAGTCATAGATTACCCACATCAATATATCCTTAATATTAAATAATTACCTTGAATGAGCATCGTATTTCCTTGCCCCTTCATCCCATGTTAGTTTTAGTTCATTTACCAATGGTTCCAAATAAACATCTATGTCATTTCCTGGTTGCTTGGGACCAGGTATTAACAATGACAACAACAACAAAATCTCCTTTTCATTCATAACCATGGTGGAAGGTTATATGTGACTAGTACTACTGGACATACACTGTGAGTACTAATCAAGCTTCCAAAAGGATTAAATCCATCCACTGCCATTGCAAGTCATACATTGCGAGGATCGTTGGAAAAATCAGGCCATTTAGAATATATAGTTTTCCATGTAGAGCTATCAATTGGGTGGCACATTATTCCATCCTTACTTGCATTCTGATGATTCCACCTCATTTTCTGTGAAATATATGTATAGCTGTAACAAAAACATAAAGAATCATATATCCATTGCAGTACTTAGTAGATTAAAGAAGATGATTTTTTAGTAGTTTGGTAGTACATGAAGGTGTATGATATAATGGAATTATAAGAGTTCAAAATCATACCTATACATTCTCTTCAAACTCGACACTATAGGGAAATACCTCAGCACTTTGGCCAAGACACCTGTACACACCTTTTCATAATGAGCATCAACCTTCCATCTTGATTCGCCACATGCTCGGCATTCATTTATTTTTTCATATTTTCCCCAATATAAAATGCAATCATTGTGGAATTCATGTATCATTTCATAGTCCAACCCCAATGATTTAATCAAACATTTTGCAGCATATGTAGATTCTAGAAGTGTATTTCCTGTTGGAAGCATTTCTCTTTGCAACTTCAACAACTGGGTGAAACTTGCATCATACAATCCATTTATCACTTTAAGGTTGTACAATTTCACAGTGGCCGATAGCTTAATGAAACTAGTGAAACCTGGGTACAATAGTGCCTTGGCATCTTCAATTAACTTTAGATATTGATTGATATCAGATTTTTCTTCCATTGATTCTACTTGGTCATTTTCACAATTCACATCTGTATTTTCATTATAATATTGATAAGCATAATTCACCATTTTAACCATGTGATCATAAACCATGGTTGCCTTGTTATGCTCTTCATTCTCAAGAACTTCGGTATCATTTGTAAGCAATGTTGCAAATTCATCATCATGATTATCATATTGATGTTCAACTATGTGTTCATCACCATGTGTAGTTTCTCAAGGAAAATCATGGATCTCTGTTGTGTGGAATTTCTTTCTCTTGTCAAATATATAGTCCTGAGTAAGAACTCTCTCTCCATGGAAAAACCAATTTTTATATGAACTTATTATACCATGAATCATCAAGTGGTCTTGTACTTCCTCAAACATCAATACTGCAACATTGCAACATTTTTTACAAGGGCATCTTGTGGTGTTATTATCCTCTGAATGGATTTTTGCAAACTCTATGAATTCTTCAACCCCGACTTGATATTCCTTTGACATCCTACATAGAACCAATTTGAACATCACGTAAGAAAAAACCACTACAAATTACAATGAAGACATATGTTATAAAATATCATATTGAAGAATCAAATATAAAAAGTATACCTCGTTTTCAAATCTGTCCAATCCCCTTTTTTGGCCATTTGAAAATAAAACCAACCCAATTTCTTGAATTGGATCCTCGAGATTTTTTCTCTCAACTTCCTTCCAATATACAGTTAGGAATATTCATGTAGTACGCCCATATGCTCTCCAAAATAGCCTTTACCAACACATGACAACCATATATTACACCATACAAGCGTCCACCTTATGATAACCAAATCCAAACATCAATTAAATAATATTTTGGTTTTATATTAAAGCCAAGATATATGAGATTTTAACCCATTAATATAACTCAAAACATAAAAAACAAATTTGTGAAATCTGGTGGGCCCCTCCCCATTGGATATTGCACTCAAAGATTGGAGGTAGAAAGGTCACTTTTAGGGAGCCCGATGGTTTATAAGTCTAATCATCTTGACATTAACAGTCTGCTAATACTCCCACCACCCTGTAAATCCGATGTCTACCAAGTACAACTTAGATAGATACAACCGCAACCTCCAGATGTGTCGACCGTCACCACCAGGTATTCGTTCATCGTTTATCAACCCTTTCGATAGTTCTGCCATGGACACATCTGTAAAAACCCTTCACCTGTCCAAGGAGATCATATGTGATCGACTTTTTTATGCTTATTATCCTTTTTTGTAGTTTTCTAGTGTCACCGATTCCCACAACGCTTTGTTGTCACCTTCCGGAGACAATCGAAACTATTGGTAAATTTAAAGTCATCCTTAACAGGGTTCACATTAGAACATTTTCCCAATTTTCCAGATATTTTCCAAAGGGTAGCCTCCAATTATTCCCCCACTGGGAAGGCCATCTTATATGATACCCACTCCCATGTTGTTTGCACAATTACACCAAAAGCTATCAGGGCTTCCATGGGTCTCTCTGAAGCCCAATGTCAGACTCTGATCCCCTTCACCAAATCAAAGGTTCTGCAAGTGTTTAGGAAATCTGACCTAGAATCCAATAATAAATTGTTCCAAACCATTTTTAACACCCTAGTTCCATCAGATACCCTTATCACCCCACTCCCCTCTGAATTGTTCATAAATCCTATCGTATTAGCCATATAACTCTTGAGTCAAATACTAGGTCTTGATAGCGATATCATGGTATCTGAAGTAATGCTAGGAATGCTCCTTCACCTAAGTCAATATGAAGTAGGAATTAAGTTCGATGAGTTCTTGGCCAGAGAAATCAATTCTCAGCTTGAGAAGTTTGATTTGGATAAGCACTTTAGATACCAGGTGTATCTATTTTACATCATAGTCAGTTCCAACCGGTAGACCCTTGAGGTCATGGATCCATAGGTGTTCAAAGACTGGCCCCAGTATGTCCAGAATATCTAGGACTGGTCTTACACCCTGTTCATTGACAAAATTGTCCTCAGCATCTCCAGACTATTCAACCCTATAGAGAAGAGGATATCAGAAGACATGAAGGTTTCCTTACAGCAAGAGGGTATTGGAGATTGGTTCCTGATGCAGAAGTATTTAGTTATCAGGGTATATGGTTTTTTGGCTGCCCCTTTCATGCTACTAGTTTACCTAACTCTCTCAGTATTCACACTAGAATTGGTCAGGAAGAGTATTTCCTGCTGATGAGGAGCATTTTACTGCTCACAGGAAGGACTCTTGGATCAATTACCCTATTAATTTCAGGCCCTTTGTTTCCAAAGAAGCCAACAACGTTAACAATGGTGGAGAAAGTTTTGAAGGCCATGAAGTTTCAAGTGACTCATGCACAAAATTACAATCTTAAGGGGATCATTTCCCAGAGGAGGGTCCAGGTTCATAGTTCAGTCTTTATTCACTCCATGATCCCTGAATTGTCCTAGGAGGAAAATTCTCTTGCATATGATTTTGATTGCACTCTTGCAGAGAAAATCTAGGCTCCTAAAGAAGTGCAAGGTACAGTCTTAGCTACTCCCTTTCCCCTAAACGATGATGGTTGTAGCGGAAGGTCTCGGTCAGAGGTGGAGGATGTGGAATGTGATGAACAAATCCTTAGAAATAATCCTAGGATAGACGTAGAGGAGGGCGTAATTAACCTAGAGTAGGAGTTTAATTTTGAATTTGATTCCCTCAAGACAGTGATGGAGGAGGAGCTTGATTCAGTAAACCCTACTGGGGGTAAATGTTGCAAATCAGATGATGATCATGCAAAAACTGGTGGTTGTAAAGTGAGCCAATACACACTCATAGAGAAATCCCTGAAGAACTACACAATCAATGAAGAAAGGGGGTGAGGAGTCTCTACTCAATTATCAGAAGTATTATTTTTCCTCTGTTGTTGAAGGGACATTTAAGACTAAAAAGAAAATGTTGACCACCTATGGGCAGATCAAAGATCATTCCAAGGCTAAGACTTAGAAGCAATCCAAGGAGATAAGCAAGCTATCAGGAAGCAGTCTCTTTCACTACTGCTAGGAATCTTACAACAAACTCCCTAAACCTAGCCATCTCTAATGAGGAAGGAGTTTCAGAGGTCGAATTCAAGATGGATTGGTTCTTAATCCCAGATAAGATTGTGTTCCATAAGGGAGTTAGCGATATCATATATGCTTATATGACTAAGGATGAGTTAGCCCATCTCAAGTCCCAATAAAGGGTGGTTAAACTGGAGACCCAATTGAAGCAGGAAAAGGAAACAAACAAGGCCTGGAACCTGCAGGTGAAACTCCTTAAGGACCAAGTAGAAAACCTAACAACATAGAACGCTTTATAGCAGTCCCTTGCATCTGAGTAGCCAGTGGCAACAGAGCAGGCTATTTTACCAGCTAAACCGCTGGCCAAGATATAGGATTACAAAAAGAAAAGTAGGATACCTATGAAAGACATCCAACTACCTCCTCAGACCATGTAGTTACAAGGGGATATTGAGACATTTTAGCATGAAGTTTTGGATCTAAAAGGACTCCTTTCTATGCTAGAGGCTGACAAGTGCACATGGGAAGAAGAGAAGCAAAAGATGCATAAGAGAATTAATGAATTAAATGACTATAGCACCCCTGAGGACATATCACCCACTGCTTTGGCGATCAAAGATATGTCTGAAATGTCCATGAAGGACCTGGAAATCACTCAATTGAAGGAGGCCAATCAAGATCTCAAGGATAGAATCACTACTAAGGAAAGTGAAGAATCTGCTAAAGAGATCAGGACACTCAAACAGAAGGTAACCAGGTTTGAGGAAAGGGCCATATGCCAAATTCCCCTACAAGGGGCTAAACATTTGCTCTGCGATGTAGTGGTAAAGGAGATTCCCTCATTAGAAAAGCATTTGTTCATGGAGGATGAGCATAAACAGGATGCTATGGTAGCAAGAAGAAGATGTAAATCCCCATAAAAAATTCTAGCACAAAGTCCTAGGGAGGAGGCCCAAAACGTGATTGTTGTTATGAACTCAGCCTCTGGGGAAGAACTAATTTCCCTGGGTATTATTGACAGGATATCAGTTCTGGTGGCAGCAAGGAGGATGACCAAAAATCACAACATGTTGCAAAATGCACTTACTAGGATTAAGATTATTCAGCAAGGGGTAGAAAAGTTCAACAAATTGTTCTAGCCCCTGTTTCAAAAATGGTTGTCTGAGTTTTGGGATCCAGAGGGGAAGATGATCCCTCAAAGAAAATATGTCAAACTGTTGAACCAAGAAATAATAAACCATGTAAAGTTTGAGGGTATGAATGGTGGGCTAAAGAGAGAGGTAATCATTGATAAACACAGTGAGGACTTTGAGTTGCTGGCGCAATTCCTAACTATCAAATCATATCTCCCTGCTAATGGCCATAGGCCCCTGATTGAACTGGATGTTATCCTAAAGGATCTATTTGAGATGGACACCCCTACAGATCAACAATGGAAAGATATACATAGAGTGAGCAATCATCAGCCTAGAAGGTCCGCTAGAAGCTGAGTCAGCCGTAGTCTGTTAAAATTATGCTTGGAGTTGTGGTTTTCATCAAGCGATCCATAAATCCTCAGATATCGAGATTTCCCTTTTTGATTGGTCACACACAGCACAGCGTGCCTTCCCAAAATGTTTTGTGGGCACGACGTATCTGCCACGTCAGATTTTGTTAGGAGTTAGGACGTATTTTTCGGGTTTGATTCGCGCAATGTAACTAATTTTGATTCCCTGTTTCGAGATACATATCGGGGGTGAATTCACTATAAATGTAACCTCTATGGAGGAGGAAGGGTTTGAATTTCATTTTTGAAGCCTCTGTGCTTGGATTGTAGCTCGGTAAACTTTCTTGGAAGTGTTAATGAAAAGTGTTTTTTTGAGTTTCTGAGATTCATCACAGTGTTCATATTCAGTTTGTGTTTTTGTTTGCTTCATTTTCATATGTGTAAATTCTGCTAATGATTTCTACAGAAAACCATGACCTTTATTGAGCCTACTAAGGGTTTTTGTGACATGTCTTAATCCTGCTAGGACTGTCATGACCTGCTGAAAGTTCCTTGAGGACTGTTAAGGGTCCCAAGCCTGTGTATGAAGGTACCATGACCTACTGTGGGTTACTAAGGGTGTCGTGAGGGTGTGTAAATTTTTTGGCAGCCTAATTATGTGCTGCTTGACTAGGCCGTGATCTATTAGTATGGATGGAAGTCTGTGTGAGATCTAGTACATGGGCCACTACCCTTTATTGAATTAGTTATGCAACTAATGAAACCCCTTTGATTCCTCTCACCCATGTGTTGGATACCAAGCTGGGAGAAAATCTCACAAAGGTCAGAAACAATGGAACCTACTCCTGGTTGAGGCCTAATGGAAAAACACAAGTAACCATTGAGTACAAAAATGAGAGTGGTGCATGGGTCCTTTGTGCATTCACACAATTCTCATATCCAGTCAACATGATGAGACAGTGACCAATGAACAAGATTTATCTAAAGTAAGTTAGAGTGTTTGATTTTTATACAAGGGGGATATGCCTTAAATAGTAAATTGTAATGACCCCCATCAAATCCTATTGATTTTTTCAGCTTATTTTCTTATGTAATTTGGTTAATGGATTTCGTAAAAACACTTGTCAAAAATACCACTGAGTTGTGCCAAATAGTATTAGTTGGTTTTTGTATTCAATGTACTACTGATATGTTGATACAGGAGAATAGGCTCAAGAGGCCTAATTCATTCATGACTTCGCAAGGTCAAGGGAACTCTTAAGAGACCTAGGGTCTCGTACATTTGTAATTTTCTTTATTTTGTAAAAGCTAAATAAAATGGATAAGGAATCTAGATCCTTTTCCACATGTAATAGTTAGGTTTGAGTTAGTTGTGAGTCATAGGGTTAGAAGAGATCAATAAGGACTGTATTCCTTTGTTATAGGATCTAGAAACATAATCCTCTTGTATTTAAATCAGTTCGAGTTATTTTCTTAGCAGCTTAGTTAGCTTACAGAGCTTGTTGGATCGCAGAAGCTTAGGTTAGCTCACAGAGCTTAGGATAGCTCATAGAGGTTTGAGGATAGCTCAAAGAAGCTTTGATTACCTCATAGAGCTTAAGAGGGAGAGAAATTCCACATAGCATGAATGGAGGAATGAGAGGTGCACAGAAGAGTGGGCGAGGAGTGAACAAGTAGAATTCTCTGTGTGTATTTGAATTTTTGGTGAATTGAATAAAGAACAAAGGTTAGACTCTGTGTGTGGTTTTGATGGATTTCATGTCTTCATATAGTTTCGTATAAGTATGAATTCATCCCGCATTCACTCCTTATATTCCTATATATAAACTATGTGGCTTTGTATTTCCATAGCTTCCGAACTGTGGAGAAGAATTGATCCTGTCAATGATCAATTAAGTGAAGCTTTGTAGAGGGTTAAACCTTAACCGGTTGCTCAAATAAAACAATATCATAGAGTGGAGATTGATCGTGGGGAATATCAACGGTTTATAGTGATATCGTTGGGAGAAGTTGGAAGCTTTGAAAAACTTTTCATGTTCATGATATTCCATGGAATGCGCTTAATAAATTTTGTAATCCACCATTTATTTGGTGGGGACATTGACCAAACGATTATAAATACATTTCGCTGCTTGAAAATGTAAGTTGTATGAACACTCAGGCTAGACACGAAATTGATCGATCAATGATCGATATCGACAGTGGGAAAAAAGCATTGTGCGGAAACTCTTCTTTCGGAAGTGTCAAAAGTTGAAAAGTTGACTTCTGATTCTCTCCTTCTGGAAAGAATTCCACTGCGGAAGGGAACATGTGGAAACCTAGAATTCCATTGTGGAAGAAAGTTAGATAGTGCAAAAATTTGTTTAACAAATATATTTTAGTTCAGATCTCAAGGGTTTTGAATTCTGTACACAAATCAAATCCATTCATATGTGTAATGTTTGGATTGTATATTGATTATAATTTTCAGATCTTGATTTTCGTAGCGCTAACAGTGAACAGTAAATGCAATAGAGATAGATTTGCATAAATAACAAGGAAAATAAATCCTAAATATCATATTCATATGAATTTGAGTTTACGATGACTGTATCAACATTTCTAAGGTGGACAAGCAAATCTGAAATTACTATAACTCTAACCTGTAGCTTCTTGGGCGTGCACAATGATTTATGGAAGTGAGCTGCCCTTCTTTGCTGTCTCAATTTTTCTTTGGTGTCTTCCCTGCCTTGCCAGCTCCTCAAAACAACCCAAATCATCTTCTTCTGAGACTCCCTTATTATGTTGCAGCGCCCTCCTTCATTACCCATAAATGTTATGCACAGTCGTAACAAGAAGGAAGACTACAATGAGATTACCCAACAACGTTGTAGTATATTCCTGTAGGTGTCAATATGGATTGTAGCTCCCTTTTTGGGTGTAACAACCCTTTATATTGTCCTGGATGAAGTGTGGGGATCACTTTATATGTGGAACTGTAAGGATATGCAGCCAACAGAAAGTAAATCGTCCTCACAAACAATACTATGTCCTCTCCAGACGATGTCACGAGCCACGAAGTCCAAACTCATCCAACAAATGAAGAATATGACCTCCAAAATATTAAATCAGCCCCTCTGTTACTCCCCCATGCAGTACAAACTCAGTGAACAAATGAAGAATACGGCCCCCACAAGATGAAATCTGCCCCTTTGTTACTCCTCCTTTTTTTCAAAAACATAAAAACCAAAAAATACGAAAAATAGAATATGCATGAATATATAACATCTTATATCTAGATGGGCCTGAAAATTTGTTATATGTATAACCATGACATGAGCCTATAATCCTAGGTATAATATAATATTTTTACTTGTTAGACTCATAGGAAGACCCCCTTGGGCTAAACCTTATTATAGAATATGCTATGGGGATGGCGCTAGGGAGTTTTATTTTCTTATTTTAATTATTGCATAAGCATTTCTAGCTTATATTTTATTGCTTGTCAAGGATATTTATAACTTACATCTTAGGGAGGATATATTGGTTAAATATAAATATCTTTCTAATGTGGAGATATCCCAACCCGTATACTAACTAATATATGTTGTTAGTATGATAGGAGATCAAGATGTTAAGTTTTCACCACCATTTTAACATATCAATGTATTTTTAGGAGGAGTTAGAACTGGCTTCGACCACCTCATTTAATGGCTTAGAAGGTATGTGAAACTTCATTTCCTTTAGATCTCAAGAAATCACACTTCGTAGTGAGTAAATTAGTCAAAGTTGCATTGCAATGGCCATAAAATTATTAGAGATCACTTGGTTCAATAATTTCATATGCCACCTATCGTTGACTCTCCAATGACCTAAATAGAAACTCCCATGCAGGCATCTGTAAAAAATACTACACTTCCACCACTAAAACGGTTCATTGAACAATGCAAATACATAAATGAGGTGGAGGCTATATATTGGCATCACATGATTAAATGTAACACCGTATATCTCTTCTCATTATTCTAATATCCCTGGTTACCTAATTGATATGTCAATTAAGAAAGCAGATTTGTAAGGCATACCACCATAGAAATTTTAGCTCGTATGATTTCCATAAGAAGAGAGATCATAAATCCAACCAAGAAAAAAACAAGAAATAATTGTTTGAATGCATATTATAGATCTCTTAGTAAGGCAAGAAACAATAATAGGTCATATCATGCAAGTAGTTACAAATAGCAGATAAAAGAGAAAATATCTTATGTATAATCATAAGAGAGTCTATGGAAATAGAATAATTTCATACAATTATTTTATCCTTATGGTATACTTACTTATTGACATGGGACCTTGAATGATATATAAATAATTTGATCAAGTAACCGGTAAATCCACCCAGGTATAAATGCAGTAGATACCGACTAGAAATAATACTATGTTTTGGATTTTTAACCTTAACATCTAACCTCAGATTAAAATGACATCCCTTATGTGGAAAGCTAAAATTGATTACTAGTGCACTTGAATCTATTGAAACAAAATCACTGCCCCCATCCTTCTACAAATAAACCTCACAATCAATGCATTATAAGCCATGGTTATTACATTATTTAACTTCATGTCATCCACCACAATAGGATGCTAATATACATGGTTGATTTCATGGTATACCCTCTCAACCTCCTTATTTTTATCAAGTCATTTTCCTTGTGAAATCCATTCATCAAAGGATTCTAAGTATGAATATTTGGTTGATCACAACCATTTGCCTTCATATGCTCCACTGGTGGAAGATAAATGACAACTTTGCCTCCTTTGCAATGTCCATTATTCAAGGTAGTATATGTTACTTAATTTGGTGTCAATCATTTTTAGTTAGGGATGATGGTTAAGGGAATACTTAAGTATATATTAGATGAAAATTTGGATCTATATAGCCATCTTTTTCTCTGATCTAGCTACAAGATTGTCATGGCTCACTAATGCATGTAACAAGTGTTGTAGGAATTAGAAAGGTGTCCTTTCCATCATTAACACCTACAATACTAGGTATAATATACCTATAATTTGTTTGATAATTATAAAGAGATGGAGGGTTGACATTGTAGGTTAAAAATTATACTTATAAGGAGATGGGGGTCACGTCCTATTCATATGGTCCATCAAGTAAGTTATCAGATTATCATTAGGAGAATAGTTTCAATGGTATAATACTAGTCTAAAATACATAGGTTAATGCTTCAAATTCCTTTTATCTTTATAAGAATTGCATATGGTTGGAAGAGCTTATAATGATAAAAATTCTTAATATTTAATAGGATTATATAGGTTCTTGTAGGTTTTCTCCAGGTAGGACCTTAACCAATGTATTAATGAATTGTCAAAATTATGGAGAGCGTATAGATTAAATTTAACATCGTATATCTCTTCTCACAATTATTCTAATATCCCTCATTACCTAAATGATATGTCAATTAAGAAAGTAGATTTGTAAGGCATACCACCATAGAAATTTTAGCTCATATGATCTCCATAAGAAGAGAGATCATAAATCCAACGAAGAAAAAATTGTTTGAATGCATATGATAGATCTCTTTGTAAGGAAAGAAACAGTAATGAGTCATATCATGATGCCAGTAGTTACAAATAGCAGATCAAAGAGAAAATATATATCTTGTGTAGAATCATAACAGAGTCTATGGAAATAGACTAATTTAATACAATTATTTTATCCTTATGGTATCTTTACTTATTGACATGGGACCTTGAATTATATATAAGTAATTTGATCAAGTAACCGGTAAATCCACCTAGGTATAAATGCAATAGATACTGACTATAAATAATACTATGTTTGGATATTGTAACCTCAACATCTAACCTCAGATGAAATTAATGACATCCCTTATGTGGTAAGCTAAAATCACTAGTGCACTTGAATCCATTGAAACAAACTCACTGTCCCCATCCTTCTACAAATAAACATCACAATCAATTCAATATAAGCCATGGTTATTAAATTATTTAACTTCATGTCATCCACCACAATAGGCTAATATACATGGTCGATTTCATGGTATACCCTCTCAACCGGATCCTTTTTTGTATCAAGTCATTTTCCTTGTGAAATCCATTCATCAAATGATTGTAAGTAGTCATTTTCCTTATGAAATCCATTCATCAAAGGATTGTAAGTATGAATACTTGGTTGATCACAACCGTTTTCCTTCATATGCTCCACTAGTGCAAGATAAATGACAACTTTGCCTCCTTTGCAATCTCCATTATTCAAGGTAGTATATGTTACTTCATTTGGTGTCAATCATTTTCAGTTAGGGATGATGGTTAAGTGAATACTTAAGGATTGATCAGATGAAATTTTGGATCTATATAGCCATATTTTTCTCTGATCTAGCTACAAGATTGTCATGGTTCACTAATTCATATAACAAATGTTGTAGGGATTAGAAAGGTGTACTTTCCATCATTAACACCTACAATACTAGGTATATACCTATAATTTGTTTGATAATTATAAAGAGATGGAGGGTGGACATTGTAGGTTAAAAATTATACTTATAAGGAGATGGGGGTCACATCATATTCATATGGTCCATCAAGCAGGTTATCAAGTTCTCATTAGGAGAATAGTTTCAATGGTATAATATTGGTCTAAAAAACATACGTTAATGGTTCAAATTCATTTTATCTTTATAATAATTGCATATGGTTGGAAGAAGCAATGATAAAAATTCTTAATATTTAAAAGGATTATATAGGTTCTTGTAGGTTTTCTCCAGGTAGGACCTTAACCAATGTATTAATTAATTGTCAAACTTATGGAGAGCATATAGATTAAATATAATACCGTATATCTCTTCCCATTATTATAATATCCCGGGTTACCTAATTGATATGTCAATTAAGAAAGTAGATTTTTAAGGCATACCACCATTGAAATTTTAGCTCATATGATCTCCATAAGAAGAGAGATCATAAATCCAACCAAGAATAAAACAAGAAATAATTGTTTGAATGCATATGATAGATCTCTTAGTAAGGCAAGAAACAATAATGATTTCATATCATGATGCCAATAGTTACAAATAGCAGATAAAAGAGAAAATATCTTGTGTATAATCGTAAGAGAGTCTATGGAAATAGACTAATTTAATACAATTATTTTAGCTTATGGTATCCTCACTTATTGACATGGTACATTGAATGGTATATAAGTAATTTGATCAAGTAACCGGTAAATTCACATAGGTATAAATGCAGTAGATACCGACTAGAAATAATACTATGTTTGGATGTTGTAACCTCCACATCTAACCTCAGATGAAAATGACATCTCTTATGTGGTAAGATAAAATTTATTACTAGTGCACTTGAATCCATTGAAACAAACTCATTGCCCCCATCCTTCTACAAATAAACCTCACAATCAATGCATTATAAGTCATGGTTATTACATTATTTAACTTCATGTCATCCACCACAATAGGCTAATATACATGGTCGATTTCATGGTATACCCTCTCAACCTCTTTATTTGTATCAAGTCATTTTCCTTGTGAAATCCATTCATCAAAGGATTGTAAGTATGACTATTTGCCTTATCACAACCATTTTCCTTCATATGCTCCACTAGTGCAATATAAATGACAGCTTTGCCTCCTTTGCAATGTCAATTATTCAAGGTAGTATATGTTACTTCATTTGGTGTCAATCATTTTCAGTTAGGGATGATGGTTAAGGGAATACTTAAGAATAGATTAGATGAAATTTTGGATCTATATAGCCATCTTTTTCTTTGATCTAGCTACAATATTTTCATGGTTTACTAATTCATATAACAAGTGTTGTAGGAATTAGAAAGGTGTCATTTCCATCATTAACACCTACAATACTAGGTATAATATACCTATAATTTGTTTGATAATTATAAAGAGATGGAGGGTTGACATTGTAGGTTAAAAATTATACTTATAATGACATGGGGGTCACATCATATTCATATGGTCCATTGAGCAAGTTATCATATTTTCATTAGGAGAATAGTTTCAATGGTATAATACTGGTCTAAAAAACATGTGTTAATGGTTCAAATTGATTTTATCTTTATAAGAATTACATATGGTTGGAAGAGGTAATGATAAAAAATCTTAATATTTAAAAGGATTATATAGGTTCACTGTAGGTTTTCTCCAGGTAGGACCTTAACCAATGTATTAACGAATTGTCAAAATTATGGAGAGCATATAGATTAAATGTAACATCGTATATCTCTTCTCATTATTCTAATTATATCCTAGGTTACCTAATTGATATGTCAATTTAGAAAGTAGATTTGTAAGGAATACCACCATAGAAATTTTAGCTTACATTATCTCCATAAGAAGAGATACCATAAATCCAACCAAGAAAAAAACAAGAAATAATTGTCTGGATGCATATAATAGATCTCTTAGTAAGGAAAAAAACAATAATGATTCATATCATGATGCCAGTAGTTACAAATAGCAGATAAAAGAGAAAATACCTTGTGTAGAATCATAAGAGAGTCTATGGAAATAGACTAATTTAGTACAATTATTTTATCCTTATGGTATCCTTACTTATTGACATGGGACCTTGAATGATATATAAGTAATTTGATCAAGTAACCGTTAAACCAACCTAGGTATAAATGCAGTAGATATCGACTAGAAATAATACTATGTTTGGATATTGTAACCTCAACATCTAACCTCAAATGAAAATGACATCCCTTATGTGGTAATCTAAAATTGATTACTAGTGCACTTGAATCCATTGGAACAAACTCACTGTACCCATCCTTCTACAAATAAACATCACAATCAATGCATTATAAGCCATGGTTATTACATTATTTAACTTCATGTCATCCACCACAATAGGCTAATATACATGGTCAATTTCATGGTATAGCCTCTCAACCTCCTTATTGTATCAAGTCATTTTCCTTGTGAAATCCATTCATCAAAGGATTGTAAGTATGAATATTTGGTTGATCACAACCATTTTCCTTCATATTCTCCACTAGTGCAATATAGATGACAACTTTGACTCCTTTGCAATCTCCATTATTCAAGGTAATATGTGTTACTTAATTAGGTGTCAATCATTTTTAGTTAAGGATGATGGTTAAGGGAATACTTAAGGATAGATTAGATGAAATTTTGGATCTATATAGCCATGTTTTTCTCTGATCTATCTACAATATTTTCATGGTTCACTAATCATATAACAAGTGTTGTAGGAATTATAAAGGTATCCTTTCCATCATTAACACCTACAATACTAGGTAGATACCTATAATTTGTTTGATAATTATAAAGAGATGGAGGGTTGACATTGTATGTTAAAAATTATACTTATAAGGAGATGGGGGTCACATCATATTCATATGGTCCATCAAGCAAGTTATCAGATTTTCATTAGGAGAATAGTATCAATGGTATAATACTGGTATAAAAAACATAGGTTTTATGGTTCAAATTCCTTTTATCTTTATCAGAATTGCGTATGGTTGGAAGAGGTAATGATAAAAATTCTTAATATTTAAAAGGATTATATAGGTTCTTGTAGGTTTTCTCTAGGTATCACCTTAACCAATGTATTGAATCGTCAAACTTGTGGAGAGCATATAGATTAAATGTAACATCGTATATCTCTTCTCATTATTCTAACATCCCTAGGTATAAATGCGGTAGATACCTACTAGAAATAATACTATGTTTGGATGTAACCTCAACATCTAACCTCAGATGAAAATGAAATCCCTTATGTGGTAAGATAAAATTGATTACTAGTGAACTTGAATCTATTGAAACAAACTCATTGTCACCATCCTTCTAAAAATAAACCTCACATTCAATGCCTTATAAGCCATGCTTATTAGATTATTTAACTTCATTTCATCCACCACAATAGGCTAATATTTCATTTCCTTTTGATGCATTTCTTTGGTTCCCTCCTTCATTCCTTTGGTCCACCTACATGAATCCCAGTACAAGGGTCCTTCCCCTTTTCATTGAAAACCTTAGGAGAAAACTCGGGTGTTTTTGCTATCTATACCAAAAAAACACACAAAATAGGAAATTAAAAAAAAAATGGGACCCCTAACATAACTTTTCACATTTTATCTCCCGCAAATAGTTTTGTCGGGAAAGGGTGACGTTTTATTTTTGCATGAGCCATCGTTTACTTGCTTTGATTCTGGTATTCTACACCACAAAATCTGAAGCTAAGTTGTTGGGATATATTGAGGTGAACTGCGTGAGGTGTAACTTAAGTTTCACTACATTCTTGTTCTGCGTTATACTTTATTGCAGGTATTTTATCAATGCTTTCATGAAAACAACATAAAAACTGAAAACAACAAACATTGAAAAACATTTTTTTGTTTATTTATTGACATAAATCAAAATAGTGGTTCCTCTGCTACAAAAGTTTAAGTGTAATACGCATTCTATGCTGCATTTTGTACAAAATTTTATCATATGCTTAGTAAGTTTAATACGCATTTTGTGGTTTCTTTATTGACAGAAATCAAAATAGTGGTTCCTATGCTATAAAATTTTAAAAATTCTCTAAAAGTTTTGGTTTCCTCTAGGGCTGACTGTGGATTGTGGTGGCTCTTTCTAGTTGATTTGTGGACTGTTTGACATTCATTTAGTTGGGTTATGATTGTTTTGTGACCACTAGAGTTGGAATGCACTTTCCCATTGCTGCAAGACCGTTACCGTGTTCATCTTTGGGGCTTCCTATGTAAACATTTTCATTCTTGCGGCCTCTAAGGCTGAGGGGTCTTCACTCTTAGAGACTGAGATATCTTGTTGGCTACTGTATGTGTCTAACCTAAACCTACAACACTATAACCCTCTCTCTCTCTCAAGTTATGAAATCTGTTCCTTTTAGCAGATAGTCTTTACAAATAGTCTTCCCTTTTACTTTTGAAACTTGTTAGATAGATTAATCATTTAAACAACTTTCAGTTAGCAATTGAGTGATGATAGACTTTATTTTTTTGGTTATGTAGGCTTTGTACAAGTGGAGACATGGAGGTAAGTGATTATTTGTGATTGAAGTATATCATTATTTTTATTTAATTTAAATTGCTTTTTTTAACAGAAACGAGTAGGTTTTATATTAATAAAACTGTGGTTGAGCCACCCAAGAGGTTACATCTGTGAGTTCTTTGCAAAAAACAAAATTCCCCGTCACTACAAATGAGAATACTACTTTTATTTAATTTAAATTGTTAGAACATATTAATTTGTACTTTAATAACAATCTAATAGGTTGTGGCTAATCAATACTCTAATCATTTTTTAAAAAACAGGCAAAGCAGGCTAAGACACAAAATCAAAAAAATCTGATTATGAAATTTTCAAAAAGAATGCGTCAAAAAGATCAAATAGGAAAGAAAGGGACATGCATCTCACAAGGTAAATATTTAGAAATAGAACAATGTATTTCCTTATGTAGTTAAATAATTCTTATTTTTATTGTATGATGATGTTATCCATCTGTTTAATAACATTCTTGGCTACAGTTACAAAGAAGAGGAAAATACAAACAGTGTCAAAGAAGATTACGCCTTCTATTCCTTTGAGTGACTCTACTAGTCCTAACAAAGAAGCAAATGGCAAATATATATTTTCCTCTTTTCAGGAGGAGGACCAACATGAACAAGGTAATCCCATTCATTCATATTTTTCTAGTTCTTTATGACTATAAATATTATGATTAAGAAATACACAGCACCTTTATGTGTCCTTCTTTTGTAGAAGATGTTCACAAACAACCATGCCATACGGATAACATTGTAGAAGGGGAATATCCCTCGACACAAAAAGAGGCGGAGCAACATGAAGAACAAGGTAAGCTCATTAATGTATAAATTTTTAGTTCTTCATAAATAAAATTTTATGACTTATAAATCCATAACACCTTTACGTGCCCTTATTTTATAGAAGATGTTCACAAAGAACAATGCCAACAATATATTAGTATACAAGGTGAAGATCCCTCTACACGAGCATCGACAAAGAAAGTCAAGAAGAAAGGTAGAGGAGCAACTAAATGTGCAAAAATCAATAACTTGGAGGAAAAGATTGAAATTCATATCAATGAAAGGAACCAACCAATTGGTCCAAACTCCGTGAAGATATCTTCATTACTAGGTGTTCTCGCAATGGAAATGGTTCCAATCAATTATTCTGATTGGAGGAAGGTTTGAGATCAATTAAAGGACTTGTGGAACATTATCAATGTAAGTATTAGACATTACATGTATTTGTTTTCAACATTTCTATTTTTGGATGATTTCGAAGTTTATTTTCAGACCATGTATGACATCTAAAAATGCAATTCTCGTATGTTGTAGGAAAACTTCATAATCCCTCCGATCCTTAGAATATTTTATGAAATCCATTGGACATAATGCAAACATTCATAGATATCAGTTGACCAAAAAATAATATGACCCTTATGGGTCGATAGAGGAAAGATTAAAAAATGTTCCTCCAATTAGGATATGTGAGATAGTGTGGAGAGAATTTGTCCTATCGCAAGTTACCATTGAATTCTTGGTAAGAAAAAAGTTCACATATTATATAATCAAGTTTTTTAGAATATCTATTGGCTTGTAATGTTGACTTATATATGTTATTTTCAATTGATTTCTAGGATATAAGGGGAAAAAACAAGGAAAATAGAGAAAAGGAGAGAGACTTGCACACCTTTGGACATCGAGGTTATCAACGGCTCAAAGATGATATGGTAAACAATTGTGATGATATTTTATGCGATATGTGAAATATTAGCATATTTTAGTTACATTGTAATGTCACAACTTAACCATACTATTTTACTTGTTGCAACTAGAAAAAATCTATAACCTCTGATGATACAACTGCAAGCATTACTAGGGCAGACTTATGGAAGAAGTGCCATCAAAAGAAGGATGGCACTCCAATAACACCAATTGTAGGAGAAACAATAGTATGTTCTCAACCTTTTAATTTAGATATTGATTAAAATTTCATTTTACATGTTGGAAATGTTTTCTTTTATGATCTAATTTAATTATGTCAATGTTAGCAAAACGTTGAAAAAGCACAAATAGAAGTTGCATCTCAAGACTTTGCAGCTAGGGATGATGCCCTTGCCAAGGTACTAGGGGTTGATGCAAGAGGACGATGGCATGGCGTTGGCTTAGGAGTTATGCCAACTAAATTTTTTGGCAAAATTCCATACAAGGAGGCGCTAGTTGTAAGCCAAGCTACATTGAAAGAAAAAAAAGAGGAAATCACATATTTGAAAACAACAATAACTGAACTACTGAAAATAGTAGAAGATATGGAGAGAGAACATGTGGTCAACAAAGAAAGTGTTAGTGTCCAATTATTTACTCTTGTCTCAATATACATATTTTCACACTAACTACTGAAAATAGTAGAAGATATGGAGAGAGAACATGTGGTCAACAAAGAAAGTGTTAGTGTCCAATTATTTACGCTTGTCTCAATATACATATTTTCACACTAATGATCTGAATTATAATATCTGATTGGCCATATAAACAGTGTCCTACTGTACAAAATGCTCATGCTGAAATCACGCATGTGGTGGAGGTTAGTTGTTTAATTATTATTTCAAATAATATTTTGTCATCTTTTGAATACACACACACACACACACACACACACACACACACACACACACACACACACACAGAGATATATATATATATATATATTACATTTTTTTACCTTGACAAAGTAATACAGTGGATATAACAACCCCTATGAACAGAATAATACAAAAGAAATTAACTTCAATGCATACTCCATCATCCCTAGTAAGTATTGAAAATTTTCATAATTTAGTTCAATTTTATTTTATTTTATCACTATATTAGAAATCATTGTCTATTGGGTGCAGAGTTGTGCATAAAAATATGATGAAAATTTGGCACAGAAAACACCAATGGTTCCATCAAAACTACAAATTGACAAAATGATTACACCAATTCAAGTAAGATTGTAATTATTTAATCTAGGATCATCAATGTTTAAATTCTTATTTCCATGCATCTTACTTTGTCTCATTTATTTGCAAGGTCAATATAATGCTAATGAGTTGACGCCAACTTCTCAATTGGGGCTAGAAGGAAAGAAATGCTTTCTCATTGCATTAAACTCAAGGATTAAAGTTGATAGGGCAACAATACATAAGACTGGCCCAAATGCAATGGTACATTGTGTCCCTATTGGAAAAGGCTATTATATTGTGAATCGGACATAAATTTTAGATCCTCTATTTGAAAATATAGCTCTACCACATCCCAGTAGTGCATTATGTAATCTAGCAGATGCTTTATCGAGCTTCATTCCTTGGCATAAGGATGACATTGAACTATGTAACTAATGGTTATATTGTGTGCCTAGTGATTTCAGTGATGTTGTATCGACTGAGAATAGTTGATTTATTGAATATTTATACTTAGATCAGAACATATTTTATAATTTTTTTGTAGTTCGGCATTAATATGTACATTTAATTAAAATTTTGGGCACAAGTTGCAATTATATGCCATGGGCACAATTTCTGATTCTGTAATACACTAGTGTTATATAATCTTCGTTACGTGTGAAATGAGATGTTGTGTTGTGAATATGTGGAATGAGCATTTTGTCTATCATATTTTCATTAAGTTTTTTGTTTGTAAATTAGTTTATCCTTCTATTTTCTTCTATTGCCAAAAATAGACATTTACAGAACAGGAAAGAAAAGAAAAAAAAACCCACATTAATATAATTTATTTTCCACATTGTAGCAAGAATAAGAAAATGACCAAAATTAAATATTTAAAGGAATAAGCTTGCATCCAGAAACAAATTTATATGCAATGATTAACAATAATAGTAAGCTGATTTCTTAACTCAATTAAGTCCAGGACCTTTTATGTTGTACAAAACAACCAATCTACAAATCATTTTGAATTTGAAAATCAAAACTAAGTTTAAATACAGACTACTCAATTTGCACATTGAAGTCACCATGTTATTACATTGTTCATTCTATGTCTGATAGTCATGTTCTACCTGTGTTCACAGCTGGAAGGAAGGTTTATGCTCCTTTTGTGTTTTTCTTTATGTCTGGTATATATATCGCCTGGTAACACTGTTATTTGTGCATACTTGGAGAAGACAACCCCATTTATCAACAATACTAAATCCTTGATGGGCTTGTCATTCTTTTTTGCTTCTTCTACCGAGACCATATCCTTCCTATAGGATATTTCAGCGCAACAACTCTTTTGATTTGTCATCACTTTCATTAGAGTTGGAAATTTGCAGGAAGGACAATGATGACAAAGACCTCGGATATTTTCTCCCCCAATCCGAACATTTGTTCAAACTGATCGTTCCTAGCAATGGATACTATGCACTGCAGTAATGAAATCCATGGCCTTGTATGGAGGTTTCGATGGGATGTTATTAGGACTGGGAACTCTAGGCATTGATTCTACAGTCATGTTTCCTCATATCAGGACAATGTTTTCCTTACCAGCATCAGAAATTCTTTATAATGTAATGAACATCTTTACATTTTCCTTACTAGCATCAGAAAGTATTCCTAATGTAATGAACATCTCTACCCCAATGGTTGGAGTTGCTTCTATGTGAAGGTCTAGAAATGACTGAATTTCCTTCCAAGCAGCGCCCAACGATCAATAAAACACACCAAAAAATAGGCTTCCCAAGCAGAATTGACATTATAGATCCAGTATCGGGACCCCCAGGATCCTTAGTAGAATAACAGTTAGCCATCCTTGTTCTTTACCAGTATTCACTCGATCTGTATCTTAGGACAACTCTGATCGTGGCCTTATAATGAGCCAGGCGATTACTGAATCATCATTATCAGTCGAGTTCACCATGATTCCGTCAAATCCTCACACATAACATTATCAAGTAGCATGATGACAACACGAACAGTCATGTGGGATCTTGATCTGATTTCTTGTGTGGCGATGCCAACTACGTCGCCCCTTCTATGGTGACGCCATGGTATCAATGGAGGAGGCAACTCCCAACCTCACTTGAAATTAGGTTCAATTTTTCTTATGGTGTGTGGAATTGACATCCGTCACTTCATCGAAGGGCCTCATGATGGTATATCGGTAATTGGTGCTTCAGAGTTTGGAATATGAAGGAATGAGCAATTTCACATTTTGTCATTTCATCTCTTGTTTGCTACCTTTCTTATATTATGAAAATATTGATGATTGAGGCATTTTTTGTTGATTTTTAGCTTGTCCAACATTCTCATTGTGTATAACACACTTCTGTAAAATATGGACATGCTTTTTTGAGCTTAAATTAATAAGCATAATGTAGAATTGTCAACCAACAAAATGGATATAACTAAACAGTAATAGAAAGTAATATCAAACTAAGTAAGAATGATAATCCTCTAATTACTTATGAACTCAAGCTAATTCATCAGTTGCAAGGGAATGTGTCCTTTCATGCACTCGTTCAGTTATATTCCTTGGATTTCATTCCATAAATTGCATCACTTATGATGTTGAAACTCTATTGAAAAATTATAGGTTGATTATAGTCACATTCAGAATTCATCCAATATGAGTTCAATAGATAAATTAATAACATCAAGAAGAAACCCTGAAGAATAATTTATGGACCTGCCAAAACTGTGGTTTAGGGGAATTAGACCAAGCCTAGGAAAAGATCAAAAATTGTCCATGTATGGAATTATTGGTAAAATAGAAGAAAAATAGAAGAAAAATGTTATTTTGCATACTAAAGACAAAGGGAAAATGGTTAAGTGTTGTAAAGGGGCTAAGTGATTCCCGCATTAAGGTTGATGCCCGCACTAAGGATGATGTCGGCATGGCATGGCATGGCATAGGTGATGATGTGGCATGAAGATGAAATCATTGTTGCATTATGACATCATTCTGGAGAAATACGGTAAATTAGTGAAAATCAGGAAATTGGCTAAGTATGGGAAAATTGGTCCAAGTAGCCTTAAGAGGATGCCCGCCACAAATGGTTTGTTGAAGAAAATGCCCGCAGCACATGGGGACATTGTAAGCCGTTGTTTTTTATACTCAACCATGGTCTCAGTTTGTCCAAAGAGACCCTAAAGAATAATTTATGGACCTACCACAAATGTGGTTTAGGGAAATTAGACCAAGTCTAGGAGAAGATCAAAAATTGTCAAAGTACGGAATTATTGTTAAAATCTGCCTAACTGGCCTTAGGGAAATTCCCGTCACACCTCATAGGATGATGATAAAAATATTCTGAGAGTGTGTATCTCTAGAGTGTTGTATGGTGCATCCAACCATATCATTGGCCTGACCAAAAATTCTTTCAGGAAGAAGATATCAATATGCCAAAAGTGCCTCTCAACCATATTTTCACTGCTCCAGAAAATTGCCCACTAAGGAGAGAGAAAGGAGCTCCAAAAGATGAAAGTGGTCTTGATAGATTCACCTTGTTGGCCTCTACCCATTGGGTATCTCACTTTCCAAGTTTGAAGAAAAAGAAAATCACCTTAGTGACCTAAGGTTTGAAGAGAACTGGTTAAGTGTTAGACAAAGAGTTTGAGAGACCATTTGGAAATGCCCATAAGGGGGTGTTCCTTTGATAATAAAATTCATCAGATGATATGGTCATGTTCATTGGTTAAATGGATATCTAGCCATTATCTTGGTTTTTCTTATTGTGATCAGATAAGGAAAATATCAACCTACCAAAATAGAAGAAAAATATTATTTTGCATACTAAAGATAGGAAAATTGTTGAGTGTTGTAAAGGGGCTAAGTGATGCCCGCATTAAGGTTGATGCCTACACTAAGGATGATGTCGACATGGCATGGCATGGTATAGATGATGATGTGGCATGAAGATGAAATCATTGTTGAATTATGACATCATTCTGGAGAAATGCGGCAAATTAGTGAAAATTGGGAAATTGGATAAGTATGGGAAAATTGGTCCAGGTAGCCTTAAGAGGATGCCCACCACAAATGTTTTGTTGAAGAAAATTCCCGCAGCACATGGGGATATTGTAGGTTGTTGTTTTTTCTACTCAACTATGGTCTCATTTTGTCCAAAGAGACCCTAAAGAAGAATTTATGGACCTACCACCATTGTGGTTTAGGGAAATTAGATCAACCCTAGGAGAAGATAAAAAATTGTCTATGTATGGAATTATTGGTAAACTCTTCCTAACTGGCCTTAGGGAAATTCCCACCGCAGCTCATAGGATGATGATAAAAATATTCTGAGAGTGTCGATCTCTAGATTTTTGTATGGTGTATTCAACCATATCATTAGCCTGACCAAAAATTATTTTAGGAAGAAGATATCGATCTGCCAAAAGAGCCTCTCAACCATATTTGCACTGCTCTAGAAAAATGCCCACCGAGGAGAGAGAAAGAAGCTACAGAAGATGAAAGTGGTCTTGATGGATTCACCTTGTTGACCTATACCCATTGGGAATCTCACTTTCCAATTTTGAAGGAAAAATGAAATCACCTTGGTGACCTAGGGTTTGAAGAGAACTGGTTAAGTGTTAGACAAAGAGTTTGAGAGACCATTTGGAAATGCCTACAAGGGGGTTTTCCTTTGATAATAAAATTCATTAGATTATATGGTCATGTACATTGTTGAAATGGATATCTAGCCATGCTATTGGTTTTTCTTATTGTGATCATATAAGGAATATATCAACCTGCCAAAATAGAAGAAAAAACTCATTTTACATACTAAAGACAAAGGAAAAAATTCTAAGTGTTGTAAAGGGGCTAAGTGATTCCCACACTAAGGATGATGTTGGCATGGCATGGAATGGCATATATGATGATGTGGCATGAAGACGAAAGCATTGTTGCATTTTACATCATTTGCGGGAAATACAACAAATTAGTGAAAATCGGGAAATTGGCTAAGTATGGGAAAATTGGTCCAAGTAGCCTTAAGAGGATGCCCACCACAAATTGTGTGTTGAAGAAAATACCCTCAGCACATGGGGATATTGTAGGCTATTGTTTTATATACTCAACCATGGGCTTAGTTTGTCCAAAGAGACCCTAACTAAGAATTAATGGACCTGCCAAAACTGTGGTTTAGGGAAATTAGACCAAGCCTAGGAGAAGATAAAAAATTGTCTAAGTATGGAATTATTGGTAAACTCTGCCTAAATGGCCTTAGGGAAATGCTCGCCATAGTTCATTGGATGATGATAAAAATATTTTGAGAGTGTGGATATCTATAGTGTTGTATGGTGCATTTAACCATATCATTAGCCTAACCAAAAAGTCTTTCATGAAGAAAATATCAATCTGCCAAAAGTGACTGTTAGCCATATTTGCACTGCTCTAGAAAAATGCTCGCCTCTTGATGGATTCTCCTTGTTGGCATATACCCATTGTGTATCTAAATACTACATGTATTTTTTTCCCTTGGCAAAAGATAACTCTGTAGCACATGAAAAACTTTAGCACAGCACAAGGCAACCTAAATGCATCACAAAAATAATTTACAAATAAATCCTTGGCCAACCCCACAATATCACTACTGAATCAATAAATGAATCATAAGAATGCAATGATTTTGATTAGGACAAGATATAAAACCTCGGAGCATACTCACCAGCAATTTATCATCAACAAAGTCAATGTACTGACTCATAAGCTTGGAATTCATCCCCACAAGATCACATGGCAGAGCATCACATACAAATTCTCTTTCAATCTCTATAAACCAACTATGAACCAAGATTACAAAGGATACATTCATGGTTATAATTTGTACTCTAGATGACAAGTTAGATAGGTTTCAGGAGCTTTATAGTGATTGATCGGGGGTTTTGATAACTTCATCTTCTGACAATTGTATGGGTCGGTAACATCTTATATCTAGATACTTTGGATTTTAATGTCAATAGCCTGAAGTTGCTTAAGGAACTCCATTAAGGTTTTCTACATGATGTAATTGGAAGTTCCAATGATCACTTTTGATCATATTTAACATTAATATAATTTATTTTCCACATTCTAGCAAGAATAACAAGATGACCAAAATTAAATATTTAAAGGAATAAGCTTGCATCAAGAAACAAATTCATATGCAATAAATAACAATAATAGTAAGCTGATTTCTTAACTCAATTGAGGCCAGGATAAGTTTATGTATTTTATGAAAAATATTTATTTCATATGATATAGGGACATTGATGGCATAACCCAATATACATGAATTTGTGAAAAAAACAATATACGTGAAATCAATTAAAAAAAACTCATTTGTGTGCATTCCTCAACGTTCATTCGTAAGCTTGCATTCCTCAGTGTGCATTCCTCATCATGCATTCCTAAGTTTTCATTCCTCAGTGTGCATACCAAATCAACCACTATCGCAATTTAAATTGGGTTGTCACGTACTATGGAAACAGATGAAACATGGGCGTCTTGCACCATGGCAACAAACACAGGGGCCTTCTCTACCACGACATCAGAAGAAGCATTGGGTTGCCACATTGAACGGTTCACGGCCAAAAAATTCCAAGAGAATGTGGATGAATGGATTGATACAGCATATGGCCAACTGGTATGTTAAATATCCTTTTAAGACCAGGAGTGGATGGGTTTATTTTTGGACATTTTAATTTCCAAAATGACGATATAGATTATGCCATCTATAGTTATGATCATGAGGCTATGGAATTGCATATTTTTGGGAAGAGGGTTCATCTAGACCCTGATTTCGTTGCCAAAGCAACCAAAATTCCATGAAGAGAGGGGGCAATGTTAAAATCATGGAAAACCCCCAAGCTAGAAAAGATTGAGATGGCCAGTAAAATTTGTGGGAAACGGGTTGTTTTTCCCAGGAATGGTCTAAAAATGGAATGTGTTCCTCAAGGAATATACAAAACCATGATTCATATTATCCTTAGGACCATTATGAATCACCACAAGCACCATGATATTTTGGTTGATTGCATGAAGCTGGCCATACACTGGGTTGAAGATGTGGTTGTAGATGTCCGTCATCTATTGGCTAGGAAATTGCACTCTGCATTACAAGATAGTAAAATTAAGAGGGTCAAGTTCAATTACCCGGGCACACTGTAAAAAAATATTGATTTATGTCAACCCAATGTTGTAGGGTCAAATTATATTAGAACATACATTAGGAATCCTAAAGAATAACAAAAAATGAGGAATTACCTCAACCATCTTTAAAGAACAATGTAGAAGGAGTTTTTACTGTCACTACATCTACAGTATATGGACAATATGGAATCTGTGGGAAATGACATGCCTTCACTTTCCCCTGAAAAAGATGTTGATGTCACAAATTTGGCTGGAATGCATGGAAATGAAAATGCATATCAATGGGAGGAATTTGTGAACAATGATATGGACCATTCACTGACTAGTGATGAAGACCTAATTCAGGCCAAATATTCTTCTGATGGTAGATTTGTTTTTTTCTTTATTTGATAAAAAGGTGCATTTCAAAGAACAATCTACCTTGTGGGAGGATTCCTTCACAGCTAGCTAGCGACGAATTGTGTAGAACTAAGGATGTCCAAATTCTTGATTACGGTACATCGTGTTATAGGTTTAGAGAAAAGAATTATGGAAACTGAAAAAAATAATTGGCCAGAAGGATAAACTTATTAAGGATCAATGTTCTAAATTTAGCGTAGTTCTAAAAGGATCGATTTCTAACCTTGACAGACTGAAAAACATGTTTCAATATGAAAAGAAAAAATATGAGGAAACTATAGGGAGACTTGAAAATGAGCTAAAAAATAGGCCTGAAGTTTTGAACATGCCAGCATTGAAGACTGTATTTGGTAAGGAAGCAGAACTTGAGCAAGAATTGAAGCAGAAAGAATCATTTATTGCAGGTTTGAAGGTTGAATTTGAAAACAAAATGGGAGAAAGGATCATTAAAAAACAAAATGAGACTGCAGAATATGAAACAAGATTGGAAAAATTGAATAAAACAATTTAAAAAAATGTGTTGCTAAAAACTAAGATAATTGAAAGGATTTCGGCAAGTCTCGAGGCTAAAAGACATGGAAGAGGAAAAGAATCAACTGTCAAGGGTAAACATGTCTGCACACCAAAAGAATCAATAGTCAAGCGTAAACAGGTTTACGCACCAAAAGAATGAACAGTCAAGGGTAAAAAGGTCAGCACACCAAAAGAATCCAAAGTCAAGGGTAAAAAGGTCAGCACACCAAAAAAAATTGGCATTACAAAACTTGGTGATGTAACTATGAAGAGATTACTCATGTTTCATAATTCCTTGCAACAACCAGAGAAGACCTTGAATGAAGCTGCTTCAACAATCCATGTTGTAGAGTTTACATTTGGCTCATCAGATCCAACATTGAAGAAGAAGATAGAGGAGAAGGAGTCTGAAATTGGAGACCTTCACCAAAAACTATTGGAGAATGGAAAAGCACTACATTTGGGATGTGATAGTGATATATAAGATTTGAAATCCCAAATTAAAGCTTTGCATGAGAAACCTGTGGCAGAAGCAATTTTGTATACTCCATCTGATACAGATTTGAGGGCATAAGAGCTCGAGAAGGAGGGACAACAGGTCAACAAAAAATTAAGTGCATTTCAATCTGAGCTGAAGTGGATGAAGGATGATCTTAAAAGAAAGGAAGATGAGCACTCAAAGCAGAAAAATAAAAATGTAGAGATGTTTAAGAAATCCCTAGAAGAAAATGATAGATTGCATACAAAAGTGATAAATCTTGCAAACAAAGTGAAAGAGCAAGAAAAAAAATTACAACATATGGCTGATGAAGCTTTTGTAGAAATGGAGGGTTTTGGAAAAGGCAAGAGAATATATAGAGAATTGTCTTATTCTAAAAAGGAGGAATTGCAAAAACTTCCCAAGCAGTCTAGAGTTCTAGAATAATATGGTGTACATTTGATGTCTATGTACATACTAATATTGTTGTAATATAAATTGTAATTATTTCTCGGCAATGAATATATTTTGATATAGTTAATGTGTTTCTAATGTGTAATAAAAGTGTAATGTGTAATCCATATGTGCATTTTTCCTATATCTATGAGAGTTTAATGTGCAACCCATACTGAGAAGTGTGTATAAAACTACAAATGATGAAATATATTCTTCATAATATATTTTACAAATGAATTGACATATTAAATATTCTTGAAATATATTCTACAATTGAATTGACAGATCATCATCTCCAGTGCAATACATAAAAAATTCCATTCAAATTGAGATTAAAACTAGCCCTTGAAATTTGATCACTAGAGGTTATGAAAAATTAACACTTGGTCTTCCTAACTTAAAAAAAAAATTCTAAAGGAGAAAGTATGAGGTAAAAAAATGGAAATATAAAAATGCTAAAAGGGGAGGAATAATAATAAAAAAGACTCCTATTTTATTCCTTGAATTTGACACAGAAATCAAGCATGTGCGTGCATTTTACTGAAGCGAGGAATTTTTGGATAGATTCACTCAAATGCACTCCCATCCTACATTACAAAGCCAAATTCACTGATTCAAACCATAAAGTGTCTGTTCAGGCATAAAAAAACCTAAATAAAATTTCAAAATTTTAAATTTTAGACATAAAAACTTATGCTCTACAAGGAAACTCAAAATTTACGTGATTTCCACATTGTAAAAAATAGGGTTGAGTCCCTCGAGGAAATGCACACATTGGCCAGCATTTCATGTTATATTGAATAAATTGAACTATAACATAGACATACCAACCTTTTCTACAAACTCTTGTACTGATTTCTCTAAATTGTATGATCTACAGTAAAATCCAAGTCATCCAAAACAACAATTGATAGTATTTTCCAATTTTTCATGTCTAGAACTAAAAGTGCACACCAATTCCAATCGAAGTACACTCTAGGTATGAAATTTAGAAGTTTGCATAGAAAAACCTAATTAGACTAGTATAGTTTTAACTTCAGACATAAACACTTCTATTGTGAAATAAGAATGCATCCAGCATTCAAAATGAGAAAAGAACAACTGTAAATGTTGGTTTCTTGTTCACGGTCATCATAGTTTCTCTAGTAAATCGTGTATTTATAGAATTTTTGCATGACAAGGACAACTTAGAAAAGAGGTTGAATTGGATGGTTGTTTGGAAACCAATCTCATGGCTCTGCAAGTTTGTATCATCTGTATATTTTTTATTATAATATAAATCATCATCCTTCCTTACATAAATAAATAAATGAGAACATAACAGATATAATACATTCGCAAGAAAAAAACATAGATAATGCAAAAATATAACCAAATCGATACTCAAGAAAGTTTTAAAAAGGGCCCAAGAGCATTTTTTCTTATATTAAGCTTTCATTATAGAGCAGAGGGCTAGTTTTTAGTTGAATCAGTAACATCAAACAACTCCTTCAATAATAACTCTCCCTACTACCTATTATATTCTATTTATAGACCTCAAGGGTCAGATTGACCATGTTACAAGTGGATTTCATTAGAGCAAAACTAAAATGTTGATTCACCCTCGATCCAACCCGCCCTATGTTGTACTTTCCTAGCTTCAAATGAAGATACCAACTAGTGTGGAACAAGGCTAACACGACAGTGCAAAACAGGGGGGGAAACAGGGCTGAAGTGGACATGTTTCAATAGCAGAGGAAGAAAGGGAGTGGAAGAGGAAGTTGCATTCCAGTTATCTGGATGGGAGATGTGAGCAGAGAAGAATTATAACAGTGATACACATTGCGTGAGAGGTATCACAAAAAGAAAAGGGAAAATCCAATGAAATAATAAAATGATAAGGAAAAGAGAAATGTTGAGACAAAAATGGATCAGCAGAAAACAACGTGCAATACCCATCTGGTATGGAGAAATTAAAAGCTAGAATTGAAGAAATCAATCCTGCTATGCCACCAAGAGGGAATGCTTGGGTTGTTAAAGAGGGACATGGTGTTGACTCGGTGCAAGAAAGAATTCATTGAGTGATAGGAAAGGAATGCCAAACGAACATAAAAATGATAAGATGGAATGAAACTGCCAATGAAATACGTCTAACCCGGATGAGACTATCTTAAAATATTTCCAATTATACCCATTTCACTCATACTATCAGTGAACTCAAATTTGTGCACATCTACGACCATACTAGACAAAAACTAAAGAACATAGAGAATGGAGTCAATACATATCCTATTGATAACAGTGGCCCCTATTTATCAATCTTCCATAAGAAGCAGCATGATTGGTAATTGACTGCAGCTGCTAGGAAGGAATCCATGGGGTCAAGCCAAATCTGGATATGTGTGCTATGTTGGCCCTTCGAATAATTGAAGGGTGGGAAAAAATGGTCGATCACAAGGAAATGTTGAGTTCATGTATGGGTGATGCAATCATTCTCAATGTCGTTAGAATTCGACTCGATCCAGGTTTATCGAATCATAGAATTTGATGGTCTGTAGAACATTTTTCCTTGTTAAGTGACGTATTTGACACTTAGTTGAAAATTCAGAATATGATAGGTATGGAAAAGCGAAAACCACCATTTAAAAGTTTATAAGATTAAATGACGTATTTGACACTCAATTAGTTGAGCATGTGTTTGACAGGTTGAGGTATGGGAAAACGAAAAAATAGCCATTTAGAATTTTAGAAAATTAGATGCCTAGCAAAACTGTAAACTGTAAATTGTAAATAAGGGTTGCATCCCTCGAGCAAATGCAGACATTGTCCTAGAAAAAAAAATCAATATTAGGGCTAGAACACATTGTCCAGCATGCATTACAGAGCCAAATTCACTAATTCAAGCCATAGAGTGTCTGTTCAGGCATAAAAAAATCTAAATAAGCTTTCAAAGTTCAAATTTTAGACATAAAAAATGATGGTCTGCAAGGAAACTCCAAATTTATGTGTTTTCCACATGGTAAAAATCACGGTTGAGTGCCTCGATGAAATGCACACATTGGCCTGCATGTCATGTTATATTGAATAAATTGCACTATAACATAGGCATACCAACCTTTTCTACAAACTCTTGTACTCACTTCTGTAAATGATATGATCTACAGTAAAATCCAAGTCATCCAAACTAACAATTGATATCAATCTACCAAAAGTTCCTCTTAACCATATTTGCACTACTCCAGAAAAATGCATGCCAAGGAGAGAGAAAGAAGCTTTAGAAGATGAAATTGGTCTTGATGGATTCACCGTGTTGGCCTCTACCCATTGGGTATCTCACTTTCCAAGTTTGAAGGAAAAATGAAATCACCTTAGTGACCTAGGGTTTGAAGAGAACTGGTTAAGTGTTAGACAAATAGTTTGAGAGAACATTTGGAAATTCCCACAAGGGGATGTTCCTTTGATGATAAAATTCATCAGATGATATGGTCATGTTCATTGTTGAAATGACTATCTAACCATTCTCTTGGTTTTTCTTATGGTGATCAGAAAAGGAAAATATCAACCTGCCAAAATAGAAGAAAACTGTTATTTTGCATACTAAAGACAAAGGAAAAATGGCTAAGAGTTGTAAAGGGGCTAAGTAATGTCCGCATTAAGGTTGATGCCCCTGCACTAAGGATGATTCTCATGTGGTATGGCATGGAATAGATAATGATGTGGCATGAATTTGAAATCATTGTTGCATTATGACATCATTCTGGAAAAATACGAAAAATTAGTGAAAATCAAGAAATTGGTTAAGTATGGGAAAATTGGTCCAAGTAACCTTAAGAGGATGCCCACCACAAATTGTGTGTTAAAGAAAATGCCCGCAGCACATGGGGATATTGTAGGCTATTGTTTTGTCTACTCAACCATGGTCTCAGTTTGTCCCAAGAGACCCTGAAGAAGAATTTATGGACGTGCCAAAACTGTGGTTTAGGGAAATTAGACCAAGCCTAGGAGAAGATCAAAAATTGTCCAAGTATGAAATTATTGGTAATATATACCTAAGTGGCCTTAGGGAAATTCCTTCCACAACTCATAGGATGATGATAAAATATTCTGAGAGTGTGGATCTCTAGAGTGTTGTATGGTGCATCCAACCATTTTATTAGCCTGACCAAAAATTCTTTCAGTAAGAAGATATCAATCTACCAAAAGTTCCTCTCAGCCATATTTTCACTGCTCCAGAAAAATGCCCGCCGAGGAGAGAGAAAGAAGCTCCATAAGATGAAAATGGTCTTGATGGATTTTCCTTGTTGACCTCTACCCATTGGGTATCTCACTTTCCAAATTTGAAGGAAAATTGAGATCACCTTGGTGACCTAGGGTTTGAAGAGAACTGGTTAAGTGTTAGATAGAGAGTTTGAGAGACCATTTGGAAATGACCGCAAGGGGGTGTTCCTTTGATGATAAAATTCAGATGATAATTCATTGTCTAAATGGCTATCTATCCATGCTCTTGGTTTTTCTTATGGTGATCATATAAGGAAAATATCAACCTGCCAAAATAAAAAAAAATGTTGTTTTGCATACTAAAGACAAAGAAAAAATGGCAAGTGTTGTAAAGGGGCTAAGTGATGCTCGCATTAAGGTTGATGCCTGAGGATGATGTATGTATGGCATGGCATGGCATAGATGATGATGTGGCATGAATTTGAAATAATTTTTGCATTATGACATCATTCTGGAGAAATACGAAAAATTAGTGAAAATCAAGAAATTGGATAAGTATGGGAAAATTGGTCCAAGTATCCTTAAGAGGATTCCCACCAAAAATTTTGTGTTGAAGAAAATGCCCACACCACATAGGAATGTTGTAGGTTGTTTTTTGTTCTACTCAACCATGGTCTCATTTTTTCCAAAGAGACCCCAAAGAAGAAATTATGGACCTGCCAAAAATGTGGTTTAGGGAAAATTAGACCAAGCCTAGGAGAAGATAAAAAAAATTCCAAGTATGGAATTATTGGTAAAATATGCATAACTAGCCTTAGGGAAATTCCCACCACAACTCATAGGATGATGATAAAAATATTATGAGAGTGTGAATCTCTAGAGTGTTGTATGGTGCATCCAACCATATCTAGAAGGCTATAATAAGAGGTTTTTCGGACTGTTTGAAGACGGTATAGAATCATATTCACAATAACCCAGATGCTAGGAAATGTATATTGTCATTTCAAATTTACAAATTTCAAATATAATGAAAATTTTATTCAAAAAGAAAAACCAATTATAACAGAACAATAATACACCAGACATAATTGAATGCAACAAATACATAATTCATATGTATTAAATAATAGAATATACCAAATAGATTACACCTAACAGTATAAAATTTTATTAATGAAATGTAAAATGTATACAAACACAAATGGAGTACACCTGTCCTCATCTGTAATCCATAAAATTTCAAAATCTATCCAAGATTCCTCCTATGGACCCCGAGGTAGCAGTAGAGGACTCATATTGGTGAAACCTGTATTTAATTTTCCCATAGTCATCAACTAACTTCTATTGATCAGTAGTTGGAAGATCTAGACTGATCATCTCCTTCGCCATTATGTTGAGCTCCACCTTTTCAGCAAAAGAGAACTCTGGAAATTTTATACATATGGATTTGAAGTCAAACAACATCTTGAAATCTACAGTTAATTTATCAATCATTGTTTTTCCATACAAGGATTGATGTTGCATGTCATCAAACTGTCTGTGACTTAATCTGGCCCCCCCTTTATACTGTGGGGCTCTGGAAATGAGCTTTACCTGCCTGCTTTCATCAATCCATGATGGTAAGACAAATGGATATGTTGTGATAAATACTACATCACTAGTAGGATCGAAGTACTTTAGGAAGGGTTTCTAGTCCAGTTGGTCCTGTAGGAAAAGCACCCGGTGTTTATTACCGTTTGGAATTAGACCAAAATAGAATAAACTATATATATACCGGTACTCTAATTTCAGATTGGGGAAGAAGAACGAAATTAGAGATTGATGGGGGAGAAAGGATATGGGCTTGTGTAAGCAGAAAACTGCAACTGATTAACCTGTCATTATATTCTTTCCGAGACCACATTCATCCTTTCTCTTCCCAAAAGAAAGGGAGTCCTCTTCTAAATAAAGGATTAAATAGTTCAATGAATTCCTTGATTTGATGATGCATGACATCAATTTTCATTTGAACTGTTGCCAAATGATGATATCTATTTACCACTTTCCTTGCCCATGTGATAACCAAAACCCTATCTTGAATATTTGCTTTCTATTTCCTCTTTTTTCAAGTTGTTCAAAAACTTGATTGCATTATTAGTTGTGTCAATAGGATTCCTATTTAACACTTGCTTTACCATCAAGAAATTTTTTCTAGCAACTCGTGTAACAATATCCTTATCAAGAATAAAATCTAAATAAGGCCTAAGCTTGGTTGCTTCTGCTATCAGTACATCCCAGATGAGATGTTTTGCTCCCTGTAAGGCTGACTATCTTGTAACCTATTTTGTCAATTTGTTGTTCTTATCCACCAGTTCCTTACATTTGTCTTTGAATTTCTTCCTTTCTAGTTCTCTCTTTCCAGCTATGTTTTCCAAATTTGTATTCTGGTTCTTAAAACCAGTGATTTCCAACTCTTTAAGACTTACCTATGGCATAACCTCGATTATTCCTTGTTCACTAGATCCAGCCACATGAGGAATGATCCTCAATTCTACCTCCTTTTCTTTCTCCTGCAACTTTCTTTCCATTTCTTCTAACTTTTCCTTCATGGCTTTCTCACTTTCTACTACCAAGGCCATGTCTTTTTTCTATTGATTTTCTTTATCATCAAACTTCAATAATTCTGCTTGATAATCAGTGAGCTGATTATTTAGGTTCTCCTTTTATTTTTCTCTCTCAACTAGTTCAGGACCCTGTTGAGAATCTTCTTTTTCAACAACTGAATGTCTTTTTCTTTCTCATCCATCAACCTTTGGATATTATCTCCCTTATAATATTGGCCTCCAGCAGCTCAGTTTGCATCTTCTTTATATGTATTTTGTGGGCCTTATTTTCCACCTTTTCTTGCCTCAATGGGTTCTCAATTTTACCTTTGAGGGTCTGTAACTTGGATAATGCCAGAGTGATCTTCAGCAAGTGAGTAAACAAGATATCTCCTATTTGCTTGTGCAGATGAATCATGTCAGGTATGGGGATATCATCTAGGTTCATTTTTACTGTAGCAACTCTATTCTTGCTTGCCAATGGAAAGTTTAGAGTGTTTTGGATACAATCCCTAACTGAAACCAAAGACAGATCTTGATTAGAAATATTTCTTACTTCATAATATAATTTCAGAGTCTCTTGTGAAGTTATGTCTTTGATTCCTTTGTATTTATCCACTAACTCTTCTTTATTCTTTGACTCGGAGGAGGAATCGACATGAGTACTATCTGTAAATGTATACTCTTTTACCTAAAATGGAGGGCCTGATATCATCATTTTAATTTTACCTTTGCCTACAGCTGTATCTAGGACAAGTTTTCCTTCAGTTTCAACCTTTTGCCTTTTGGGAGTTTCAGCATTGTCCTCCTCATCGATATCCATTGCCTCGGGAAAATCACTTTTATTCTTTCCTTCTGATTGACTGGCCAATGGAGTAATGCTCTTGGATGCAAAAACCAAAATGGATATATCAGGAAATAAAGATTCAACCTATCCTATACGAGATCATGGATATTCATCTAAGTCAACAATCTTTGGGGCCTCCATTGGGTAATTATACCAATTTGCAGCTTCTATCAATCCCACAACCTCTTCATGTTTATAAGGATTTCTCTTTTGATCCTTTCTCCTATTTGAGATAACCTGGTGAGGGTCATAGTTGATTGCGGGTTATGTCTCAAATCCTAACTCTCTAAGTAAACCTTCCACCATTCGAAAATCACCCTTATTCTTGATGGTGAATGGACCTACAGCCCAAGGGTATTTGATGTCAGTGGACTTCTTATATTTCAGGAAGTGTTCAATCTCTACGAATAGCTTTTGTCTCGAACTCCATTGAGAAAATTTTTGGAGTCATGAAGGTTGGTAACATGTAAGGTGATTGAGTGAAACCATATAGTCTAATCACTGTTCCATATTCATACAGGAACCAATCTCATGTTCTCTTTTCTGTAGAATCTTGCAATAGATCACACATCTCTGGAAGCACCTGGGGAATCCACTTTTGGAAAATGGAAGCATAAATTTCTATCATGAGGAAGTTCATGAACTTGGTATAGTTCCTGTACATTTCATCTGTTAATACCATTTCTAGTAGCTGTAGATTATCCTTGTTGAAAGAAAGGAACATCTTCAATAGATATGATTGGAACCTAAAAATTTTGGTCTTGTGGAAGTTCATTAGTTGAGATTGAATATTCTCAGCTAAGGACTCATCAAATTTAATGCATGGCACTTGTAATGACTGAATGGGTTCATCTGACTTAACAAGATAAGTGCTTAAAATGAAGAGAAGACTAATAAGGGTTTCAGGGATGTATTTATGTATCTCTAGACCCAAAAATTGACATAACATGGTTACTACACACTTGGTTTCTTCGTTAAACAAGGTTGCATCGAATGGGAATGATGGGTTGGACGACTCATCTTATGGCTTGAAACATCTCTTAAAATGTCTTGCTTTATCTCAATGGTGGACTCCTTAAAACATCAGAGTATAGACTCTTCACTGCAATATTTAGCCTTTAAGGTAAACTCTTCAGGGACATACAGGGTTTTCCTATTGACTGAGGAACTAACAGGACACAGAATGGTGGAGTGGTCGAGGTTCATTATGACTCTTTCTGACAGAGAATAGTTGTTTACACACCAATCCAAAAAATTTAGGAACCAGGGGTTTGTTCAATTGAAAAAAGGTGAAAAAGAATTGATATATGTTATGAAGGTCCATTCCCTAGTCCCTTATCAAATTCAATTTCTGTTTCATAGCTCCAATGGGTCCATTTAAAAGGACAAGGTCAAAAACATCAGCATTCCTATCATCCAATAGTTCTTCTACTTTCTAATACTCTAAGCCCTGAGTTTCTATATTTTCCATTTAATCCCTTTATACAAATTTCAGGGGGGACAAAAATGAACTACCTAGTGTTTGACAAGTGGATGATGGACGTCGTACGAATTGTCTCCTTATTTAATATATGTCATCTTCTTCTACCGATGCAAGGGAATAAAATAATGTACAGTATTTTATGATTTTCCATATTCTTAACTCTCTTGCATCTTTGGTGACCGAAAATTTTCTCAAGATTCCATTTCTACCTGATTTGTTTTGCACCATTGATCTTCTGTGCTATTTAGATTTCGTTATTCCCCCTCAATTTTGTCGTTTCCCTTAACTTCTATGCAACTTGCATTCTGAAATTATATCTTAACCATCGATGTCATCATGGATCCTTTTTAACTGTTGATTTCTTGTTTCCTTACTGATTCCATGATTTGAAATGCACCTTCAGAGTGGGAATCTTCTATTTGCAAAGAGGTTCTAGGCCATAGATCCTTATGCGATCAGATCTGGATCATTCATCTAGTTATCCATTGATCCGCCTTTTGCAAGCTCTGTATTCTTTCTCACCCTCACATCTTTGCATCGCGAAAAAAATTTCATCCATAGATATGAGTCTACGGTGAATATGGACCATTCACTGGTTTGGCTCCTACAGGATTTTGCGATACGCATCTTTGCTATCCCGCATGCATGTTCCCATCGTGAAATCCTTCACAATATGAGATCTCTGCCTCTTAATAATCCTCGTTATTCAATGTGGAGGTCCCTACAGAATTCCGTGACACCGAGGAAAACTATCCATCATGCGATTTTTGGGGGGGGTCTTTCCAAACCCCCCCCCCCCAAAAAAAAAAA
>LPNX010662518.1:1026383-1041605 GCA_001517045.1 Pseudotsuga menziesii
GCAAAACTGCCGCAAGACACCTTTAGGGGGGGGTCTTTCCAACCCCCCACCCCCCAAGTCCTGAGAATTATAGTTTTTTTTTTGGGGGGGGGTTATAAGGACCGCCACCAAATACCTTAAAAAAAATTTGGGAGGGGGAGGGGGTTAGCAAAACTGCTGCAAGCAACCTTTAGGGGTATTTCTAAACCACCACCCCCCCAAAAAAAAAGTCCTGAGAATTAGACTTTTGAGGGGGTTTTTTAAGGACTGTCCCCAAATACCCTCAAAACCTTTGGGGCCGGGGGGGTTAGAAAAATCACCACAAGCCACCTTTAGGGGCGGTCTTTCTAACCCCCTCCCCCCCCAAAAAAAAAGTCCCAAGAATTAGACTTTTGTGGGGGAATTTTTCAAACCGCCCCAAAAAGTATTGAGAATTGAACTTTTGGGGGGGATGTTAAGAAACCGCCCCCAAAAATATTGAAAATTGGACTTTTTGGGGGGGTTTTAAAACACCGCCCCCAAAAGTCCAATTTTTGGGAATTTTAAGGGGGGGTTTTAAGAACCTGTTATCACTCCAGGAAACTCCTCTAGGTTGTAGCTCGAGGATGCCTGGTAACTTAAATCTTTTTAGGGTTTTCTAATATGGATCAAGTCAGGTGACCTATATGACCTTCCACTCTCAAGACATGCATGAAACTCAATCAGGTACAAGGCTTTTACTTACCATTGTTCAGAGGTTGACAATAAGGTGCAGGGATGGAGAACTCATCATGCTGGCAGATTTACACACAAAATAGATGCATATAAATGGCTAAATCATGATAAGGATGGTGCTTATAATTCAAATCACATCAACATGCCAATAGGGTGACAGCTATCAGTCATTAATTAACTTGAATTTAACCTGAATACACATTCAAGTATAAGCACAGAAAAGACAGAAATGGAAGCTGAACAAATGATAACAAAAGAGCTTATATTAAATCATGAGCAAAATGAGAAGCTGACAATAGTATGGTCTACAAGTCCCTGAAGTCGAACCTTTTTCATAAAAATAAGTCTTAGGCTTTATAGCCTTTACAAAATATACATATCCGAAAAAATTTGGATCTGTTTTTACAAAAATAAACAAAATAATAGTTTTTTTGCAAATTAGGTTAAAAAACCCTAATTAACTACTTGTCTAACTTAACTAAAGAATTAGTTCACTGTATGAACCTTGAGATAAATGAGGTAACTGCTGACAACTACTACTGTCCCTCTTCTGGTTAAGCCATTTTTTTCTCCTGACAGCTAGGTGTTGGTGGCCTTTTACGCTATTATGTCCTAGTAAAACCAAAATAGGCCTTTTTTCGATGCTTTCCTCTATGCCCTTCATCTTCAAACTATGTCCCTGAGCCACATATATTCACCCAAAACTGGTCCTGTATGCCAAAATTTGATTTTAAGCCTCTGTCTGCTTTCTGTGGTTAAGAGGCCTGACCATCGGAACCATTAGCTGCCGAAAGCAGCGGTTTCGGTGGCTAATGAACTGCCCCAGTGTCCGCCTAAGCCACCGAAAGCCCTGTTTTCAAAATTTATTAGGGTTTTCCCAAAAATGTTCTTTTATGGTTGTCTACTCAACTTTCTTCTTCAACATGCTCTGTGCTAGGAGGATTAATAGAAACCTGACTAGTTTCTGGAGGCTGAAGGCTAACTGCAGCTTCAGCTAGGGTTTCCAAGGTGGGTGGCTGCTAGGGTTTTCCTTAGCTTCCTTTAGTTGTACTCTTTGGAGCCTAATCATCCTGTACAGTCTAGTATTGTCCTTTAGGTACCTTGTATTCAGCCTCTTTAAGAAAATATATATTTCTCTCTGCTCCAGGTAAGACTTATGTAGCAGCTTGTTTCTGCTGGTCAATGCAACATTATTCTTCTTTATTTCTCTTTCCAAAATATCCATCTCATAAATTTGCCTTAGTAATTGATTCATATTTTGAGTTTTAGGCTTACTGGAGGAATCCCTCTCTGTTGGTTCTTCTTGCTCCTTTGGTGTGGGGGCGGGTAGTGCTTCAGCCACTGGTACAATTTGCAGAGCTAGGTCTGCACCTTCTTCTTGCTCCTCTTCAGAATTTGAGTAGGGTAGATTTAGAATATTCTCCTTGTGTGTTTCAACCTCATGGCCCTTCTCACTGAAGTCCAAGTTCCTTTTTACCTTCTTGGCCTTGGAAGAAGAGGGAAGCTATTCTGTTGCTGGGGATATGGCCCTCCTCCTTCTTCTCCCACTCCTTGGTGTGTTGGACTTCTTGGCAGGAGATTTCCCTTTCTCTTTTGGATGAAGACCTGTCTCAAATCCATTCCAAATCAGAAAATAGGGCCATGCCATATTCCTTCTTTTTATAAACTCTTGGATCAACAGCTGGATAAGGCCATGGTGAGATATTCTACCAGAAATCTTGGTTGGTTGGGCTTTCACTTGGTGTGCCATATTTCCCAAACTTCTATGTAAGTAAAAGGGAAAATTGAGTGGGCTTTTACCTGTGAAGTGGTTCATTATCTTGAAATGATAGATCATGGCTCTGTTATATATTCCTTCACAGGTTAGGTAAACCAAAATGGCCTTCAGCAGTTGTTGCCATCTCTCCTCCAACCAGGATGATGGCACACTCTTCTTCCACACCATTTCTCTATGTTCAAGCTTTAGGTAAGACCCGAATTCTACATCTTTTGGTATGGTGGTCTTGAACCATTTTTCTCCTGTGCAAGGGAGTTCAGTTACTTCAGAGACTAGGGTTTCATCTATGTGAAATTCCTCCTTGCCTATAACTGCTTTTGAACCATCAAATGATAGGGAAAATGCCTCAGCTACCTGCTGATGGGAGCCTTGTATCTTTTCACAAAACTTGTAGCAGCCAACCTCTTGGAAAATTTTACAGACCTCTGGATGTGCTTCTAAATAGGGGATATCTCCTAGCTCTTGCCTGAGAGCAGGTCCTGAATTCTTCATCTTGATGAGTGCCCCTCCTGGGTACCTGCAAAATTGTTCTCAGTTATGTATACAGTGTGTTAGCAGGATGCTCCTTCAAAGATGGTTTTTCCTGGTGGAGGGGAACGACAAGATCGCGAGTGAAATGTGATAGAGTCCTTTGGCACTAATTATGAGGGTTTGTTCTATCATGATGAATGCTGAGATCATAAGGTGATGGCAGCAGTTGATCCTCTTGATCTCCTTTCCCAAGTAATCATATCACACATCGTCCTGGATACTCGTGGGTTTTTTGTTTTTCTTTTGGACAGGTGGAAGAAAACTGAGGGTTTCCAATCCTATCATTCCTTTTCCAGTTTTATAACGACCTCTTTAACTTATTTGCACATGCGGTTATGCAGGCTCAAGTCTTTTCGGTGGTTTGTCACACCCTCCATTGATTGTTCATCCTATTGATGGGGTGTGATTTGATTGTTTTATAACCGTTTCCCTATTTTGTCTTTTCGGTGGTTAAAAATCTTCCTGAATTTGTCTGCAAACCTCCGAAAATATAGCTTTCGGTGGCTAAATAAATGATATTCCTTTCACCTAAACCACCAAAGCTGTTATCCCAACTCCACGGTGAAATCCTACTTTCGGCAGATAGTGGCCTCACCGAAAACCTGTCCTTCCGGTGGCTAATGAAAAGTTTGAGCCTTTGCCTAAGCCACCAAAAGCACTTTTTTTTCGACGCATGTCTTCCTGCTTTCGGCGGTTAAAATTTGCGTTGAATTGTTTGATAAGGTACCGAAAGCATCACCTTTCGGTGGCTAATGAGTTTTTCCAAGTATCTCCTAAGCCACCAAAACCACCTTAACTAATATCGCTTGTTGCTTGCTTTCGGAGGTTAACACGCTTCTTGGTTTTCTCCCTGAGCTGCCGAAAGCAACACTTTTCGGTGGCTAATGAGTCATTTGAAATCTCGCCTAAGCCACCGAAAGTGTTTATTTAATTCTACTTGCTCGGGCCACTTTCGGTGGTTTTTATCCCTCGTTCAATCGTTAGCTGCTGAAACATAGCTTTTCGGTGGCTAATGAGCTATTACAAGCCTTGCCTAAGCCACTGAAAGCTAAAACTTCCAAATTTTTCAACCACATCAAAAACAGAGACCTTCAATTTGTTAGGCATCCTCAGATTTTTCATTACATAAATAAAATTCTTCATACTGTCAAAATAAATTTATTTTGGGAGATAACAGAACCAACCCCAAAGACCTAAAAAAAATTTGGGGGTGGTAGGGGTAACAAACTGCCGCAACCCAAAACCACCCCCAAAAGGGTATTTTGTTGTATTGCACGTGAGCTTATACTTCTCCTTCATCCAAGAAATAATACTTTTGTCATGCTCCTTTCCAGCAAATAATGGTATTGGATCTACCCCTGCATTGGGTAATCCTGTAATAGAATCTATGAGGTCGACATCGACATAAATTCTTGTATTTAACCATAGACACCCTCCATGAAACCAAACTAGTAACAACTTTATGCATGTGTTAATTTCAGCAGTTTGACAAAAATGGGGCATATACAACAACGATAGAATGCTCGACTTCTCTAACCCACGGGACTAGTCCATAGGTACCAATTGAATAGGCCCACCTTCCACCAGCTAAACTACCATAATATGTTTTGACATGTGAAGTTTAGGGAACTTCCTCATGTCATGATCATAATATGTCAATTTCTTCAAGTTATCCATAATGTCTGTCGCCACATGAACTCCCTTAGGAATGGATGGCTTTACAAACATATATTCTTCTAAATGGATATATGTGAAACATCATCCTTCCTGGGTGGAATATATCCTAGCATTATGGTCATGGAACCAGACCCAGAAGATTCAACATCATGGGTGGATTTAAATCTTTGCTCTAGAAGAACTATCCAACCAACCATGTGTTTCTTTCTTGGTGGATTCACAAGGATCACATATGAGATTCCTACAGCAGAACCTCAAACAGTGTTAAATCTTGATACAAGGATCTCCATGGAAAAAACTTAGACACGGAATAGTTGGTTACATATGATAATCTTGCTCAATACACTTCACGGTTTATCACAATGAAAAAAATCACTCTTTTTTAAAGGTGTAGTAGATATATGCACGCGAAAAATTGATTCAGTCACATGGGTGGTTATTCTGAATTGATTTGCAAGAAATTAGGAAAGACAATGATTAATACCCTCACATACAAAAATATTTTCGGACATTTATGACAAGGCATCATTGAAGCCACTACTCCATTTTAAATAAAGGCAATTATTACCACGCATTAAATGCATATTTGACGGAAAAGCATGCTCTGAAATCCCCCTATGACACAAAAATAACTGTGACAGATAATCAATTTGGAATGTGACACCCAAACCATAATACTCCAAAGAACAACTTATATACATTTCTTTTCATCAAATCAGTAGAAAGAAGTATGAATATCCCGATAGGGTTTTATCCGACTTCTGTTTACTAAATTGTTGAGGGTTGTACCATCTTACTTCTGCAATTTAAGTGCGCCCCATATGTAACATATTCAACAACATATGGTCCTAACCAATGTGTTTGAAGCTTACTAGGGTGTTTTAAAAAATTACTTTCATGCAGAAGAGAAAAATTTCCAAGATGGAATTGCTTGAACTTAATATCTCGATCATGCCATGTCTTATGTTGCTCTTTTTCAAATTGTTAGTGGTAACCTACAATGAAGTGATATTCCTCCAACTGTAGCAATTGAGACAATTTTTCTTCAATTGCACCCACATCTGTCATCTCAGTAATTGCAACTATTCTTAAACTAGGTACAATATATTCCATATGCATGACAACCTCCTATCCATAAACCAGTCGAAAGGGAGCCTGTCCCATAAGATTCTAACATGTCATGTGATAATCTCATAATACTATAGGTTTTTTGTGATCCCATACATCCCAACTCATATTGTGAATCTTGGTAAGCGTCTGTCCAAAAACTTACTAATATATTCAACTATTCCATTTTCCTGTAGTTGATATGGCGTTGTCTACCTATATTGGATCTATAACTCTTCAGACATTTCCTAAATCACTTTATTAACAAAGTGCATACCCTAGTCACTTTCTAAGATATTTGTGAAACCAAACCTGTCTACCACATGATCAAACAAAAATCAGCTAGAAGTCACTGCAGTACAATCTATGATTGGCCTGCTTCATCCCATCTTGTTAAATAATCTATCACGGTAATTATATACTTAGCACATATCCTTTTCCTGGTGGATTAATGGGACCCACAAAATAAACATCCCACTTATCAAATTCCTGCAACATTAGGTGTACAACCAAGGTCATTTCATCCTGTCGATATGGTTTCGCTGATCGTTGGAAAATGTCACAACTACAACATAATTCAAGCTCATAATAATGGAGTGTAGGACACCATTATCCCATCTGTAAAATTTTGTGCACCATTTATTTTCCTGCATAGTTACCATACCACTCCATCATGAGATTCAACTACCACAATTTGTTTCTCATGTTCCAAAACGTAGCGACATAGTATCTCATCTAGTCCCATATTATATAACTTCCCAGCTATAAGTTGGAAATATGTTAGTTTCACAACCACTTGTTTATTTTCATTGTATTAAATTCTTCTGGTGCCCTTCTGGTAGTTAATAAATGCACAATGTCTTCTAAGTAACCATCAACCATTTTTACTATGAATAGTTATGTGTCAAGAATATTACATCAAGAATCTTTGATTCTTCTCCATTTTCTATCATTGAGATATGGTCGAGACCTACATTCAACCTGCATGGATTTACTATTATTTCAAAGTCAAATTATTGAAAGAGAAGAAGTTTTTGACATATCTTACCCCCCAACACTGACTTATTGACCAGGTATTTCAAGGTAGAATGATCTGTAAACATATTGAAATGACCACCCAATAAATAATGTTGAAATATTTGGAGTGCATATACCATAGCAAGTCCCTCCCGCTCAGTTCTCATATAATTCCTTTCTGTAGTAGACAACTTTCTACTAGAAAATGTGGTGGCATGATCAATAGATCCCTCACCTAGTTGTGAAAGTACTGCTCCTAATGTGACATATGATGCATCGACATGCACATGAGATTCTTTTTGCTAGTCAGGAAATACCAGAATAAGTGTTGAAACCATTTTCGCTTTGAGCACGTCAAGACTCTTTTGGAATTCTTCATTCCATTGGAATTTAGTATCTTATTTCAATAACTTCTCCATCAGAGTTGTAATCTATGCATAACCTCTGATAAACTTCCGATATTACCCAGTATGACCCAATGTGGTCCTTAATTGTTTAACTGATGTATGTGGTGGTAGATCGACAATGACTGCAATATTTGCAGGATCCATTTGCATTCGTTCTCTACATACTACGTGACCCAATGAAATACCCAAAGGAGCACAAAATATGCACTTCTTCAAGTTTAAATAAATTTGAAATTGTATGCAACAATCAAGCATCATCCAAAGACTCTCGATGTGGTTCTTGATTAACCCATATGATTTCTATTCGTCAAAGTACACTTCTAGGAATTTATGAATAAAATATTTAAAAGTAGCTACCACTATCCTAGAAAAAATAGCATGCACATTCTTAATTCCAAATGGCATTACCGTGTACTGGAAACATGCCCACTCTATCGTGAAAGTGGCCTTATTTCCATCCTATTTTATGATCTTGATCTGATGATACCCAGAGAATCCATCAGTAAATGAATAGAATTCTTGTCCCCCTACACTTTCTAAGATCTCATATGTAAAAGGTGTAGGAAATGGATCATGTAGGAAAGCATCATTTATTTTCCTTAAGTCGACACAAATATGGACTTGACTAGTTTTATTATCTTGTACAACCATTGGGTTGATTCACTCTAATTCTTCAATAGGTTCAATCATCCATGCATCTAACATTCTGTCTATTTATTCCTTAACCTTCTCTTTATATATGGGGTTCAATCTATAGGGTCACTAAGTGCAGGATTTGCATTCGGCTTTAAGGGAATTTTCATCTCGCCCAAGTCCCCAACAATTCCTTTCATTTATGTGAACTTGGTCAGGAACAGGTCTTGAAATTTTTGTAATTAATAAGTGATTTTCCCAACATTTTCATTATCCTAGTAATCCCCAATACTTGTAAAAATTCATATTCTCAGAAGACCCGGTGTTTACTTTCTTTATTTTCAGGGGCTTCAAAAACTTTTCAGATGATAGATCTAGTTCCATTAATGCTTGAATACCTTTATAATCAGGGATGTGAATGTCTCATGTATCATCATATTCATGTTATGCAAATATATTGTAACACTCCATCAAGTTCTGAACTATCACATTCCATTGTGGTAGACTGGACACTGGAATAGAAATGTCCTAATTATTTTTGGATTTAATAACTTGTAAGGCAACATCTATTGATGGAATTTCATCCACAAAGTTAAAAGTACGATTGAAGCTATTATCCAACTCATCTAAATATACAGCTCCTCATCATATTTCAACCGATGTATACCAATTTATTGGTATCGTATCCAAAGTATGTATGAACAAATGTACCCATTATTTCCTGGGAACCGATATCCATGTAGCACAACAATGATCAATATGGTCAACGAGACTCATTAACCCAATATACTTATTACCAACATAAGGAATATTCTCACCAAACCATATTTCTAAGATCCTTCAACACTGATTCCATTCCGAGATGGAATGCTTATCAGAATCCCACCATCTTGCTGGCGTAACTTTCAGGGCGACATCAAGAGCTAGTATTTTTGGGGGTTCTGATACCTTATCTTCAAATTCTTACAAAATAGTGCTCAAGTTAGGAAATACTTCATATATAGGAATATCTCATATCTCAGTACCCTTGCAATGATTTTATTATTCTTTCACATTTTCTCATTGATGCTTCATGCAACCAGTTCTTCCAATTTTCCAATGCTTCCTCTGAATCTGGTGAGCATGAACCAACACTTTTCCCACTTAATTTACAATCAACTGTATGATTTCTATAATCATCCACTATAGAATATATATTGTAAATAGTATCCAAATTCCTTTCATGATACTCTACTCTTACTAGTTCGACATAGAGTTGGCCTTCTGATGGGTCAATTGGAGCGACTACCTGCATATCTAAATCTTCAAATTATAAGATCCTCTTTCTAACATTAATGACAATTTGGTTCTCAATGGCCTAGTAAATCTCCAAGAGTGTTGGATAAGGGTTCATATCATCAACAATCTCTATAACCTGAAAATATACATAGGTTTGGAGCCCTTCCACGTCGACAAGAACCTATGGTAATAGACTGATGTACAAAACCTTCAACTGATTAGATAATCTCAATTGAATCGGTGACCATACTAACTTGGGATTCCCAATACTTTCCCAGGTTTTCTTTGACAGAATGTGGACATCTGACCCCAAGTCAACAATAATAAAATCCATATCATCATCACCTATTTGCACATCCATGCATAGTTCTTGACCAATATTCTATCTTTTCAAAATATCATTGACATTTTTTCCCATCGAATACCTCTCTCGGGTTCTTCAATTAGAGATAATAGCTTTGCTAGAGCATCTTCATTTTTAACAAGTGCGAAACAACTTTTCAAAATGCTTACATGTTCTATCGACTTCTTTGGAATTAATCGATCAAATCTCAGTGGAATATCGATGACTGGACCTTAGTCAAATTCCGGAATAAAAACATATGTCAAGGCATGGTTCCTCTCCATAAACTCATTTTGTGCATCGAATAAGACTCGTTTCTCTTTCTGGACATCAAATGGCACTCTTTTTGTGCTGCAAATCGTCTCATCTTATTTTCCCATGGTTTTTCCTTATCATCTCTAGTCGCAGTACATCCCCTAGTTAACACATCGACAATCAGTATTCTATCTCGAGGCTCGCCTGAAATCTTTTGAACATTTTGATTTGCATTCAAGGGTTGGATCTTATTTGTAGTGACCTTTTCCTGCCATTTAGCAATAAGATGGGGACATTCCTCGATGGTATGATCCAGTGTTGTATAATATGAACACGTCAAGAAAGGACTTGTATAGTCTTTGTAATACCCCAGTTTTGACCTCGTTTGCATTAAAAATGTATATGATGTATATCTTGTAATTAATCATGGTGTGGAGCTAAAGGCAAAATCCCCACCACTGATTTAATGTTTTATGTTCTGGCTATTAAAATCATTGTCGATGGTATATCGTGCTATCCGGCACATTATAATTTTTTGCATCATGTAAATATGCATTTTAATTAAAAATACCCACAACTAGCTATGTCAATGCAACCATAATGAAGAGGGCATGATTTCCTAAGGATATTGGGGGGGTGTCTAACCCTTGAAAGCCAATGGGGAACAACCAAGTGCAAATTGATAAACCCATTTAGTTATTACCTATATTTTGTCTTACTCACCCTTTATCCATTGTCTCATTCAACAACCTTTTTGTCTTATTATTGTCTCAACTACCAAATTAAATCCTCGGATGTTAGTTGGGGCAGTTATTGCATGGACAGTGGTGTGTGGCAAGACTATTAGTCCTTTCCCACATGCACACTCCACCAAGGAGCACGTTCATCCTCACATGGACAGGAGGAGAAGAGACCACGGCCCCCATTCTTCATTTTTTTTCCTCACACAGAGAACTAGGAAAGCTTCCTTACCCTCATGATTTTGCTGGGTGTAGTTTTAATTCACGATTTTAGGCCCTGGACATTTTCCCCCATCATAATAAATCCACGTTGGGCTCTCTCTCAAACGAATGGAATTTTGTTGTGTGTGAATTTCAATTTTGGGTTTGTTGTGTATATTTTTCCCTCACGTGGGAAATCATTCTTCATTTTTCTTGAGGATGAGAATTTCATTTTTGTGATGTTCTTGTGGTTGGGTTTCTTCCCCAATGATTTCTGTTGCATTTCCCCGATGTTTTCCAAGCTAAAAATCGTTTTTGTGTCTTCCAGCAATTTAGAGGAGAGACCACATCCTATTGGGTGTTGTCGTTGATTTCATTTTTGGCCACGCTAGGGCCAAAACACCCCTGGGATACGATTTGTTGTTAGTGGGTTGTTCTTACCCTCCTTGCCAATTAATTTTGTGGCTGAACTATTTTCCTCAACCTAGAAATGGTGTATATTGTTGTGTATGCAATTGGTCTTTGGACTGTGTAGGAGTGGAAAGGAGTCTGCTTGAAACACCTAGTGTTTTGCAGGAGCCTCATAGACAGAGCTAGAGGGATGGCTCTCTTCTCTAGACCCCCTGAATAGCACTGGAAGGGAAGTCATGTCCTAAAGGACTGTGCAGCAGAGAAGGAAATGATTCCTGGTGTTGGGTGTGTGTGGATTTCTTAAAAGTCAAGCTAGTTCTGGTGTAGGCATCCTTAGCTCTTCATTGAGCCCACTATCTTAGCAGACAGTGCTTCCATCTCCTGATAACCTGATAAACCCAAATTGTTGGCTTGGTTATGTGTTGTTGTGTACTCTTGGTCTGATAAACCCAACCATGTTGGCTTGACTGAGTTTTGACATATATTTGGCTATGTGTTGTCCTGCTTAGTTTCCTTATTCCTTGTGGGAATCATGTCGAGCTTGGGGGTGGCAGTGTTGCTGAGAGATTAAGGAGCACATTGGCCTATGGTTGGGTGGAACGTCGCAATGACATAGCCGGTTGCGGGCCATTCTTCCTCATAAGATAAGTATTCTTGTGTTTAAATACCTGCAATTACATTTGATAATGAATTACAATGAACATGTTGAATGCTTGAATGTATGGTTTTGCTTCTGATGTATGGTAATAATGTATGCATATTTTAGTTCAAAGCATTTCAATTTTTATTATTATGTTCATGGGGCTACTTTCCCCGGTAGATAGCAGCATCGGTAGCATCCTCTTCGCCAATTGGAGGGTCTGGGACGTTACAGTGTGGCATCAGAGCACACGTTGCAGCATGGGCCTCAATGGGCCATGAAGAAGTAGTAACAGAGCCAAGGTTACCTCTACCCAGCAAAGGAAAAATGAGAAACACAGGGACAATTTACAAAAATTCTAAGTATGGAAAATATACGATGACTTGAGATGAGTCCATCCCATACTTTGGATGACTTAAGCTGAGTCCATCTGATATGTCGGATGACTTAAGCTGAGTCCATCCGACAAAGGAACCGAAGTAGGGAGAAAAAATTTTGAAATTTTTTTTAAGTTTGAATACTACCGAGGGTCTCGACTGGGTGGAGCCAAAGGAACCGAAGGTATCGACTGGGAGGAGCCAAAGGTCTCGGCTGGGAGGAGCCAAAGGTAATAGCTGGGTGGAACCGATGGTCTCGGCTGGGTTGAGCCAATACATTGGCTAACAACCTAAGACCCAGCCGACAAGGAAAACGAAGAGAAAAAAAAAATTGAAAATTTTTCTAAGTATAGGAAATATCGAGAAAATTTTTTGATGTCGCTCGGGTGAAACTCTCCGAGGCATATCAGAAGATAGAGGAAGATCGATCCAATGTATCAGAAGACAAAGGAAGAATGAGCCGATACGTCGGAAGACAAAGGAAGATCGAGTCAATGCATCGGAAGACAGAGGAAGATCGAGCTGATAAGGCATTGGAAGATAGAAGAAGATCGATCCAATAAGAGTCAAAAGGGAAATGAAGATCGATCCACCGAGGTGTTGGAAAAATTGTCAACAGTGACCCGATACATCGGATGACTTGTTGGAAAGGGATCCGATTGGATGGAAAAATATGAGTTTTTCAGTGGAAAAGAAGGATTCCAGTGGGATTTAGAGGTGCTAAAATGGTGAAAAATGGCAGCGATCTTATGCGCCATATTGCACGAAAATCAAATATTTACAAAAAAAAATGAGGGCACTGCCCTCGACCCGGAAGCCACAGGGGGGCGATCCCCCTTGACCCCTGTCGTCCCCCTGAACAATCGTTCTTGATGAAAAGAAAACTATGTGTTTTGACAAAGTTGTCAATCTAGTATTTTCCAAATGCAGGTAAGTAATTATGAACTCATTTAATTGTTATGCAGCTAACAATTGTGTTTATTAACACATTTTGCAGAACTATAGTCACCTTCAAAGGAAACATTCCGCATAGAGCAGTTTCAAAAATTCATTCTTGGTTGGGCCAATGATGAGAATCGACGACATGAATGATGTACAGGACCCCTTTGAGTTCGAGGAAGATGCTATGGGAGAAAATGTCAAAGTTGGAAATGACGAGACAAAGTCCAATGGGAGAATATTTCAAGATACTCCCCTGATTTTGCAGCCATCATGAGGAGCCTAAGGGTGGATTTGCAAAGTTGCAGAGAAGACAATGAAAGGATGCTTAAGGCTCAAGAAGATCAAAATCAGATAAATGCAACTATACTGCAGAGTTTGACATACATCCAGGGACAGATAAACTATGGGCATCAGACAGCTAATCTAGAAAGAAGCAAGAGTAGCGCTAGGGAAGATTCCCGTAAAAGGTCCCATGTCTCCAGGAGGGCTTCCAGGGGTAGGAGGGCCTACTAGTGGTTCATCTGATTCTAAAAAACCAAGTGGGGATTCAAGCTCTCCATCTCGTAGGAATAAGAGGAGGAGACGTTAAAAGAACAAATCACGATATGAGTTCAAAAATGAAAGGCCTCCTACTTTTAATGGTGAGGTCAAGACTGGTCAAGAAGCCAAGGCTTGGCTTCTTACGATGAGGAAGTATTTCCAAGTCCAAGACTATTCTAGAAATATGAAAGCAAGGGTAGCTATATTCAATTTGACTGGAAGAGTGTCCATATGGTGGGAACACCATAGATAAGTAAAGAAGGTTAAATAAAGAAGAATTGTGTGGAAACAATTCAAGAAGTATTTCAAGTAGAAGTACCTCTCTGACAGGTACTATGAAATCAGTAGAAGCAGCCATCACAAGCTGAGAAGCAGCCAGCCAGAGCAATGGGAGAAAATCCTAGAGATCCACAGCAAAACAGGGAACCTCTCCAATGTTGGAAATGTGGAGGACCCCACATGCGCAGGAATTGTCCACTCAAGAATGAGAGTGCAAGGCCATCTTACAACATTCAAGAAGCAGAAACAGTGGGTCAAGTAGCAAGGGACGTCCTAGGATTTATGTAGCACTCGAGGACCGCCAAGCAGATCACTAGTCAACTGTGGTTGAAGTTGCAGGTAAGATTGTTGAGCAATCTGTTTCTATTTTGACTAACCCTGGTTCTACTCAAAGTTACATTACCCCTAGAGTAGTGGAGATTTGTGCCTCTAAGAAAGTAAAGCATAGCAAATCTTGGTTAGTTCAGCTAGCCACTGGAACTAAGAGAAAGGTTAGCGAAGTGGTAGAGAAATGTCCATTGGTCATGAATGGATTGGTCACTTGTGTAGATCTGAATGTTCTACCACTTGGTTCCTATGATGTTCTCATCGGAATGGATTGGTTAGAAGCTCACCGAGTGAAGCTTGACTATTATAATAAGGATTTTTAGTGTCTGGATGAAGAAGGCAATTCAAGGATTGTGAAGGGAATTCCAAAGGTGATTTCTGTGAGGCATATTTCAGCAATGCAGTTGAAGAAGTTATGTAGGAAAGGTTTTCAGTTGTATGCAGCTCATATTTTGGAGGCAGCAAAGAATGAAACTCCTAGGTTGGAGGACTTTCATGTGTTGCAAGAATTCAGGGATGTGTTTCCTGATGAGATTCCAGGGCTTCCTCCAAAGAGGGACATTGATTTTACAATTGAAATTGTGCCAGGAGAAGCACCAGTGTCTAAGACACCCTATAGAATGAGTACACCAGAGATGCTAGAGTTGAAGATGCAACTGCAATAATTGTTGGAGAAGAAGTATATCAAGCCAAGTGTGTCTCCTTAGGGAGCACCAGTTCTGTTTGTAAAGAAGAAAGATGGTACACTCAAGTTGTGTATTGATTACAGACAGCTGAACAAAGTCATTGTGAAGAACAAATATCCTTTTCCTAGGATTGATGACCTCTTTGATCAGATGAGAGGAGCAAAGGTATTTTCCAAGATTGACTTGAGGTCTGGTTACCATCAGGTGAGAATCAAGGATGAAGACATTCATAAGACAACCTTTAGAAAAGGGTATTGACATTATGAGTTTGTAGTGGTACCATTTGGTCTCACAAATGCACCAGCTACATTTATGTGCCTTATGAATAGTGTCTTCAGTAGGTATTTGGATAAGTTTGTTC